>PVKZ01000261.1:696072-1042025 GCA_004027375.1 Macroglossus sobrinus | reverse complement strand
CGATCCTAACTGGTGTGGAAAACACATTTCATAAGTAGTTTTAAACTCTTACAATTCAAGAATATTCCACAACAACAAAAAAGAATAGTCAACCAAAATAAAATATCAGAGCTCTCACCTTGGGAGGGTATCTAGTTAAAAAGGAAACTTTTATAACCTTTCAGTGGTTGGTTGAGTCCTTAGTACATCTTATAATTTGGTAAAGCAGATTCTGAAAGCAAATACTTTTTACTTGGAGTAGAAAGTATACCTCATCTCACTCGACTTGCAATTATTTTTTAATATATGGGGGAAAATAATTACATGAAGTTGTACTATAACGGACCCCAAACTACAAAGGGTCCTTATCAAACTGCCAGCTGAATATGTACTCTCTAGTCCTAATTGTTAAATAGGGCTACCTATTTTTTTTAATAGCTGAGTGCTTGCCAAATATCTTAAACATTTTATGTGTATTAATTTTCTAACCAACACAATAACTGTATTACCCCCATTTTCTGGTGAGGAAACCAGGATACATAGGAGTTAAATTATTACGCAAGGTCACAAAGGTGTAATAAGTGGCAGAGCTAAAGTGAGAATTGGAACCCAGTCTAACTAGTAGATTTTCTTTCCAGATACACTCAGGTGCACTAGTAGGACTATACAGTTTGTATCTTGCATTTTTCTTTGATCTTTATAGTGAACATTTCCTGCTCTTTTACCTTTCTTCTAAATTATGCTTTTCAATGCTTGTGTAATGGTCCATAGTGTGCTCAATTCGTCTATTATAAGACATTTAGGTGATTTTCAGTTTTATTTTTGCTACTATAAATTTTGGGGCTATGAACATTCTTCTTCCCAAATATTTTATTGTTATCTATGACTCTTTGTTAAATCAGCTTCTATACTGGGATTATAATAAATGATATGAAAATAGGCTCTTGACTTAGAAAAGTAGTAGCAGCACAGAGGATATAGACGCTGACTCGAGAACGAGATGCTCCAATAGGAAACACTGCTGTGTTCCTGATGGTCTCTATAACTGCTAAGTTGTTTAAGCTCCCTCTGGCCCCCTTCCTCATCTGTATACAGGGCAATAATAGTTCTTGCCTTATAGAGTTACGTGGGTAAAATCACTTAATATGTGCAAAGTGTTAGAATAGTATCTGGCACAGAATAAGTGCTATATAAGTGTTTGCAATTATTTGACTACATAAAGGGTGTCATTTTGTTAATGGAGAAATTCTGGAAGAGACAGGAAAATCAAGAAAAAATCACCCTAATATATTCCATTTATTATTTTTAAGACTACCACCTTCCTTGCACTATTTGTCTCAATCAGAACTACTTGTCAGTCTCACATAAGTTGTGACAGAGTGGTCCAGCACTTTGTCATCTTCAACGCTGTGAATTACAACTCTTCCTACCTGGGATGCTATTCTCATTGTTTCTGATTGACAGACACTTCAGGATCATTCAGAACTTGGCTCAGATACCAGCTCCCCTGGGAAGCCTCCCTAACCTTGCTTTCTCCCATCTGGGTTAGGGGCCATTTTTCATTGCTCCCTTATCCATTTCTGTTGAACCCGTCTGCAGTTCCTTCTTAGTCCGCCAGCTTCCCTGACCCCATCACTAGACTGAAAGCTATTGCTGCTATTTTTTTTTCTTTCTTTTTTAGACAGGTCCTGTTGCTCTTTGTATCACCAGTGCAGTATCGGGCAAATAGTAAGCGTTAGATAGTGAGACCGATGGATAAATGACTGAATGATGGGAAGAAGGAAGTAGCTGGTCATGTTTCCATTTTTGTGCTTCCATTTCAGCAGTTCTTCACTATATAACATTATCCACAATTGCATATATTTGATATAGGGTAGACTATTAATGCATTTTGAATCTCTCAGCACACCTGGCATTCCTGGAATGTTTTTTTTTTTCCCTTAATAAGCAATAATTTGTCTTATATCTGCTCTTCTGGAACGGTCCTATTGTAATAATAGAACATTACCAATCACAGTAATCCCAGTTATATATTATTCAGATGGGCCATAAATGTTTTAAGACCCCATAATGAAAGGAATTTGTCAACGCCTGAGATATGGCCATACCAAGAGCGAAGTCCAGTCGAGCTGTCGTTCCTCCCTTCCTGATGTTTACGGCAGTCAGTAATTTGTAAACCATTTCCTCATCTCTTTCTGGCCATCAGCAGGCCAAGCACGGAGTTGGCTTTTCTTATAGCTGCTCATAAATGAATCCTTTCAGTCTCTTAATCATTTTGGTTGGTCTCTGAGTTTCCTCCAGATCACGAACATCTTTCCAGCATTGAAGTGCTAGTCTTAAATGCATTATTCACATGGATTTAGAGGGTGTTGTGAGACATCTATTACATATGGTGTGATGTCCCTTGGTGCTGGTCTCTCAGGATCGAAAATGTCTCTTTGTTGCTTTTACCCAGCTCTGATGTCAGATCCTCTCTCTTTGGCTGCTAATCCTTAGATGTTTTTAGCTCACATCTTCCCCTGTCACATTCTTTTTTATGATTCTTGGGTTTACATAATCCCTTCCTAAACTGCTTTACTACGATCTTGCAAAATCGTTTTCAGAGGTAATTAAGCTCTCAAAATGGTATTAGGATTCACTGAGTGCCAGGAATATTTAATTTAGAAAAATAAACATCGAGGGCCTACTATGTGGAAGGCACTGTATTGGGTGTTTGATGGGAGATGGGACAGATGAAATAAGGATAATGGAAATGCAAATCGATTCTTTCTAGGACTTTCCAGACTTCACTCCAGGAAACCCCATTCACACTGTGCTGCAGAAAGTGTCAGCGAGCCGCAGATTATGGCCTGTGGGTCAAATCCGACCCAGCACATGTTGTATAAATACAGGTTTAATGGAACACATCCATACTTATTGATTTACATATTGTCTATGGCTGCTTTGGCATTAAAATGGAACAATTGAATAGTTGCAACAGAGACCATATGTCCTGCAAAGCCTAAAGTACTTACGATGTGGCCCTTTACAGAAAACGTTTGCCAACTCATGACCTAACTAAACTGTATAGTGTTACCTGGTTTGTCCTGGGGTTGTACACCCGAGAGGCCCCTGAGGGAGACAGTCAAGTGAACTGACAGATATAAGGTGGATGGTTCCATGTGCCAAAGTAGAGGAAAGATCACAAGGCTGATGGGAAATGGGGAGGTTGATATTAACAGGGAAAATCAGAAGAGGCTTCATTCCTGGGTCGCATGGCATTTGACTTAGGTCTTGAGGAAGGCCAGGAATCTGATGGGTGGAAGAAGGTATAAAAACAAAGCCATAAAGATGGGAGAGAGTAGGTGGGCTTGGGGATGTTTAACAACCCAGTGCTCAGGACATGCTGGGTACCTGGGAAGTGCTCGATGAGGTGTGGACAGATGGACTGGGCCAGCACGTTGAATGCTGGGCAGAGGGGTTTGGGCTTCAGAGTGCTTGTAAAGATAAGCTAATGATAGTTTTGAGGTGGAGTACTGATGTGTAAATCACTTTCTAATAATCCTGATTTTCTTTGTCTGCAAAAGCAGCTATTTTAGCAAAAGCAGACATTCTCCCTCCTTATAGAACTTTACGTGCCCTCCTCGTGCCACTTGCAACTCTACGCAGGTCCAGTTCTCTTCTAAGCTTTCAACAACATCAGGAATCCTTTCCTGATCTTTTTCTTGTTTGTTATTTGTGTTCCTTGAACTATTTCCTCTTCAATTTTCATTCTTTATGCCCTCAATGAATTCATCCACTGCTATCGTTTCCTTCTTATTCGTGTGTGTGTGTGTGTGTGTGTGTCCGTGTGTCCGTGTGTCCATGTGTCCTGTAGCAGAGATGAGATTGGCCAAGTTTCCATGAATTCCATTTCCTCTTCCTGGGACAGCAGTAAACTAGATTTTCACTTCAGTTGGATCCCCAGTGGAATATGAGCAGAAGTAATGTAAGCCACTCAAGTCCTCTAAAATCTCCTATGAGGTTTTCAGGAGTTAACCTTTCTTTAGCCACCTTGAATGTCACCCATTTAAGACGGCAGTGCTATACAGTGGAAGAAACCGGAATCCCTAACAGACTCAGGTCACGCACTCCACAGTGCAGTGTAATGTGAATGAGAAATAAACTTAGATTAAGCCACAGAGATTTCAGGATTTTGTGTTTCCAACACTCCCAAATTCACCACTCAGGCCTGACCTCTCACCAGCATCCCTGTGCTAATTCTGAGATGTCTAGTTAGCATTGATTGGCACAATCAAACTCATTAAATGTCCCTCCTTCCCATTCATCTCATTTGACTCTCTTTTCCCACTAGCAACTCTAGTTTTACCATTGGTTCTTTCCTTGCCTTTGTCTCTAATATCCAATCTGTTGCCAAAATTTACCATTTCTTTCTGCAAAGCACCCTTGGGTTTACTCTTTTGTCTCCATTCCAGAGAAGTCACTAACAACTGTGACCATCAACACTTATACCTGATGATCATAACAACTTGCCTACCTGATCCCCGGATATTCAGTTCCTCCCATGGCACTTTATCCCTTTGGCTTCTTTCTGCAAGGCTGAATTTAAAACACCAGTTTTATTTTGCAACACACCAGCTGAAGAACTACTCTGGCTGCCTATTACAGGCTCTGTGGTCCAAGATCTCACACAGCATGTGTCCGCCCAGTTATTGAATCTTATTCTCCTCTTTCCTAACACAAACCTTATACTATGTTTAAGCAATTTTACTCACTCCTGAGCAAGCCAAGTCCATCCCTACTGAAAATCCCAGTGGTTCTCTAATAGATGCGATTTCACACCCCAGGGGACATTTCGCAACGTCTGGAGATATTTTTGGTTGTCACAACCAGGGGAAGGTGCTACTGGCATCTAGTAGGTTCAGGTCGGGGGTGTTGCTAAACATCCAGTAATGCACGGGACAGTGCCTCAATGCAAGTTATCCAGCCCCAAATGTCAATCATTCTGAGGTTGATAAATTCTGAGATAGACAAAGCACCGCTCCCTTCTACCCTGAACCCAGGCATCAGTGTTCACTCTAGTGGCTCTCAGTTGAGGGTGATGTTGCTCTGAGAGGACATTTGCAATGTCAGCATAGTTTTGGTTGTCCCATCTGAGGTGTGGGGTTTTGCTGCTGGCTTGTAGTGGTCAGAGGCAGGGATACTGCTAAACTCCAACTATGCATAAGACTGTTCCCATCATGAAGAATTATCCAAGCTGCAAATGTTAATTGTGTTAAGGTTGAGAATTCTGGTCTATACTCTTCTCCCAGCATAGAAATTCTTCCTGCCTTTTCTATAACTTTATTTCCAGAGAATTCCTCAAGGAGTAGGCTCAAAGTTTATCTCCAGAGTCATGCTTTCTCTGCCTATTGTAGCCCGCAGTGTTCTTACCCACCTTTAGAGTTTGTAATGCACTTACAGTTAGGATCATACAGTTTAGTGTTTGCTTCATACATGCATGTTTTACACCCCCAACTAAAGTATAGGATACATGGAGGATAAAGACCCAGTGATGTCTTCTGTATCTATGCCACCGAAGACAAGACTTGGTACTTATAGTGAGTGCCTCATAGTTTCTGTTGATTGATGCATTATTCAAGCCACATATAAATTCAAATTCTTTTCATAGTCACTGCATTATATGAAGGCTCAGCTATCTTCCCCCCGCCCACCCCCTAATAAGAAAGAAAGAAAACTAAAAGGAAAAAAAAATTAACTTAGATCTTTTAAAGCGGATGCTATCCAGATTACTCTTGATTTATTTTCACTAAGGAAAAGAAGAATGCTTATTATTTTCATGGCTTTACAATTCATGCAGTTTACAAACATATCTGGTAAAAAAGTAGAGGCAGTCTACTGGTTTAGGTTTTTGTGGTACTAAATAAATGTTTAACTGATATTCAAATAGATCAAGTTAGTGGAATCCGTTACTTGGTTGTTTTGGCATCATGTTGACATTTGCATTGATGTTCTTTCAACACTGTCTTGCCATTTTTTTTAAAAAAAAAACCTTGGCACGTTTTCTTGACTTGATTCTTTAATTATATACTCAGAACAGTTTCAAAATGGCAAATCAAGCCATGAATGTACTCACTTTAATCGTATAATTTGTTTTGTCTATATTCAAAAGCTGCACCATTATCTGTGTCATGAAGCCGGTTCATGGGTTGGACCATTTTCTTTCTTTCTATCTTCTTCTTTTTTTTAACTTCCCTATGGGTTGGGCCATTTCCTACCTGGTGTTTATTCCCAGCACAGAAGAGTAGATCATCATTGCGTGAGAGCTGCCTGCCTGACCTTACACCTTCGATGCCCTCTCCATTCCTCATGGGCAAAGCACTCCAAAGTGACAATGTTCCAGCTAAAATATATCCACGTTCCCAGCCCCTAGGCTGACCTGAGAGAGCTGTGACATTCCTTCCATAGCTGATCAAGGAGGATTGGTTATGAATATGTATAGAGGGGAGAAGTTCTCTATAGTGGAGAAAAAATACAAATTACTGTGATCAGCTAATTTTTTTAAATAGGAAAATGACAACATGGAATTTATAGGGCAATATCAAAATACTAAGCTATTTTTGTGTCTTTAGGTGGAATGATCTCTCACACACGCTTGCTTGAATCAGTGTTGAATTATTTGCACACTATGTGTGTAAACAATTACCATCCTAGAATAGAAGCCTTTCTGCTCTATACAGTACAATTTCTTTTTATCTAGTTTAGAAGGAAAATTTTCAATTAACCCTGATTAACACAGCTGTTGAAATGGAAGATACCTTCTGGTCACAACGGCCTGAGTTGTGCTTCTGTTACATGGAACAGAAGACTGGTAGCTCCAATCACCCCTTTTTGAGCACTAGGAAGTACACTAACAGCCTCTCCATTCTCATTTTATAGGAGAGAAAAAGAAATATAAAATGCATGTCTAAATCTTACACAGCTAGTCATCAACAAAGGTAGAAATGAGAATTCTGTCTTTGATTTTCTGTTTCGCCTCTTACCTACATTCAGTCACTGTAAAAATATCAAAAAAATATAGATAGTCTAATTAATTCTGATGCCAAAGGTTCATGGTGTTGTACAATTTTATCTTTACGATTCCGAGTTGCCAGTTTTATTGCCTAATTAAAGAGCTCACGTCTGCTGTTTAATGTTAGGGCATTCAGATGTCCTTGGCAGAGAGAGAGAGTGGCAGCACTGACTCCCTGGCCTATTCAGTGTCACCACCCCTACAGCATTTTCTCTCCATGTCTTATACTCTTGTTGGGTTCTGGGTAGAGTTGAGTAAACACAGTTCTTAAGAAGGTGCTGTTTGCAGAAGCAGCCATTGGGTGGCAGTGTCTCCAAGCTTGGTATCTACAGGAGACTGCCAGTTACAAAGGGTGCTCCTTAGATCACAAAACTTTCATCAGGACGGGACCTGAGCAACCTTCGGGGACCACTTAGTTCACTGTGTGTTGGGTGGCACACAAACCTAATTAGTCAATGTTATTTTGAAAATGGAATCTTTCTCTCCATTATGGTGGTCAAGAACCTTCAAAGTAGCCTGCCAAAGCACAGTATCCACGTGAGTTGTGCGTGGAGAAGTGAGAGAAGGGTAGAACTGCCAGCCCCAGTATACCTGAGGAATACTGGGTGACATCCACCATTAGAGGTCCCATAGGAATAATATGCAAAAAGGTACCCCCAAGTGTCAGTCTTCAACAAATACAGGCATCAGTGGGAGGGACCAGGGTGAGGTGAGAGTGGCATCTGGAAGAAGGGAAGGAATCCAGGTTGGTGGGCATCTTCTCCCCTGTGCTTGTGTCTGCCATGTCTCACCACATTCTCCACTGGTGGGCAGGAATACTGATCCCTAGTCTACTCTTCGTAGCTGTAACTTCAGTGACGAAACAAGTTCGTGTATTGCTTGTCAAACAAGAGCAGGAATGAGGAAAGAGTGGCAGTCAGGAGCAAATTGCTCAAGAGTTAAAATTTGATCCCCGTGAAGAAAAGAGCCGATTAGATCATCTCAGTTGGAAAGACAACCACAGGCTTTGGGGAACAATGGAATGATGCTCCACTTAGTGGAGATTCGTGGAGTCAGTGCACGCGCATCTGCGTGCATGTGTGTATGAAGTGGGGGAGGACTAGGGGGGAACATGAAGATGGGAAAGAAAGGAAAGAAATGAATATCTTTGGAGCCAGGCCAATTTGGATTTGAATCCTAGTGGAAGGGCCAGTGAACTTGGGAAAATGACTTAACCTTTTGGAGTCTCAGTGTCTTCATACTGAAGTAGGGCCCAAATATTTCAGCATCCTGGGATTGTTGAAAGACTGAATAAGACACTTTATGTAAATCTTAACACTCTTTTGGCAGATTGTAGACACTCAGTCACATTGGTTTGCCCGGGATGAGCCTTTGAAGACATTGCATAATTCAAAACTTGCATAATTTAAGGCAATTTTCCCTCGAGGAAAAAATGTAAAGTAGAATTTGTTGTATTTCATGTTCTGTGCATACATTAAGACTTTATTAGTATTTTTATATTGCCCTCTTTCAAAGTCACAAAAGTTAAGTTCACATAAAATGGAACCTCGTTGAGAGCACCCCTGTTTGTCAAACACAACACAAAAAAAGCACCACCACTACTATCCACAAAGCTTGAACAACACATGTCTATGAGTTTTCTGCATTATATATATATATATATATACATATATATATATATATATATATATATATATATATGTATATATATATATATATATATAAGAGTGGTCGAGCTGCTGTTCACGTCTGCTGTGCCTTCCTGCCACACTCTGTGCTCTACGCTCACTGAGCCTTGTGGGAACCCCCTCTCTGGGGACTGAGTCAGAATTCCTCAGACCATGGCTTCACTAGATGACGGCACGTGATGCGAGAGGTGAGAGAGCGCATGGGGTGGGGTGGGCGAGTAAGAAACAGCATCACAGTCACACCTGTAGCCAGGGATCGGCTATGAACGTGAACGTTGAAAGATGCGAGGTGACCACGCTATCCTTCATTGACTTTCTCAGTCAGCAGTAAGTGCCGTTTCCATTTCTTTATTTTTATTTACTCTCTCGCCCACCCCATGTTCAAATTTTATACTTGTGAGCAAGGAAGGAGAGGAGGGAAGTTTAAGAAAAACAGTTCAGTCTTGTTTCTTGGACTCAGGCTGAGGGAAAGGCTTTGGAATGGTGGGTAGGGTTTATCATGATGAAAGAAGTTCTCCTTTGCTTTCCATCTGGGGTTCCCCAGAGAGGGGGCTTAATGGGAGGGGGAATATGGAAAAGCTGAGGGGGGTCCACATCCCAGACTGGGTTTCCTGGCTTCTGGTTTCCAAGTTGGCTTTGTTCCCCAGAGTAGGTTGAGGAGGCCAGCTCTAGAAGGCAACACTGGCCAAACCTCTCACCGCAGCCCTTTCTGAAACTTAGAGTGAGTGGGCGGGCCAGTGCCAAGTGAGGGTGTGCAGGCTGCTCATCGTCCTGCAGCCGTCACGAACGTGTGTCCCGATGCAGGCCTGGTTCTGAGAATCGGTAGCTGAGATCGCTGGGGAATGGGTGATTCTGGGCCACAAAATAGCGGCAGCCTTCAGAAGCCCCAGTTCATTATAGAGAAGCCATTCTTCGAGAACACTTCGAATCCTGTGATGACTCCAGCGTCCAAAGGGGCTTCTCCACCTGCTGAGCTTCCCCATTCTGCACGTGAAGCCTCTGAGCACTAGGGTGTTACATCCTGGGGATGAGGACAGCGTGTGTGTGTGTGTGTGTGTGTGTTTGCGTGTTTGCTGGAGGGCCAAAGAATATTTCATAACTGAGAATATAGCATGAGATACTAATTTCATCAAATGGCAGCATCAGTAGTAGCCAAGAAGCTGTACCACACAGCCCCCAGCCTGTGGTCTGGCTTGGTACCAGCTTTCTACTTCAACATGAGCCCATATCAGAGGCAGCAGGTTGGTGAGGATGTCTCGATGGGGCCACTTTGACAGAAACCTTGCCTTCTTGGCACGAGACCCTGGCCACTCAAGCCTGGTACGTGTTGACCTACGCTCTTGACGGTGATCAGCAACTTACTGTTTCACACCATCCAAAGTGAAGCTACAGGAGAAGAATTCTAGCTCGCCATCATGTTCCAGGTCACATGTGAGGAGGAGAAAACAAGAAAAGGAGCTACAGACAGGTCAATCTGACCGGGAGTTAATGTTACAAAAGCCCCTGGCTGGGCCGGTGATCTCACTTTTTGTTACTGTAAATTACCAAAGATCTGGCCTGCGCTGTGACCATTTCCTGTAGCTGAGCAGCATTTTGATGTGTCAGCTCCGTGCCTTTCTCCTCACCACAAAAACCAGAAGCACAAATCACCCACTAATAATTACACACTTATTTGCAATACGTATTAGCCTGCAGGAGTCCATTACTAATTAAAAAGAAATCCTACAGCCTCTTGAATAAAATGACACAAATAGATGTGCAAGCTATTGGAAGAAATAAAGGCCATGCCATCTGGAGTCATGATTATATTTCAACATGGAAGTAGAGAGACTGCTAAAGGAGATAAATCGTAGATGCGAAAAGATTTTGGTTGGGCTCATTGAACACATCAGATTCTAATATATCAGTTGCATATATCTGCTTCAGAGAGTTTAGATCAATCTCAGTGCCTTGGCGGAGATCAATCTTCTAGGATTATATAAACTAAGAGGAGGCCGCAGGGCTGAGATGGCGTGAGAAGACACCAGGGTCGTGGGTCTTGGCTTTGACACTGGCTAACTTGGCAGATGTGGTGGGCACGTCATTTCTCCCTGCTGGGCCTCAGGTTCCTTCTCGAACATAGAAAAGGGTTCTGCTATATTTTATGATTCTGTGACTCTGGGAAAGAGAAAGTGATGGGAAAGGAAACTAAGTCAACAGCAGGATGGGGTCTCGATCTCAAGGTGCTTAGAGTGGCGAGTCTCGGCAGTGGCCTTGTGACGTGGCCCTCCGCTCTGCCTTCTTACCCCCGTCAGTTGCATCCAATAATGCTTATTCACTGATTGCCCTGGGTGCCAGGCAGACTTGACTAAAATGATGAATTCCTTGCTTAGAAACAAATTTATTGATGAAAAAGATTTGCATGTGTAAGACTGTGTAACAGATGCGCCGAGTTCCCTGCAAATGTAGTGGAGAAGTGTGTAAATCATCAGGAGCCAACCCTAAACCCTTGACCCAACCGTCTGCTTTTCTACCTGAGAGATTTTTCTGGCACTTTAAAAAGAAGTTTCTCAACTTGTATGCAGGGAAGCCTAGAACACTCCCCAGGGCAGCCCTCAGCCAGGAAGGGGAGTGAGAGTTGGTGGATAAAGACCCCACATTCACAGTTACTTGGTGGTACACGTTGGATGCGAATTATGTGCCGTTTTCCAGAGCATCCCCTCCATGGCAACCGACTGAGAAATACAGTCCGTTGGCTTTTCTCCTTTCCGTGTTTACACTCCACACGCTCTCACATTTCAAATGAACCGTCTGCATCCAAATACGTGTTATAGGGTCTGCAGTTTACTGAAATAAATGACCCAAACCTAATATTAGATCAGGGAAGCCTGACAGAAAAATGATGCCTGACACATCTTGTACCATTTAGAACTAGGATGGCAAACAAACCATACATCCTCCTGAAAATTTCCTGTTGCTACAAATCCTATATCTGGCTGTTTTGCATGTCAGTAAGTATGGTGAGCCGACACAGTTCAAAAACCAATCTGGTCTACAGCCATGCCATCCTGAACAAGGCTGATCCCGTCTGATCTTGGAAGCTAAGCAGGGTCGGGCCTGGTTAGTACTTGGATGGGAGACCACCTAGGAAGACCAGGTGCTGTAGGCGTAAAAAATAAAAAAATAAAAAAATAAAAATAAATAAAAACAAAAACCAATCCGACAAAGTGACTATGAAATCAATTTAGAATCTATATTACCCATTTAATTTAACACCTTCACTTTCCTTTCTACTCTTAGCTAGTTTTAAAATGATGAAATTATAATTATCTAACTATAAGAAAAGCCAGTATTCCCTATCTACTATGATGTAAGAATTATTCAGCATATACCAACCCTCCTGGCATCAGGCAAATAACCAGATCACCTTATTTACAGAACCATCATATAACTAATCTGTTCTGTGCTATGTATGAAGTTAGGGAGATTGAGTAACAGTTATATTTTGAGCCTATAAGGATGTAGACAATACGAAGAAGGTACAAGTTACTCCTGTTGATATGACGTCAATTTAAAATGTTAACAGCACTGCACTAAAAGATCAGTGCAGACTTAGTTTTAATAGGACATGATAAGCAGGCTTCTAAAATGGCCTCAGCGATTTTGGCCCGTTATTCATACCGTTGACTTATGCTGCTCTTCGTGTGACCTTGTAGTCCCAGCTACACCTTGATTTGGGCCTCCCGAGACACTCCGGAACAGAGGTCCCAGTTAGGTTGTCCCTGGATTTCTGATCCACAGAAACTGTGATATTAAAATGTCGTTTAAGCCACTAAGTTTGGGGATGTTGGTGAGTAATTTATTTTGTAGTAAAAGATAACCAGTGTATGATGTCTTTAGGAGAGGGAGGGGGAGAGTACTGAGAGGGACTGTGTACTTTGGGCCTCACAAATCCAGAGTTTGGTAAGATTTTATGGTTTATTTTTGTACTTTTTAAAGAGGTAAGTTTAGTTAAGAAAAATAATAAGGTATCTGTGAGGATACCTGAATAGTATAAGAAAATAAGAACTATAATATATTCACTTTTTTAATGGTAATTTATTTTCAGTTATAGTTATCAGACAATGCTATATTAGTTTCAGGTGTACAGCCTAGTGATTAGACAACTATATAACTCAGAAAGTGATCACCTCTATAAATATAGTGCCCCTCTGACACCATACATAGTTATAACAATATTATTGGCTATGTTTCTTACTTCTATGGCTACACTTTCTATCTCCATGACTATTTTGTCACTACCCATTTGTACTTCTTAATCCCTTCCCCCTTTTTCACTGACCTCCTAACCACTCTATCATCTGCTAACCCTCAAAATGTTCTCCGTATCTACGAGTTTGTTTCTACTTTTTTGTTTATTTATTTTGTTCTTTAGATTCCACAAATACATGCAATCATATGGCATTTGTCTTCCTCTATCTGACTTACTTCACTCAGCGCAATACCCTCTAGGTCCATCATGCAATGTCTTTTTCCATCTCATTACTTTTATTCTCTGTGTCTTTTGAACTGAAGTGAGTCTTTTGTAGGCAGCCTATGAAAGGGTCTTGTTTTCTTATCCATTCAGCCACCCTATCTTTTGACTAGAGCATTTAATTCTTTTTCATTTGAAGTGCTCGTTAATAGATATGTAGTTGTTGCCATTCTTTAGACTTTTGATACATATATATTTTTTTCTTCTTAAAGAAGTCCTCTAACATTTCCTGTAATACTGGCTTGGTGGTGATGAATTCCTTTAGCTTTTTATTGTCTGGGAAGCTTTTTATCTGTCCTTTGATTCTAAATGATAACTTTGTTGGGTGATCTTGGTTAGGTCCTGGGATCTCATCTCTTTGACTATTCCGTGCCAATCCCTTCTGGCCTGCAAAATTTCTCTTGGGACGTCTACTGCCAGTCTTATGGGAGCAGACTTACATAGATAACTAACTGCTTTTCTCTTGCTGCTTTTCAAGATTCTCTCTTTGTCTTTAACCTTTGGCATTTAAATTATGATGTGTCTTGGTCGTGGGCCTCTTTGGCTTCGTTTTGTTTGGGACTCTCTGCACTTCCTGGACTTGTATGCCTCTTTCCTTCACTTGATTAGGGAGGTTTTCCATCATTATTTCTTCAAATAGGTTTCAATTCCTTGATTTCTCTCTTCCCCTTCTGGTACCCCTATGATGTGAACGTTGTAGGTTTGATGTTGTCGCAGAGGCTTCTTAAACTATTCTCTTTTTTTAGATTCGTTCTTCCTGTTGTTCAGATTGGGCGTCTTCTGCTACCCCATCCTCTATATCTCTGTGATTCGATCCTCCATTTCATCCACTCTGCCGATTCCCTCTAGTTTACTCTTCATCTCAAATATCGTATTCTTTATTTCTGACTGGCTCCCTATTATGTTTTCCATCTCTATTTTTGTTATTTTTTAACAATCTTTTTGTTAAAGTTCTCACTGAGTTCATCACTACTTACCCTAAGTTCCTTGAGCATCCTTATCACCAGTGTTTTAAACTCTGCATCTGGTACATTGCTTGTCTCCATTTTGGTGAATTCTTTTTCTGGAGCTTTGTTCTGTTCTTTCATGTGGGTCATGTTTCTCTGTCTCCTCATGGCTTCCTCCCTGTGTCTGTTTCTATGTATTAGTTAGGCTTCTGTTGGTCTTTAGTAGAATGACTGTATGTGGTAGGTGTGCTGGGCTGGGTGGTCCCTTGGCACAGACCTGGGAGGGGTCCAGATGCAGGCCAAGTTCATCCGTAGCCTATGCACCTCCGGGGCCACCTTATACGAGTCACGAAGCAATCCACATATGGCCACCACCCATAATGGGCTTATAAGGTGCCTTGAGGAGCCAAGTCAAAAACCGAGGCCAGCTGCCACTAGTGTGGGGCTTGGGGTTACTCAGCAAGAGGTACGGGGCATGCCAAGGCCACACACATGCTGCTGCTTTAGGTTTTGTGAGCCTTTGAGAGATTTTAGGAAAGTCCGTAGCAGGAGCCAAGACAGCCTGTTTGTATGGAACAAATCACCGTAGGTGGCTTGTGTGGACCTACAAGTTGGGAGAGGCGGAGTCTCAGGGAATCCCCTGGATGGAGTGACCTGTGTCATCCAGGTTGATGCTGTCTGTGTCTGCAGGCTTGGAGAGGGGGGTGTTCAACAAAGGAACAATAGCTTCTGCCTGCTCCTCTGTCTGGGAGCCGCCTGCTCCTACAGCCCTTGCCCTGAAGCCCAACAGCTCAGCGTCTTCCCATATGTCCCTGGCACCTGTTGAGTAGCTGCTCGGGCACTGAAGCTCAGAGTGAGTGAGTCTGTCAGCAAGTAAGGCTGGACGTGGGCCCTTTAAGAGGAATGCCTGAGAATTCCGCAGCCATTGTCTCACTCAGCCACAGTCTGTTGGTTTTCAAGTCAGAGGTTGTGGGGACTTCTCTTCTCAGCACTAGAACCCGGGGCTGGAGACACCTTACTCCTCAGGTGAGGCAGGGGGCTCTGTAGCCAAGATAGCCCTCCCGATTCTCCACCACCACTCGCAGTTGGACGGAGCCATACTGAGTCTCCAACCCGCCTACCATTTTGAGGTGACCTTATTGTAGGGCTTCTGTTCAGCTCTGTGTGCTGGTTGCTCTGTAGTTTTGTTATATTTTTGGTGTGGTCACTAGAGGAGGCGTACACAGCCTCTACCTTCTATGCCATCTTGAATTCCTAATATATTCATTTTTAAGTTACTCATTCAAGTAGGCTCCCTGCTTGAATATGTATTAAGTAGCTATTCAAAATTAATTTACCTATGCTGGAGGACCGGATGGGCAAACGACTATCTTCTTTTGTAAATAAAGTTTAATTAGAATGCAGCTATCCCCATTCATTCACATGTTGTCTACACCTTTCAATTCTTTATTTACAATGGTAGAGTTGAGTAATTGCAACAGAGATCTTACAGCCCAGAAATATATATTTACTATCTAGCCCTTAACAGAAAAAAAAAAAAATTATGAACTCCTGATCTAATCATATATCATAATTCAAACTAACCATTTGCCAAAGTAATCGGAATTAATAAATGTTCTCTATATTTTGATCAACATAGAATGTAAAACTGGTAATTTATACTCCAAAGCATTCCATTGTAAGGTGTTTTTATCCCCTGGAATCACTTAAATCATCATCTTAATTTCTTGTTGCCGTTGTATATACAGATCTAGGATCCCAAAATGAATTGTATATTTTTAGCAGTCAGTCAACAAATCATTTTAAGCTGTTCCCTATGTGAGATGCGGAAAGATAACATAAAGATACCATTTGGTTTCTTCCCTTGAGAAACCTGTTTTATAGAGGTGATGATGGCCATGCTCTCTCTCAGTGCTGGGTTGGCATGGTAATAAAACCCATTAGCACCAGGATGTAGCTTTCCTTGCCTCTTTTTAGCTGTACACATAGGGCAAGATACATAATCATTCTGTGCCTCGGATTTCTCAGCTGAAAAACGGGAACAGTAATAGGACCCATCTCATAGGTTTGCTGCAGGATTGAGATAAACATGAAATAATTACTGGGTAGTGCTTAGTAATAGGCCTGGTACCCTGTAAGTCCGCGAACATGTTAGCTTTTGTCATCACAGTGGAGTTGACCTCTTGTACTCCCATCTTGCCATTAGAGTCGATGCCTTTGAGTAATGCAAATTAATTTGATTAATTAATGGTTTCACCTAATTTAGAATCTTCATTAAAGTTCAATGTGGAAGTCAGTCTCGTGTGATTTCTTTCTCGATGGAAGCACTTGAGAAATTCTGCACAACTGCTTTATCTTGAAATCAATGCTATCGGTGAGGGGCTTGTTTTCCTACTGCTGTTCTTGTTTTAAAATTATCCTTTGTCCTAAAATGGCTAATGGCTCCTTCTTACCTTTAAATCTCAAAATGTTAATTTCAGGAAACTGGGCAATATCATTCATGTGAATTTCAGGTAAACAAGATGCAAACTGTTTATTCTCTCTAATACTAGAGATTCATTTATGCTTTTATAATTCATAATTGAATTTGGTCCTTTCCATAAACTTTTGTTGAGATGTATCCAGTATTATGAGTCATGGTGGTAATATTGAAGGCATTTTGTTTCATGAGTAACGTTATGAAAATATTTAATTTGCATAATTTTTCTCAATTTTCTCTAACATTCAGAAGCATGTCATTATTGTCAATAATTACTATTACGTATGTTATGTAGGATACATTGATATTTCAAAAATATTTCAGTATATAATTCATTCTACCTCTACATATATACTTGTGCAGATATTGAGATCAGAGAGCTTGAGAGAGTTTTCTAATGCCAAAGAACCAGTTGAGAGCAAAGCCAAGCCTGCAACAGGATTCTTTGTCCAATCTTATTTTCACTATGACATCACATATTTATTCTAGTTTTAACACTTGGAATATTTTTATTGTACTCTAATTCTTTCAACATGTTTCCTGGCATCTTCGATCTAACAATTTGAATATCTGATGAACCAGCATGCTTCCAATAATACCTCTTTCCAGGAGATTTATGCCTGTGGAAAGGGTTGGACCAGATGATTTCTTAGAACATTCCCAAGTTTTTGTTTTTCTTTGATCACTGGTAACAGATTAAAACAAAATTGCTGTGTTTACTGGGGTTAATATTGGTTAATAACATTATGTAAATTTCACATGCACACTTTTATAATGCAGCATCTGTGTATTTTATTATTTCCTCCCACCCAAAGTCTAGTCTCCTTCTGTCACCATGTATTTGACCCCCTTTACCCTTTTCATCCTCCCAACACCCTAGTTCCCCTCTGGTAACTACCATTCTGTTGTCTGCACATAGGAGTTTGTTTCTTTATTTGTATGTGTATTTTTGTTTGTGCATTTGTTGCTTTTCATTTTATATCCCACATATGAGTTCTCCTTTTTCCTCTGACTTTTTTCACTTAGTATAATACTCCCAAGATCCATTCGTGTTGTCACAAATAGAAACATTTTATCTTTTTATAGCTGAGTACTATACTGTTCTATATATGTAACACATCTTCTTTATCTGGTCACCTGTCAGAGGACACTTAGGTTGTGTCCATGTCTTGCTTATTGTGAATAATGCTGCAGAGAACATAGGGTCACATAAACATCTTTACAAATAAGTGTTTTCAAAATTTTTACATACATCCCCAGAAGAAGGATTGCTGGGTCATATGGTAGCTCTATTCTTAATTTTTCGAGAGACTTTCATAGTATTTTTCATAGTGGCTGCACCAATTTACATTCCCACCAGCTGTGTATGAAGGTTCCCTTTTCTCCACGTCCTCTCCAACACTTGCAATTTCTTGTTCTATTACTAATAACCATTCTAACAGGTGTGCTGTGGTATCTCATTGTGGTCTTGATTTGCATTTCCCTTATAACTAGTAATACTGAGAATCTTTTCGTGTATCAGTTGGCCATCTCTGTGTCTTTCTTGGAAAAGTATCTATTCAAGTCATCTCCCCATTTTTAAAATCAGATTATTTTTTTTGTTGTTGAGTTGTATGAGTTCTTTACATACTTTGGATATTAGCCCATTGTTATAGGTTTTTGTTATTTAGTGTTAAGATGATTTGTGCCATGCTTCGCTGCTGCGGATGGTCAAAGACTGACTATAAGACCCCCTTCCCTAATTTGAAGATTTATTGAATTCAATATTTGTCTTGCTTTTTCATACTAATTCTCCAATGGTGATTGAGGTTCTTTAGAGTAATTTGCAAAGGCTAAATGACAGAATACCAATCATGGAAGTTTAGAGCCAAGACAACTTTCTAGATCACCTGATCAAATTCCCTAATTTTTCAGGTGAGGAAAGGAAAGGCAAAGGGCAAGACTGTATAGAGCTGCCTGCTTTAAACTATGCTGATTCCATGCATTTCAAAGGCATAATTAAGCATGGAGGTAAAGGGAGAATATTCAGAAAAGAAAAGTAACAACGAACTAAACATTTGTTTAAATTAGCAGGCTCACATTTGGGGACAAACGTATGTCCTGAAAAATTAAGTTGATAGAATCAGCCACAACTCATTGCAAATTACTTTAATAAAACCAGTACTCAACTGAGACTGGCTTGAATTGGCTGGAATTTCCATTGCAGAAGGGATAAAAAGGACCGAGGAGGCTTCTGAACTGCTTTGGAACCAGAGCAGTCACATGAGATTAGTGGCTTCTTCAGGGGCAGGGACAGCATAAAAGAAGTAGAAAATCCTGATGATGAACACTGGCCACTTTGCCATTTTTCCTGGTATACTGGGGCAGATGGTATGCTACTGACCACAGCTGAGGACCAATAGGGTAGGTTGCCAGTGTCTGCATGGGAATCATGGGACTTTTTTGGAAGATTACCTATTTGCAAGGCACTTCCAGTGCCTTAATATTTTCTTCCCAGTGTATTGTTCGCTCTCTCCAGCCATCTTTTCAAAGAGGACTTCTAAAGAGTGGAAAGTTATGGAGATATTCATTCATTTATTCCACAAATCATTCTGAGAACCTTCTATGTGCCAAGTGCTGTCGGGTCCTGAGGATACAACATTGTACAAGATATGCTCCCTGTTCTCAAAGACCTTAATGTGTTGACAAGTAAATAAGCAATTATATTACAGTACAGGAATTGGTAAAAATAACAGGAAGTACAGGTACTAGAGGGGGGGAGGAAAGGAGCCAGTCTGGGCTTGGGATGTACACGGTTTGAAAACATGTGTCAGAGAAAATGTCCAGTGAGATTAGACTTGAACTGAGCACAGATGGAAGACCCGATAACATACTTAATGGGAAAGATCGAACTGATAATTTTTTGAACACTCTAAGGAATAAACCTTTTTTGCAATGCCTGTAGAATATTTACAAAAATAAAATGCAAGGACTATCACCAGATTTCAATAATTGGAAGTAATATAGCAAACATTTTCTCATTATATGGTAAAACTAGAAATAACAAGAACTAGAACAACAAAACCCAGAAAATAAAGCTTTTACATTTTGGGGGGAAGAATGAATTTCTCTTAATCCTTCAATAAAAGAGCAAATATAAACTGAAATTGCATAGTTTATAGAAAATAGTAATAAAACAACATGTATTGTAATTTATAAGGCATATCTAAAGCAGTACTCAGAATGATTTTTAATATTTTTATCAGTAAACAACAAAATAGACTAGAAGAAGTAGAAGGAAGGAATTATAAAGATAAAAGCAGGAATTAATGAATTACATAAACTAAATTATTTGAAAAATAAATACAATGAAAAACTAGTTTTGTATATGAAACAGGATAAATTGCTAGACTAATTGAGAAAGAGCAAATCTAACTATATAAAAATAAGAAACAATAATAGCGAATAAAACAGAAAAAGAAAATTAAGATTCACAAGAGACTACTTTGTTCAACTTAAATATGTATGTTTCAAGACCTGAATGAAATAGACAGTATTATAAGAAATATGATTTACTGAAACCGATCCTAGAAGAAATTTAAAAAAATTTAGACCATTTCTCTAGAAGAAATAGAGACATTTCTTCAAGTGCTACCTTTTTCAGCATATTTCCCCATATGATTTTTCTTCTTTGATAAATTAATATGAAGTATTTTAGTGATAGATTTTCTTAGAGCAAATTATCCTTGCATTCTTGAATAAATCCTACTGGGTCATAACATTATTTTTTAATGCCTTCCTGAACTGTTTGCCACATAGAATTATTACATCCAATTTTCTAAGTAAGACTCATTTGCAATTATCTTGTGTGTGTGTGTGTGTGTGTGTGTGTGCGCGCGCGCGCATGTAGACTTTTTGAAGAATTTTGGTATCGCTGTTAAATTTGCTTTATGATTTAGAAGTTTTTCATACACTAGGTGCTAGAATAGACAAAACAGGTTCAAATTATTTACTCTTTCAAGGTCTAGTAAAAGTTCTCCATGGAATCATCTTAGCCTGGAAATATGATGTGAAAAATTATAGGGTAATCTACTGATCTACTAAACAGATATTTATAAAATTCAGCTTTAAATCTTGATAAAGTAGTCAATAATATTAATTTATAGAAAATCTGAATGCAAAACCAAAAACTATGTTTAATGGGGAAACACTAGTAGAATTATAACTAGTGTCTGAAACCTGACAGGGATGCCCACATTACCAGTGTCATGCAACATTATGTTAGAGGTAGACATTAAGGCAAGTAGATAAAACAACCAGAGGTATAAAAGTTAGAAAGTGGATGGTAATATAACTGCTTGTGAATGATATACCAGTCTACTTGGAAAACCCAAGAGAATCAACTGAAAAATCTACAGATATTAAGAGAATTCAGTAAGGTAGCAAAGTACAAAATTAATATATAGAAATCAAAAGTTGTATTCATATGAAATATAAAGGTAACTAATTCACAGTAGCAATGGAAAAGAATAAAATATTTGAGTGAACTTAACACAAAATGTTCAGGAATACAAAAGTTAATTTGTGAGCAATTGAAAAGACATTCCATGTACATTCATAGGAAGGTTTGATATCATATGTTTTAATCCTTTTATAGGTTGAATTTGTAAGTGTAATGTGTTCCTGATAGATATAACAGGAAATAAACAGGGATGTTTACCTGTTGATAGGGGTACAAACTTAGGAACTGGGCCTGTGGAAGATGAGGTCAGAGAAGACTTAAAAAACACCTTGTATGGGTATTTGTGTAAATGTATTACCTGTTCAGAAAATTAAATAAACATTTTTATAAATCAAGTGCAATCAAACCCCTAAAGCCTGAACATTCATATACATTTTGCTTGTGGCTAGGAATTCTTACTAGAATAATTTCTCTATTTTTTGTCCTCATTCACATCTGAAATACAGTTTTGAAACTGAGTTAGCTTCAGTGAATTGTGTTGCTCATCTTTCTGTGCAGTAATATAAAACCTTAAGTTAAAGTGAATATATACAAGCTCAGCTTTCTGGAACTCTGAATTCAAGTTATATCTGCCTCTTTCAGTAAAATTGTGGTGTTGATCGTGAATCTTCATTAATAGGTTTTTGTGTGTGAAAGTATGTGTGTTTTACTTCATGAATTCTAAAGAGATAGAGATATTAGAATGTATAATTCATTTATCACAAGTCAACAAAAGGAATCATAGTGACAAACTAGGAATTATTCTGGAAAATAATAAATCCCAGATGTCCTGGCACTTAGGTTCTATCCACCTAACTACCCTACCCCCATTCACAAATATCTGGAAATTAAAAGTGATAAAATATTTATATAAGTATTATATTCACTTGGACAGAGTTGCAAGTTTTAATAAATCATGGGCTTGAGATATTATTCAACTGAAAAATTATTAGCAATCTGTGAAAATGTACTTAATTCAAGAGTTGATAATATTGACAAATCTTTCCTATTTTAAAATTAAATTTTAGCAGTTATTTACTTCCTAGAATTGATCATTTTTCTCTTGTGGTTTTAATGATAGAATTTTTCCCAGGTTGATGAGTTTTCCTGCCTTTTTTCTTTTGAACTTAATTTCTCTAATCATTCACCTTGTCCAGAAATGCACCACTCTTCTTTGATCGATATGAATCATTCTCTTATATCAAGAATAACAAGAAGTAGGAGCGCCAATATATTTATTATCTATTTGACCCTTTACCATGACGCCTACTTGAACATGGCTTCCTAAATACTATTAAAGGTAAATGAAACAATTTGAGGTCTTCTCTCTTCTACAGAAAGGAAATATTCATTTCTCAAAGTGTGTAATTTGATCTCATGAAGGTATCTGTTCATTCATTCATTCATTCATTCATATAGCATCTTTGAATCTCAGTAAAGTGCAGTGTTATTCATTTTACTCCTGGCACCATATTAAGGGCTAGAGATAAAAAGATGAATGGGAGAGAGTTCTGCCATGAAAGAATTTACAGTGAAAGAAATGCCATGAGCTGTATTTCAATCAATGAAATTTGCATCCCTAGCCAGAACCTTATATCAACTTCACACTTGTATATCCAATGCCACCTCAGTAACTCCACTTTGATGTCTAATGGACGTCTGTACTAATCTGCTCTGTCTGCAGTCTTTCCCATAGTGATGTTGGTTGGTACCTACATCATTCCAGCTGCTATGCTAAAAAATTTAATTACTTTCTTTTGTTAAATTTCACATCCAGTTCTTCAGGAAGTTCTCTTGGCTCTACTCCAATGTACATCCAGCAGAATCTGACCATTTCTCATGTGCGCACTGCCGGCCACTGGTCTCACTCTCCATCATCTCTCATTTGAATGACTACAACAGCCTCCTAACTAGTATTCCTGCTCCCTCCTTTGTTCTCTCAGGCTGTCATCAACAAAGCAACTGCAGCAACCTTCTTAAAACATATGTCACTTCTTCATTCAGGACCTTCCGTGGCCCGCATTTCACTTAGAATATCCACTGGAATCATTCCAATGGTCAACAAGGACCTACGTGACCATCCTCCATAATAACTTTGACCTCATGTACTGATTTCTCCTTCACTCTCTACTCCAGAAACACTGTTCTCTTTGTTGCTCCTTCTTTAGAGTTTTTGTGCTGCTACCTGTGCCTGGAATGTTCTTTCCTGGGTATCTATGTGCCTTTCTCCTCACTCCATTCAGTTTTTACTCAATATCATCTTCTCAATGAAGTTTACTCTGACCACACTATTTAAAATTATATCTCTCTATTTGTGTTCTTACGTTCCTGTCGGCCTTTTTTTATTTTATTTTACCCAACACATATCTCCTTTCAAAATACCATTAATTATTATGTGTATTGTTTATTATCTGTCTCCCTCTGCTGGACTGTAACCTATAAGAGTATGTGGGTCTTTTTCATTCAAATATTCCAAGAGAACCTGGCACATAGTAGATACTCCATGAATATTTCTTGAATGAATTTGTTGATTGGAAAAATTTTCCAGAACCTAGTTTGCAACAAATAAATTCATTGAATGACCAATTTACCACATTTACAATTTATCATATTACCAAATTATTTTAGAACTATTTGTGGTGAATTATCCTGTTTCTAGTTAAGTATTGGATGTGTTGTGAGAAGGAGTCAGCAAACTTTCTGTAAAGGGTCGCATAGTAATTGTTTTAGGTTTGGACCATACATTTTCTGTCACAACTACTCACTTCTGCTTTTGTGGCACAAAAGCAGCCGTAGTCACTATGTAAATGAATGACGGTAACTACATTCCAATAAAGCTTTATTTATAAAAACAGATCATGGGCTGGATTTGGCCCATGGGCCATAGCTTGTGGATCCCTGTTCTAGAGGACACTGGAGCCCTTAATGGGGATTGAAGGGATTCGGTGATACACCCGATGTCTGATCTGGCTAAACTCAGGGCTTTTACTTATTTGGACTGTATTCAGATTCTGGATCTACATTAATTTACCCCATCTTATCATGTAAATGAGTTACTCCTCATTTTTTAACATCTTAAAATGTCAAAAATGTAAAATCATCTCAGAGTAATAATAATAAATTGAGAAAGTGAATATGACATGGGCAAAATATAAACATGGATGGCCATGGTCTTCTTTTTTCTCCTTTTCTTCCGAGAAGAAGGTTTCTTTGTTGCTAGGGCTGCCGCCTCTGTGATGAGGTCAGTGAATTCAGCAACCGAGGCCAAGGTGAAAGAAGCCTAAAACACAATAGACTGATTTATACTAGAAAGGGTGCCAAGTTACTCCGGAGAGGAAACAGTGGATTTAGAAAGGAGGAGGAAGAGGAGGGAGGGAGAGGGAGAGAGCAGAAAAGCCCTTCATGGATGGGTTTCAGGAAGAGAGTTTTAGAAGTTTGGAAGCGATGGGATTAGAGGCAGCTCTTATGCACCGCTTCGTAGAGCACAGGGATGTGGGAGCCTGTGTGTGGGGGCGGGGCACGGCGAGAGAGGGATTTTAAGTGTTGCTCTGTGTTATGAATGTAATTCCCCTTCTGGAGTTTTTAGAGAGAATGCAATAAAGACTAAAACTACAATTTAATTTTACAGTGTGGGCCTTGGAATAAAATCATTTTATTGCCTGGCCTGGAGGCAGGGTTACATAAGTGTAGCACTAAGCACAGAGTCTGACATAGAGCTTAAAACGATAATTATATAGTTTTTGCTATAGTATTTATACCTGATGGGGGGGGTGGGGATACAGGAAAGCTGCATAGAGAGTAGACACAAGTTGAATTTTATAAGAGAAGTAGGTGTTTGTCAAGCAGGTAAGCCCTAGGAGTGTGAGTTCAGGCTTCGGAATCAGAAAGTCTGGACTTTGAAGCCTGATCCAGTCACTTCTTGTATGACTTTGGATAAGTTGTCCAATCTCTATATGACTCCGGTTCCTGAGAATGAAGATGACAGTAACTAATGGATAAGGGAATTGTAGGAATCAAATCTGATCACCCGTGTAAGGTACTTAGAAGAGAGATGAAATGTAATTAAGTTTATCTTGTGTTAGTCAGTGTTGTTGTTATTACGAGTATTCATCCTGCACTACTGAAGCCAAATAGCATGTGAAAAAGACACCTGTAATGGGTACATTAATGGTCATTACTTAGGATCATCATCAAGCCTCGTTTCTTTGGAGACTTACATTCTTATTTCAAGATTTTACGATCAAGACTCCTATATTTAGGACGCAGATCTCTGAACCTTAGATGCACTTTGGCTGTTGAATTGTAGAAATAAAACCACGACATTTTGCCTCTTGACGGGGCCTAGAGACTCCTGCAGTCTGGAACCAGCGTTCTGGACGCCAGGCCCAGAGGGCCGGCTTTCTCTTTATCCTGGACTTACGAGCAGTTCACAGAGCTTCGATAAATCAAAGGGGAAGAGACAGATGCAGCAAAGTGCCTAAATGTACCTTTTCATCCCACAAGAAAACAGGAGTAAATCTTTTGAATTCAAGGCACTGCCTAGAGTAGTAAATACCTCTGGGCATGTTTTGGGGGCGCAGTCCTGCAGCTTCCAAAGTAAATTACTATACTGAGGAGTAGAGAGGTTGAGCCAATGATGATGCTGCTCTGATTTTCTGTTACTGTTCTGCTGCCTCAAATATTAGATATTTCTGTCTTCAGGAAATTTATGTTTCCGATAAATGCACTAAGGTCCAAAACTTAAATAAATCTGCCTCATCTTTTAAGTCACAGACTAGAGATGGCTGCTAAGCATCCTGCTGCAACCGCTGTTGCCCTGTATCTACCCCTTGACCACTCCTGGCGTGCTTCTGCCCAGGGATTTTCTGCTTGCAGACTCTCTGCTTATCTTTACCTGGATTGCTTCTTCCATCGTTCCAGTCTCTGCTTAAATGTGCCCTCCTCAGAGAGGTCTTCTCTGATCATTCATCTGAGTTAGCTCTCCACCCTCCCACCTAACAGCTTACCACTCCAACACTTTACTGCGCTTTAGTTTTATTCTCGGCATTTATTGCTACCTATGCCTCTCTTCTGCTTTATATTTTTCATTTGCTTGTTATTCATATGTCTCATTACATGATAAGTTCTATGAGGACAAGAGCTTTTCCTGTCTTAGTTATTTACCACTGTATCCTCAGTGCTCGGAACAGTATCTGGAACAGAATAGAAGCTCATAAATATTTGTTAAATAAATGAATGACTAGAGTAGGAACTCTTTCCCATTTGACTGCTAAAGGATACAAATTTTACCTACTGTTGCCTATTCTAGAAGTGTTTTGCAGTTGTGGCTGCCCTTTAAAATGTGAAACTTAAAAATAATAACCATATCGGGGACCGAACTCTAATGAATTAAATTAGACTCTCTAGGAGTGGACACGACTTTGATATTTTTTTAAAGTTCTTCATGTGACTAATGTGCAACCCCTGCTTCAAAAACCACTGTGTTGGCCCCGTGTGTCTCCAATTCTAAGGTGCACATGAATCCCCCAGGGATCTGACTGTGATGCTACCAGGTGATGCTAGGTCTGGACCACAGTAGGGAGGTTCCCGAGTGTAAGAAGTGATCCGTGTTAGAAAATAAAATCTGTGTCCACTTATGAAAGAAATACGCAGAGAGCCGTGTCATAACACAGATGGACCCAAGGCATAGACCCCATATTTTGTAGTGAGGTTTCATGATATTTTGGGGAAAAAATGGAAAACAACATCATACAAAAATGCAAGCAACTGGACCCAGTAGAAAACGTAGCTCACAAATACTGGGAGGATGCGGAGGGAAGCAATTCAGGAAATATCCTGAGAACTGAAACGAAGTACCAAGCTATAGAAACCTCCTCTGGCCTGATTCTGAGAATGAAACAAAAAATCCGAAAGGGCAGCTCCAGGGAACAGTGGTCATCAAAGGGTCAGGCAGGGTTGGTACGGGAACCCTCAGTGTAGATTATCTTCGCCAAAAATAACAGACTTCTCATGGGAATCTGACCTGGCCATCACCTTAGCAGTAAGTAAATCAGGGGTGGCTGAAAAAAAAAAATGGAGTGAGGCCCATTCTAGATGTCCCTTTGCAGAGTACAGGAGGGAGAAGGGGAAGCCACCACCGCAAGAGTAATAGAGAGCTTGGCAGGTGCTCAGCTCCCTGCTCCACAGATGCTCCCTACAGCCCCTCTTGGCTCTCATCTCTCCTGGTTTGTCGTTACCCAGCTTCCAATTCCAATGTGAAACGACAAGATTCTGGGATCTACCCAAGTAAGCCTTTACTTCCGATCTTCAGAGAACTGCCAGTGCGCAGACAGGCCCTGCTCAGCGTGGTTATCACAGCTGGATTATTTGTTTCTATCCAGATAGCTCCCACTCGCCTGCTTTTTGGAATATCTTGAAAATCCAGGCTATCGTGTCCCTATGTATTTTCAGTATCATGCTTAGGGCACTGATGTCACTGTAAGCTCACCAGAGGTGGATTCTGATTTCAAAGACTAAAAATGCATCCACATGCTAACTGTGTGGCATGCTAACTGTGTGGAGAGAAAACGCGAAGTGGGAGAACTGAGCCATGTTCTTCTCCCTCAAGGACATCAGGATGACCCTGCCCTCATTTATGTCCAGTAATCCCTCTTTAGTGTCGGCTCAGACAAGTGAAGACAAGACTAGAGGACAGCCTTGAGGAAGCACGCTAAGCAGTGAGTCACATATGTTCTAACTTGGCTGTGTTATACAGAGCTTTTCTTAAGTTTTTTTTTTTTTTTTAGACGAGGCAACCCTTGGTTGACCTCACAAATTGCAAGGACCTTTCCAGTTTACGATCCCTAATTTTAAAAATTTTTTTACGCCTACAGCACCTGGTATTCCTAGCTGGTCTTCCATCCAAGTACTAACAGGCCTGACCCTGCTTAGCTTCCGAGATCAGATGGGATTGGTCTTGTTTAGGGTGGCATGGCCATAGACCTTCGAAACTTTGCATTTCAACAAACTTGATTTCACTGTGGGATATCTGAATACAGTAACATGGAGTTAAGCTATAATTGGGTAATATATATTATAATATAAAATGTAAATTTATATTTTAATTAAGCAATGTAATTTTATATTGTAATTATAATATAAAGTAATTGTAATGTCAGGCATAGTTTTACTTTGCAGTCTCTCAGCACTCCAATCTTTACATTTAAAAAAAGTACAATGTTCCCTAGATACAGGTTTAGAATTATAAAGTATGGGAAAAACAATTTTCTGGAATTATTTAAAAGCTCCTACTTGAACTTCATTTATTAGCAAATTCTTCCCTCATGCAACAATATCACTTTCACAGATGATTAAGGTCTTGGTGTTATTCAGTTTAAATAGGAGAAGCATAAAGAATATATTCACGTTCGCATGTAATTATCTCAGTGATGGAATGCTCTACAGTGGATATTACGCTATGATGTTTGAACTGTTAGCTCATCATCTGGAATATAGAGAGCTTTACTGATATCATTATGTAGATAATACGGAAAAAGGACATAGGAAAAATCCTTTTTTCCACCTTTCATCCGAGAACACACCTCTCAGCATCAACATTCACAAAAGGATATTCTTTTGATTTTTAGTTAAGTAACATACCAGAGAACCGTCCATTCACTTATTCTAAAATATAAATGGCCGTTGATGAAGTCACGAAAACTAAGTCCTATGCCATAGAGCTGAAGCTAGGGATGCCACAGGTAAGCTTTCTCTAGCTTTGCAAATACAGGTGAATGTGGGTCTTTCTGATTCCTCTACAGGGGTGCAAATGAAAATGTGCACTTGGGGGCACTGAGGTGGAGATGAGGAGATTGCGATGAAATGGAAGGCAAAAGAGTAGGCTGTCTTTATTATAATAAAAAATGTAATGCACAAGCTACTTTACTTTTTTTTTTTTTTTGGTTCATGCTGAATAGACTGCTACTAGAATTCCTTGATGGGTAGAAAGGCGCTGGGCCTCACTTGTTAGGTCTCAATGCCCAGGCTGCGTTAGGGAGGAGGCCGAAAGGAGTGGTTGGGAGTTCTCTCTAATGAGACAGGAGACTTCTTTGTTTTCCCAAAGGTGAAAGGTACAAGGAACATTCAGATGTATTTTCCCTTCCTGCCATATTTACTTGATTAACGTGTCACTAAAGAACAAAGAACAGAAGGGAACAGGGATTTTGTTAATTTTTTTTTTTCTGAACGGAGCTTAATTTGCACACCACGAAGAAAAATTGATCCTTTTCTTATGTCTGCTGCTCTGTTGAGAGTATCCTACGCAGAAAATCAATTTCCTTGTCTCAAGTTGGTTTGCCTATTTAATTAACTTAGAGGCTTAATGGAGACAAACATGATTAAAACACAGTTTGAGAAAGCTTTCAAAATTGTCATTTATTATATATAATAATATTTCATCAGAGATTTCCCTGTAGTTATCATGGTGTGCTGGATTTTATTTTCCTTCCAGCAATGTCTTATTAGTTCTTGGAGGTGATTAGTGCAGCAGTCCTGTGATAATCAGCAATGAAAATAGTCCTATTATGCTTTAATATATGCAATATAATATTACCTGGGCTAGAATATCATTTTTTTATATCCATCTGTAACTTGGTGTTTTATCTGGCATATTTAGAAATCTTGCATTGAGCCATCATTACATATTTGTCAAGTAACTTACTTAAAACAAGAGTTTTAAAGATCAAGTTATAGGATATTACTGTTTATATCTGCTTAATATTTTGTAGCTCTGCCTTTCTTTAGAGTAAATGATCAAAATCCATATATCCCAGATAAGAAAAGAGAGGAAGACTTAGGCAGGGATATATATTTAGAATCAGATTAGGCAGGTCAGAGAACTCTTAAGTATTAAAGAGAAAGATGACATACTGCACCTTGGACTTTATTGACTTTAAAAGTTATTTTAATCTCATCATTAAAAATAGTTTATTTAAAGTTGCTTCTTAAGTATTTTTAAATAATTGAGCAGTGAACTTATTCTTCTTAGTCCTCTAATTTTTGCCAGCTGTCCTGTATCTGCATTGTCAAGCATAAAGCCATTATTTACTGTTTTCTCCTTTATAGCGTAGTTTAGTTTTAATTCTACAGATAAATAAGGACCACCACCAGTCCCTAATACTCTTAAAGTTCACAGTATAGATAGCTGAACTACGGTGTGCTTATTCAGTCGACTATTGGTGGACATTTGGATTGTGTTCAATTTTAGAATACTGTGAATAACCCCGCTAAGAACATTTATATCCAATTCTCCGTGTGGATGTATGTTTTAATTTCTCTTGGATAAATATCTGGGTGTGACATTATTGTGTTATATGATAAATGACTCTTTAATTTTATAATGTAGTACCATATTTTTGTCTAAATATGCTTTAACATTTTGCATTTCTACCAGCAATACGTGAGGATTTCAGTTGCTTAACATTCTTACCAGTAATTATAATCTGTGGTTTTAACTTTAACCAGTCTAGTAGGTGTATAATAAGATTTTATTTCGTATCACCCTAATGACTAAACACGTTGAACATTTTTTCTTGTGCCTATTGGCCATTCGTGTATCTTTGTAGTACCTCTTAAAACTTTTTGGCCCATCATTTTATTGGGTTGTTTCTCTTCTTATTGACTTGTAAGAGCTCTTTTCATATTTTGAATATAAGATTTCTTTTCAGTTATATGTCTTGCAAATATTTTCTCTTAGTCCATGGCTTGCTTTTTTATTTACTTAAAGTCAATTTAAAATACAATAAGGTCCATATTAGCATTTTTTCTTTTATGGTTTGTCCTTTTTGTGATTTGTCTGAGAAAACTTTGTCTAATCCAGCGTCCCAAAGATTTTCTCCTATGTTTTCTTCTCAAAGGTTAGTGGTTTTAGCTCCTGCGTTTAGATCTATGGTTCTTCAAGATTCAGTTCAAATATCATTTCCCCTGTTACTGTTCTGGGAAGTGTTCATCAAACTTACTTTCTGTAGTTTCCCAGTATCATATGTACATTTACCTTCAAGTACTTAATTGTAATTACTGGAATGTTCATTTTCCCCACTAAACTGTGAGCTTCAGCACGTAACGATGAGTCTTGTTCATTTATCAATACCGAACGCCTTGACCATGTCTGATGTGTAATAGGCCCTCAAATACAACTTGTGAAATGAATGAATGAATGAATGAATGAATGAAAGAATGCAATGATATACTCTTAATTCTTTAGATCATATTTTTACAAGGTACTTTTGCATCAGCATTTCATTCAAATCTCACAAGAAACCCATGAAGCAGACATTGTATTACTTCTGTTTATAAACGATTATTGGTTTGCCAAAGCCTGATGAATTAGGCTTTATTTTCTGCATTTCCTGTTCACATATCCTTTGCAACAGCTGCGCTGGGTAATTAATTCATTGTTCTTCATCTATGCCCTTGATTTCTGCCTCTTCACATTCATTCACGTTGTCTCTTCTACCTTGAAATTCTCTCCACCCCATTTCTGCTTGAGAATATCCTACCCATCTCAAAAGCCAGCACTTTTATGTACCTTCCCATGATCTGACTCGATAAATGACCATGTCTATGTGCATGCTCCTTCATTTTTACAACTACAACCCTCCATCTATCTTAGATAAAATAAATGGTGTTTGTCCTTTGCTTTCTACCATTTTTCTCTTGATACTTCCACCCCAGCTGTGGCGTTCTCTTTCCTATGAGCAGATTCTCATGGCTCGCTGTTGCTCCTCCCTCTAAATTGCCCTGTTCAGCCTCAAGTAACCTCAGAGCAGGAGTCGTGAGGTCTGGATTCCAGCTCTAGCTCTGTCGGATGCTGGCAGCAGGGCTGGGGCCCTTAATTGTCTCCTTTGCAAAGGAGATTTAGTCCTGCCTGCCTTTGAAGGCTGCTCTGGGAATTAAATAATACAGTGGATGGGGAAGTCACTTTTAATTTAACATGCCATCCGAGTATAAACTATCATGATCGTTACTGAAATCAACTTTTAGCTTGAATCCACGCGTCTCTCAATCCTCCAGCTGAAGACAAATGTGTTTGAGAGGAATGTTTTCGGGCAGGTATTTATATGGCATTTCCTCAAAATGGCTCTTGACTCTTGAGTCTCCCCGTGGCCAAGGCGAGCCCTAAACACCACCTTCTCATTCCTCCCTGCACTTCTTTTTATGTTTAGATGCTTTTGGAGCCTTCTGTGCAATTCCCAGCATCTGTTCACACTTTCTCATATCGGGCTTTGTACAGCTAATGCAAAGGGATGATAGCCTGTTTTATTTATTTATTTATTTATTTATTTTATTTTTTATTTTTTTATTTTTTTATTTTTTTATTTACTTGGGTTTTTGCAATGTGAAAACCTGGCCAAAAAGTAGCTGTCACTATCTTTTATGACGTCCAAGATACAGATGGCAGGAAAGGAAAGCTGAAGCGGAGTAAACAGTCACTTCCTATTTTCAACACCATCAAAGGGTCTTGCCTCCCCAGATCAAACTGTGAGATTACTGTAACGGGGCTGGCCACCTTCCTCCGCTCATGAACCCCCTCCACCTTTGTTAAACTTTCCCCTCTGGAGTCTGTCACCCTCCGTCTTTTCGGTCACATGTCTACCTGCACATCCCAGTCATCCTGTTCAAGCCGTCTGGGTTGGTTGAGACTGAGTCTGGTTCCCCAGATGAAGTTTACTTTCTCAACTCCCTCTCATGCGAAAGGTTCAAGTTAGTTGTTTAATGACACAGGGAGAGGCTGTGGTAGCACAGCCTCTGGTGTGGGATTTTCTGAATTCATATTCCAGCTCTGCCATACTCCCTTTATGATGGTTGCAAGTTCTTGAACATCTTTCTGCCTCAGTGTATAAAACTATAAAATGGACGACCGAGAGTCCCTACCTCATTTGTTGTTTGATCGAATGAGTTAATTAAAGGTTTTAATGAGTTAAGCACATAACGAATTTATGCCATTGCTCAGTAATAAGTAAGGAGTCAATCCAAGTACAGTGTGCCAGTTAATTGAATGAAAAGAACCTAGAACAGAGCCATAAAGCACATGGCTTCAGACTCTCAACTGTCTAGGTTCTAATCTTGTCTCTGCCACTTACTGGCCTTGCAATCTAAATCTAGTTAATTAATTTTTATAGGCCGAATTTCTTCAGCTATAATAGTACCTTCACCATATAGGGTTGTGTTAAGCATTAGATAACATGATGTACAGGAATCACTTTCAGCATAGTGCTCGGTACATAATAAGCATATGGTTGAATTGGCTATTTTTATTTGTTAGGTTCCTGGAATTCTCCTCCCTAATTATTTCATCATTGTCTTCTGGATCACTGTCTAATCGTCTCCTCCTATTCCAGAGGGATGGCTTTAATGGTAGATTCTTAAAGTCCGTTTGGAATGTAGATGAGCTATTTTCGCTTAGACTAGATTTGTGATACTTCTCAACTCACAGAGGATCGATGGAGGTATTATGCAAGGGAACAGGCAGGCAAATGGGCAGTTTTAATTAACCCAACAAATAAAAGCCCTTTAATTATTTTTCAAAGCACATCTATTTCACTCAGTGGGAAAACCTACCATCTAATATTACACCAAGTCTGGCAAGCCCAAGGTAGACTCTGTTCCAAAAACTGTGATGAGTTCTTGTTCTAGTCTTTCCTTTATGTTAATTACAAAGACTCAAGGTAATGGATTGAGAGCTGTGTTCTGTTCAGGTCTATGTTCAAAGTATTTTGCTTTGAAAAATAACTCTGCCATTTGCACACATGTTTGTACATAGTGTCTCAATTATGGACTCAAAGAAGAAAAAGACCAAAAAGATAGAGTTATAGTCCTTTCGCCATGTTTTTTCTGTTTTCTATTGCTAAAAGTATAACTTTATTCTCATCCGAGAGGAAGACATTGTGAAATATAACTCAGTAAGGATATGAAGCACCCACAGCTGTCAGAAATGGAGAAGAGAAAAATGAAGGTATCAATTAAGTGTTTATCCGTACTAGTGCAAGAAAAGGAAGAATATTTATTAGACACTTTGATCTGTAGGTAAAGAAGATCTGTGGCTCAAATCAAGGAAAATATACATCCTCTAATTTACAATTATTTTTTATCTACCCAAGCCAAGTAATCAAACCATGGGCAGAGGAAGCATGAAATGTGCTGTTTTACTTTTTACCTGCCTACGCCATCGCTATGTATCATGGAAGTCTTATTAGTTGTATAAAATCGTTATTTTTTATTAATGCCCATATAGGAAAGTTGTTCAAGCCATTTTTGTTAATGCCACCATCAAAATTTTTCTTTACGTGAAGATGAAGGCTTAGCATTAATATGTTTTTGGAGCGGGAACAATGAACACTATTTACAACACTCATTAAAGTGCTGTGATTAGTACTTGAGGTTAGCACTAGAAAGGTACGGGATAAACAAGCAAGAAAGAAATTGCTTTTATCAAACTATAAAGCCAAGAGCCAATACTGAACTGAATTATCTTCTGTTCATTCTTTCCTTCAAATCAACATTTAATTTGACTAGTAAGAATGTTTAAGAATAGAGCAGTGCTTTCAACAATTTAGAACCACTCACTTAAGTAGGCAATAAAATTTGGTAGACCAAGGAGACCTCGTTTTTCTTTTTAAGCATACTAATTAAAAAGATAAAATTCATCCTCTGAAATCCTATATCAGCAAAAGAAACACTGTGAGTTACGGTAATAAAATAAGTTACCTTGATTCTATGCCCTGGGCTTCTCCTTCTGAGATTTTGGCTGTAGGGGATGCCATACTTCTTTACATTGCTTGAACTAGCAGGCTTTGAATCCACTTTTTTTTCCATAGAGAAAGCTTACAATATTATTTCAAAGAGTGATTTTCCAAATATCTAGATCACCCTATTAGTTTATTAAAATCCATGACTCTCCATTTCTCTATTCCTAAAAAAAATGTCATTTCTCTATTTGATTATCCCACTAGTCTATCTAAACTCCAGTTTTCCACTAAACAAAGCAAGCAATATGAGCTCTAGTGAGGAGAGAACTCTGGAAATCAGACAGAAGGTGTCATTTGAGCACTGTCATGGGACATCTTTCTGGGGAAAAAAAAGTCTATCCTGAATACCGGAAGTACTCTACTACTGGCCACAGAAGGAGAAGGGCAAAGGAGGTCAGGAGTGTAGAGAAAATCCAGTAAAGTTTGTGGTACACTTGTGGACCAGTGGAGTGGTCCACACCAGAGAAGAAGGCCTGCAGAGTTGTTCCTAGGTACTGTCGAGAGTGGAGAGGAGTATTCCTCTGTTAGTGGCTTCCTACTTCAGCTCTGTGTTAAATACTCCTATCCTCTTTCTCTTCCAGGATTCCTGAATCCACATATTCTTCCTTGTGATTCTGGAAATTTCAAAATATTTTTATCCTCATTTTCCACCTTCCACTTTTCTAATACCTTGTGATACCTATATGTTTTAATAATGGATTTTGTGACAATGATGCATGATGTCAGCATATTCCCATTTCATTCATGGAGCTGTCATGATACTCCTGACCTTGGCCATACTGCTGCAGGAATGAGAAAGAGCCCTTCTAAGCCAAGCAGGAAAGGGAAGCACAAAAAGCAAACTGACTTTCCTGATGTGATTCAAATTTGAGGAAAAATGATTGTGAAGCCTAGCACCGGGGGAAGTCTCTTATGCTTCCACTGGAATATTCAGTATTCTTTTCCTTGCTGTAATTATATTGTGATAATTACTATCATGATGGTGTCGACTGGAGCCTTTTCTTCAGATGACCCAGTGCTCTCTAATAACCTGAGTTAATCCCTGGGTATTTCTCAGGCCTTTTAATTTTCTCTACTAAATCTGCTTCTATTGCTTGGCCATTTAAAAGAATGCAAAGAGAAGAAACCAGGTGTATTAGTTTTCTTTTGCCTTGTGTACCACAGATGTACTGGCTTAAACAAACGCCCATTTATTAGCTCATTTCTGTAGGTTGGAAATCTGGCAAAGTATGTCCCAGTTCTCTGCTTAGAATCTCATGAGGCTGTAGTCAAGGTGTTGGCCAGCTGTGTTCTCATCTGGAGCTTCGAGTCCTATTCCATGTTCATTCTATTACTGGCAGAATTGAATTATTTGTAGTTATAGGGCTGAGGTGCCTTTTTCCTTGATCACTGTCAGTCAGGGGCCTCTCTCGGCTCCTCAGGGCTGTCAAAACTTTCTCTTCTGGCCCATTGCAACTTCCAGCCAGAGTTGACTCTCTTGTGCTTCTACTCTCTCTGACGTACTATTCTGCAGCTAGCCAGAAGAAACTTTCTACTTTTAAGGCCTCATTTGATTAGAACTGGCCCAGAGATCATATCTCTGTTAGGGTCATGGAAAGGATATCTCATCACATTTACAGATTCTGGTGGGAAAGGGCATGTTTAGAATTCTGCCTACCACAGGTCAGAGGAAAAAACATCGCAGGACTGTATTTCCTTTGAGCCAAATAATTCTCAAGAATCATTTTCTTAAAATCCAAGGAGTGAGAATTTAAAAAAATAACCCTAATAAATAAAAATAATTATCTGCTCAGTGGAGCTACTAGTAGCAAGAAATCCACGTAGCCATAACTTGAATTGTACAAAAAAATTAATGACCAAGTGCAAATCACATATTCTTATATGAGCATTTATGGGAAGCTAACATCCTGGTGGCGTCGGATAATAAAGAATGTAACTCCCTTCTGAATCTAATGAGTCAGCAGAGTAGGGACAGTCAGCACTGTCCTCTGTCCTCATTGTATCAAATGACCGAGGAGCTAGGTGACTGACTGATCTTACCTGGTTGTGTCTTGAAATGTCTCTTTTTGGAAAAATTGTTTCTGACGTGATACTGGCATTTGTAAAGGGGTCGAGATGAAGACTTATTTCTTCCAGTATTAGGAAGAGCAGATTCTCATTAGCAGAAGCACTGCCAGGCACCTAGCCTAGGCAGCTGGACTTAATGAGAGACAAATCCCATGATCCCTTTAAGTTACTGACAGACAGGAAGTGCCCTTGCTTAGGCAGTTTCTCTCTGCCACATTTGGCTTGTGCTTTCTGGCCACACGATGTCCTTGAATATATAATCTTTAAAAGAGTGCATTATGGATTTTACAAAATGATTCTTGTAGAACCCACATTCTTATTTTATTAAAGTCTTCCTGTTTCTTGGTCTGCCTGGAAGGGGGGATGCTCTTCGTCTCCTAATTCTTTTAGTTCCTATTCAGAACCAGACTGTACAATTTACAAGTCATGAATATGTATACTTTGGCCTGGGCCCTTCTAAGTCATACACTAGTGGAGCCATTAGGCATATGCTGGGCCCTCAAAGCCAAATGGACCAGAAAGGAGACTTTCAAGAGGCCTCAGGGATCATTTCAGCGGTCATTTCACACAGCAGTTTCTGGAGATCCATAGCCAACCTCCGAGTTTTTGTTTGAGTGGTCTAGATCCACATGCGACTATTTCCCCAATTCACTGGATAATGTTCTCACGTTTTCTTGATTGAATGGATGCAGCACCAAATCTGGCACCCTAAGTAGTTCTATGAATAACCAGTACTCATTGAATTCTTGCTGTACCCTACATACCACTCCAAGAACCTTATATAGGTTAACCCCAATGATCTCCACACTATGAGGCAAGTCCTGTCATGGCCCGCATTATACAAAGGAAATATCTCGGAGGCATGTTAAGTACAGCCAGCATCATATGGCTCGAACCCAGACATCTTCACTTCAGAGTCTACGCTCTGAGTCTGTGAAGGATTTTATCTCACTTTGAAGAAGAATATATTCAAGATAGGAATCCTACCATATAGAATTCTGCATTTGAAGAAAGGTCATTTGAAATCACTGTTTTTGAAAACGCCACAGAGAACTTCTAAAAAGGCAAAAATTATCACCCCTGAAAAACATCATTGGATTGGTTTACTAAAATGATGTAGAACTCACCATAGAGTACTTGGATAATAGAATTCAATAAAAATTTGTGCTTGTGTAATCACATAATGGGCAATTACATGCAACAAGCACTTCACACACACAAAAAGAACTAAATGGCCACTAAAGATATGTAAAGGTGCTCATCATGCTTCATCATTAGGGACATGCAAGCTAAAACCACAGTGAGCTACTTCTAAATACCACTTGAATTGCCGAAATGAAAAAGACTGACAATAATGAGTGTTGACACAGATGTAGAGCAACTAGAACTCTCATTGTTAAGAAAATGTAAATTATTTCAATCAACTGGGAAAACTGTCAGTATATACTGAAGCCAAGCATATCCATATCCCGTGGCCCAGCAATTTCACTCATCAATGTAGTCTCAAGGTAAATGAGTATATATATGTCTGTGAAAAGTTATGTATCAAATATTCATAGCAGGTTGAACACATACTAGACTAAAATCTGGAAGTTATGCCCACTGACAGGAACATGGACAACAAACAGAAAGGAAAAAATTACAGCTACATAAACAACATGGAAACATCCCTAGGAAATTAGGTTCTGTGAAAGAAGCCAGCCATAAAATAAGACAAAAGTAAAATTCCATTTATGTGAAATTCAAGAAGAGGCAAAACAAATCAATAGTTAAATTTTCAGTTCAAACTTCTGGGGGTTGGTGTTGACTATGAAGGGAAAATAAACTTTCTGGGGTATCAGAAATGTTCTATATCTTGATATGAAGTATACATATCTGTACAAATTTGTTGGGCAATGCTCTTAACATTAAGGCATTTCATGCATTTTAATGTGTATATTGTTTTACTCTAATGAAAAGGAAAAGCAGATTCATGTCTGGGAAAGTTTTTACTAGTGCTTGAACAGGACACTTTAGCTGTTTTACATTTTTTTTTATTTGCATGATATTCTTTTTTTCTTTGAATAGTGCAAGGAGTACACTTGTTGATTATTTTTCTTAGGATGAGTTTACCACATAATTCTAGATGTCTTCCAAACAAAAATGTTGAGGCATTGTACATGTCCTTCCTTAAAAATGCCTGCTATATATTGCCTGTCTCTCTACAAAGCAATGGGCAATTTGAGGCTTCCTCCCCCTCTCCCTCCCCTCACCCTCCTCCTCCTCCTCCTCCTCTTCCTCTTCTCCCTCTTCCCCCTCTCGCTTACTACAAACATAAATCTTTAAGGAAAGCAAGCTTTAAAATTTATATTCATTTAAAATGTGTATTCCCATTCCATGGGTTGGGTTGGGTTGGGTGTTACTACTATACTATGGCTGTGCAAAGATGAAGAAACCATGCAATGGCACAGAAACAGTTGAAAAATATTCTTCCAAGCAGGAGCTAAAATATAGTTTCAATATTAAAATGCTGATTGTATCACTAGCTATGTGAAATTCACATATAAAATGTACCTGTTCTATACACCATGCAGAAACTTTTTTTGCTGTGAATATTTCGACATGTTTCAGCAGTTGTTGTTATAGATACTCTGCAAAGTAATGCAAGTTTTGTAAAAGATACATGTAAACATTCCCATTAAAGCTAAAAAGAGCAAATTTTGTAAACAAACATGCGGATTTATTTAAGTAGAATTAAATGCCTCAAGTTTAGACAGATTTTATTTTTTTTTTTTTTGTGGAGTTTTCAGACATTTATAAGAATTTGGAATCTTAACAAAGGCAACACAAGTTCTAGAATTGCTAATGAATGGGCGGCATCAGAAAGCAGAGAGGCACAGGGCTCAGAACTGAAGAGCTGATCTTAACAATTGTCCCTGGGGTTCCCATACTGACACTGACATAGAAAAGCATTATCACTGAATAGAGAAAACCATAAATAATTGCAGTGCAGGAGGGAATTTTTTTCTAAGAGTATTAAATCGCCTAATTGAACTAATTAAATGTTGAAGATTTCCTTGCCTCTGATGTGGGATTTCCTCCAGTGGGAAATTCTCAGTTCTCCCCTAGTTACTCATTTGACAAATACATATTGAATGGTTGCTTTATACCCAGCTCTGTGTTGTGCTGGGTACACAGTGGGCCTCTGCCTTCATGAGGTGTGTGGTCTACAGTCATATTTCTCAGCACTGGGGATGTGATTTCCATTAAGAGTCACCTGGGAAGGAAAGTTGGGGTGACTTCCTGAGAAAGATAGGCAGGTGTTTGAAGGAGAAGAGATGAGAACTACCTTTTATGGACTATCCCATGCACAACTTTACTTATGAACTGTGTTATGCAAGATCCCACAGCAGCCTTAAGAGGCGGCTGTTAATATAGCTGGCTTGATCTCGGGCACCTACAGCTAAGAAGGGATCCAGATCCAAGAAATCTGAACCCTGGATATTTGATTCTACTGCATAAAGCTGCCTCACTGCCACCCTTCCCAAGGATTCTTGGCAGACTTTCCTTTTCATAGTCCTCAACACTTCAAAGAAATCATATATTAAGTAGCTTTGGTAGCTTCTCCATGCTGAAAATGCAATCTGACGCACAGTGCAAGAGTTCAAGGGCATTCGTGGTTAGGAGACATGCAGCTGAGACGCTGCCCTTTTCTAGGTGCTACTCTCTTATCCATAAAACACAATAATAGTATTTGCCTTGTTTATGTCTATGAATTGTTTTGATAATTAAAAGAATCACATGAAAGAGATCTGAAAACTGTAAAAATTAAGTAAAAATAAGGTATTAATAGTTAGTCTATCCTTCCAAACTAGCATAAATAGTGTGTATTTTTCTTCAATGATTTCAAGTTTTTTTTCTTTTTTTTTTCTGTATGGTTTTTATTTTTGTGGTTCTCGTTTTCAGAGCTACATAGAAATGGATATTAATGTTCTTCAATATATGTCTGTTATATATGTTTCCCTTATATGAAACTCAGGGAGCAATTAAGCACTGTAATTCAGAAGTTTTCAGGTTTTATTAAGGTAGTACGGTAACATATATAATTTATTACATATTACTTACTCCTAGAGAGGCTTAGGGAAGATCCTGTAATTAAATGCATTAATATTTCTTTGGCAAACAGTCTGAATATTCACGCTAAATACCTAGAGCCTATAATTAGCCTCCCATCAGTTCAGGACAGGTTTGCTACCATAGGAACTACGGAAACATTTTGGTTTCAGAGCTAGGGGGGTTTCACCGGTGTGGATAAGGGATTTTAGATTTCGACATTTCAGAAGTGCTAAATATTCTATTTCACATTAAGTGTGCTTTCCCCCCTCTATTGTGGCTATTCTTTATTGGGTGAAATCCACCCTGCCCTCTCTGCATCTCTTTACCCTGTGAGAAACCCCTCCTCTTCCTTGACACATCTCCCCAGGGCTCCCTAATGTCCACAAGGGAGGGCCTCTGACCAGCCATGGACACACATGGAACTTTATTCCCTTGATGGCAATTGATTTAACCAGAGCGAACAGGCAGCTTGAGCTAAGACGGAGTCCTTTCCTTGACTCTGCCTATCACTGCTGATGGGAACAGAGGTCAACTCCTGTCCCCAAATTCCTTTTGGGAATTTGGAAATGAGCCAGAAAGAAAGAGCAGTTTGTCTTTAGATACCTGGAATTTTACAGTGGGAATATCCCGGCACTGTCTACAGCCTGGCTTTCTACCTTGTGTGGGTAAGAGACAAGGAAGAGTGAGTGACAATAGAACAAATGAGGTCTCTTATTCAGAAACACAGAAAGAGGATTCCCAGAGTCTTTTCCATCCCTCTAATCTAGGTTGGGTGCCCAGGCTCACATCAGTTCTCAGATTCTATAGGACATTTTGGTTGTTTTCAATTAGATATCATTTTTTTAAAACAGACATTTTTTAAAGTTTAGAATAACATTATTTATATAGAAAGTTGCAAAGATACCACACATAGTTTCTATTTATCCTACATCAGTTTCCCTAACATTAACATTTTAACTTGGTATGATACATTTGTAATAATGAACCAATATTAATACCTTAGTTTTTACCTAATTTTTGTTGTTCAAAAATCTCATCCAGGATACCATATTACCTTTAGTCATTCTCTCTCCTTAGGCTCTTTTTGGCTGTGACAGTTTCTCAGACTTGTTTTTTTAAGACCTTGACAGTTTTGAGGAGTACAGATTAGGCATTTTGTAGAATGCCCCTCAGTTGGGAACTGTCTGATGTTTTTCTCATAATTAGACCAGAGTTAAAGTTCCCTTCTCATCACATCATCTCAAGGGTACAAACTATCAACATCACTGTTGATGTTGAACTCGATCATCTGACTCAAGTAGCATTTGTCAGGGTTTTCCCCCCTGTCCATTTGTCCTCTTTGGAAGGAAGTCACCATACACAGCCTGCACTTAAGAAAGGGGGAATTATACTCCACCTCCCTGAGGGTTAAATCTCTACATGAATTATTTAGAATACTTCTGCACGGGAGATTTGTCTACTGTCCCCAACTATTTTTATCCAATTATTTATTGGCTTCAGTATGGACTCCAATATTTATTTTATGGTACAGATTATAATCCACTACTACTTTATTTTGTTGCTTACACTGTTCCAGCTTTGGCCACTGGGAACTCATTCAATTGGTTCCTATATCCCTTTGACATATCTCTCTTATGTTGGTTGTTTGTTTTTTAAACCAATCTCGATATGATAAGGGAACACCAGGAGCAGCGATTCTACATGGGCCTTGGGGGGAGTATCCCTTTGCTCTCATTTCACACGGGCAGTATTTGATCCCCATGATATGGGGATGGGAGATATAGTCAAAACTCCTCTCAAGGAATTGTTTCCAATACAGATAGATGAGACACACATTTTGCATGAGCTGATTAATCTCACATAAAATAAAAACCAGTTCTTTGGAGGCCCTCAAAGACCATGAGAGAGAACTCGTCTTGCATTCTCCTATTTTGAAGTGGACATTCTTCTTATTATACAGTCTATTTTCTTCTGAATAGTGACACAGATGTCTGCCCTCTTATTTCTCTTAACGATTGGCTTATTGATGACATTTCCTAACAAAGGCAAGGGTCCTTCTCATAAGCTACCACCCTTGTAGTCTCACAGACACACAGCTGTGATACAAACAGATCCTGCTGACGGATGGTGTGACTGTCTGCTCCTAGAAAGTCTTCATTACATGACTGTGGGCCTCCTCTTCTCTCCACCACGTGTGTGTACTGAGATTTCATTTTTGCCATCTGTCTTCATTTTCTCAGTGGACGTGACAAAGCCGATTTATAATTCTATCTTCATTTACTCTCATTCCAATTCAGGAGGTTTATTTAAATGCCAACCACCTAGGGTTTTTCTTTAAAGAACTGCTTAAAAACTATGTCTTTGTGAAACACTGTATGTTTTACAAAGTGATTTGTATGGAGATAACTAGCAATTGCAGGCGGATTCGAGACTCTTTATCAGCTTTCCTGTCTTAGGTTAAACTCGCCATAGGCAGTTTTGTCTGCTTTTGTATAATTAATAGAACACATAAGAGTTTTTCTTTATATGCTAAGCTTTAGTATTCATTTTAATAATACACTAATTTGATTTTAACCCATTTAAATTATTCCAAATTCCATGCGAAAAAAATGTATTCAAACACAAAGATTAATTCCCTTAATTAACCTTTTGATTAAAAAATAAAACCCCAGTATGGATTTTTCCCCTTGAAAGAGACTGTGGAGAATTGCAACTAAGAAGCTGTGTTTCAAGTGGGTACTAATTATGGTCAGATCTACATGCCGGAGGAATTAAAGGAATTAACCCATGAACAATCGCAAGATCTCTTACCAAAACCCTAGTTGAGAAATAAAGGTGCTACCTTTGTAACGAGTGTAGATTCTTGGTCAGTCAGCTAGTCTTTAAACTGTATATGTCTGTGGAGCCTCGGTGTCTAGTTAGTAAGCCCAAATGGACTGGGCTGAAGTGGATGGTTTAATATATTAATTCTGCAGATAATTGTGCTCTGTTGCTGGGTTCCATCTCTGCTAGAAACTGCGCTGATTCAAAGATGTACGATATATACACACTGCCCTGAGTGCGAGGATTGTCTAGTAGAGGAACAAAGAGAAGTTCAAAGAATGACCCTAATATAAGGCAGAATGAGATAAAGGACCAAAGAGAAGAACTTGGCCAGTCTTTAAAAGGACTCAGCATTTTTGTTAAAGCAGACTATTTCTTCCTTCAAATTTTCGGTGATTAGTCATCTCTGATATTTATTTCAGGTCTTCTCCTGTCATTTCTTCTTATTATAATTCTACCATCTTACTACATCAACTCAAATTGCTGCCTCCAATAAGTCATTGTTTTTATAAACTAGGTATTAAGACATGAATCTCCGTTCCTTGAAATCCATAGCATTTGCATCTGGTCATCTTTGTAAAACATATATTAGTCCATATATTCCTCTGCTGCTGCTTATTAGATCGGGGGTTTTATTGGAACACAACCACACTCGTGTGTTTATATATTGTCTGTGGCTGCCTTTGTGCTACAACTGCAGAGTTGAGCAGTTATAACAGAGATCGAATGGTCCATACCTAGCATCTCAAATGGTTACTATCTGGCCCTTTGTAGACAATATTTGCTGACTCTTATACTACGTCATAAATTCTTTAAGGGCAGGGACTATTTTACTGTCTTTTGACCTACTTAATGCCTAACGCAGGAGGCATACCTTGAATGTTTACTGAGTTGAATAAAATTTGCTTAAAGTAAATAACTATATGATTTAAATGAGTCCATCCAGGGGGCACAAGCAGGAAACTTTAAGAGAAATTGACACGTGAAGAGGAGTTGCTGAACAGATTTAGGTCCCTTCTTCTCAAAGCAGACCCAAGTGTGTTACAAAAAAAGAATTAAGAATAATTAGTCAATTAAAGGCTTCAATATGTTGGAATATATCACTTAGAAGCAAATCTTTTGATGAAACATTCTGTAGAGCAAAACTGATTTTCCCATTAGGATATTAATATTTGTGCTCATACATACCAATTATTAATTTTTACAAGACATTTGTTCTCAGGCTTAGAGTTCATAGACCATTTATTTAATAAACGCAGTCTTCATTGATTAGAACAACGGTACTCCTAGCATTTACAAGCTCATGCTGGTTCTGATAATTATTTCAATTATCTAAATTGTCACATTCAATTTATTTAAATTCCATGTCCAATTTTAAAAAGAAATCACGGATTCAAAACCATGGCAGTGACTTCCACTTAAAGCCAAAATGGTGTGACAGGGTACCAGATTTACTCTCCATCCTGAATCAACTAAAAAGTCTGGACGACACATGAAAAAGTGGGTTTCAAGGCATTAGGCAGAAAGGACAGTGATCTCTGAAACGTGGGAAACAAGTGAGGTCAGCCCTGCTATTGCTCCAGATTACTGCCTTGAGAGAGTTTTCAGGCCGAGAGGAGATGCCGAGATGAGATGCCGAGAGGAGGAACCTAAGCAAAGCCAGGAAACTCCCAGCACTGAGGAGATGGAGCCGGGGGTCTGGAGAGTCCACAGAAGCTAGAGTTCACAGGGCAGTATTTGAGAGTGACAAGAGCCAGTAAACTTCAGGGAATTAGAAAGAAGGTAGAAAAGAGGGGCGGGCTTAAAGAACAGATGGGACAAATAAAAGAAGAATAGGAAAATGGTAGATTAAAACTTTACCACATGAATAATCATATTAAATGTAAATGGTCTAAACATCCTAAGTAAGAAACCCCTGGGTGGGGTTTTCTGCCAATGGCTAATGTTCACGGGCCTACAGGTTGGCGGTTGCTATTTGCTGTTGATAGCAACCACAGGTGATGGCCTCTCTCACTCCGTCTCCGGCTCAGATGGGCACTGCTCAATCCTCTGTGCTCGGACTGGAACCCCGAACAGGGAAGTAAGCTTTGGCACCCCACGACATGATTTTTTGATATGGAAGCTATAAATCAGCACTGCTTGTGTCCCCAGTGCTTTGTAGAGGATGCTTTTCATTGTTCCTCACAGTCAATCACTATGTCCCATGAATTCTACCTCCAAATTTATCTCAAACGTATCCATTTCTTTTCATTCCCATGGCTAATCCTACCCGAGCCATCTCTCCTTGTTACTGCTGTAGTTCACCAGCTAGTTTCCCCGCACCCACTCCGGCCCCTCTCAAATCTTACTCCACGTAGTGGCCATGATGGCCCTTTAAAATAGATAAAGCAGATCATGTTATGTCCCCATGATAAAACTCCAACACCTTGCTGAAGCCCAACAAGGTCCTGTGTGATCTGGGTGCCTTGATGTTTGCCACTTCTCCTTAAGTTCTCTACATTCTAGCCATGTTTTCTTTCCGATTTCCTCTCATGGGATCATCTTCTGCCTCCTTCATCTAGGCCCCTCTTACTTACATGGGAAGTTCCACTCAGACTTCACTTCCTTGGGAAAAACCTTCTCTGACCCTTAGACAAGCACCACTTTGCTTGTTACGTGCTCCCTTGGCACCCAGGGTTACTTCTTAATAACCATCATCAGCTAATTACATGCTCAGTGTTTGTCACTCCAGTGGGATATGAGCTCTTTGAGAGCTAGGAGTATGTCTGTTTTATTCACTGTGTGTCCCCAGTGCCAAGCATAATGGCTGGCTCTAAAAGAACTTCAGTATAGTAGTTCATTAACTGTAAGATGTCAGTGATTGCAAGATGCACCATTCCTTTACACGCCACTAAGGAAGAAAGACACCTTCAATTAAACTGTGACTTGCCTTCAATTTTAAGCTGCTACCCAAACTCAGAGCCATGAAAATAGGAAAAAGGTGTCTTAAAATACAGGATATACTATGAATATTAAATAAACCAAATGGATGAGAAAAAACTAATCCTATAACACATATTTCCAGATTTGTAGAGAATATCTTCTATGAAATCCCACCAAAAAAGAAATCCATGAATGTCATTTGAAAACAGTAATAAGATTTATGGTAAAGGGGAATGATCTGTTTGAGCCAATTACAAAATGTTAATTTCTTTTTTAGGGATCTTTTAATTAGGATTACCTCAGACAAGAAACATTATTAAAGAACCAATTTCTGTTTAGCATCTTAAACCTTCAGATTCTCTTCAGTGACAGAAAGCTGTTAATTTTCCTTCCTAGAAGAAAGGATTGTTTAGGAAGTGAGCTGGAAACAGCAGTGGAAAGCAGAATAAAGGGGTAGACTGTATCAAGAAGTCAGAACTGAATGGAAGATTCATATGATCGCTCAAAACTGTGAGCCGTAATTTAAGAATATGGGAGGATTCTTTAGGTAACAGACTCTTTCGAGTCCCATCGGTGAACCTTCAAGCATATAAATTGCAACAGGCACATAAAAGGACATCTATTTTAAAGGCTGAAGGGACATTAGTGACTAAAATGAGGGTAGCATATAAGAAAGGAATAGAATTCAGAGTCCAATTACATTTAATTTCTAACTTTGGCACTTATTGGTTCTATAAACTTGAGTTTCAATGGACTTATCTAGAAAATGGAACCAATAATACCTAGCTCATAAGGTTGCTGAGAGGATTAAATAACATAGAAATAAAAAGCACTTAGGAGCAGGTTTGAATCCTGGAGTCAATAAATATCTATCAGCTTTTGTTATTTTTATTGTGTAAAGGGAAGAAGAGGAAACCACCTAAAGTATATGAGTGTTCTCTATCGTTTATTCATTATTGGTATAATCTGTTTTTTTTTTTAAACTTCTTTATTAAAGTACTTAAAGGTGCCAGGATAAAAAGCAGGGTACTTGTACCATGATGTTCCTGTGAACTTATTTGGGGACCCTGTATTGCTTTACCAAACTTTCTCCATCCTTTTCTAAACAAATTGTGCCATTCTTATATGCAAGAAAAATGCCAGGATCGCAAGTATACAGTTCAGTGAATCACCACAAAATGAACACATCCATAAAACCACAACCCAGGTCACGAAATAGAACATTACTTGCCCCCTGAAGCTCAACACCTCATGGGCCTCCCAATCACCAGTACCTCTGTACTTTCCCGATCCAACCATAATTCTAGTTTGAACATCATAGTTTTTGTCCTTGTTAACTTTTCATAAACATTCGATTTGAGAGAGTCATCTCTGCTATGTATAACTGCAGTTCTTACATTTTTATTTCCATCGAGTATTTTATTGTTGAATAGACCACAATTTAACCGTTTTATTGCTGATGGTCACCCAATCTGCTTTTGCTGAACCTTTTAGTTGCCATTAAATGATAGATAATGACTTATACCTGATTGGACTCTTGATATAATCACACATGTGAGTTGATGAAAATGATGGGTAAAATGGCCATAGCTGATAAAAGCAATTAACAGTAACTGAGTTCAGTTAGAAAATCTGCAGAGGCAGGATGTATAATGGAAGCCTCGGGGACCATTATAAGTTATTAATATGAAAGAGAAAGGGCAATCAGGCAAGCTTTGTCTCATCATCAAAACGATGAACGAGGGTGCCAACTGCATACTATCCACAGTGAATGTAATATGCACAGCCAGAAAAAGGGATTTCAGAGCCTGGAAAATAACTTAGCTCACAGTCCAGAGCTTCCACCTGTAATTAGCATGACATGGACAATGTGATGGAACTTAAGATTCTTAGTTCCTTCTTCAGGAGGATTTGAATTGACTGGTGCTTTGAATCTTGGTTCTTTACTTCCTAAAAACATAACTGTGGGAAAATTGCTTATTTTTTATGTTTTCCTTTTCCTAACTGTAAACTTCTGAGGCAAAATAGTCATACCTCACAGGTTTGCTGTAAGACAGCCTATGTAAGGGTTTAGCACAGTGGCGAGCATGTAGAAGGAACTCCGTAAGTGTTAACTACGAAAGGGGTATGGCATAGGGATTAACAGCACCAACTCAGAGTCAGGCTGCCTGCAACAAGGTCTAGCTCTGTGAATTCAAACAAGTTATTTAACCCTTCTGTGCCTTAGTATCCTCATCTACAAAATGAAGATAATAATAGTTATGTAGTTCATAGCCTTGTTGTGAAGTTCAAATGAATATACATTCTGGTACATGATAAACCCAGTGAAAACACTTCCCCAGAAAACAATGAAGTTTAGAGCCTCAGTTCTCAGCCCTGGCTACACATTTAAATCACTTGGACAGCTTTATAAGAATTTCAAAGCCTGGACCCTACTGCCAGATAATTGATTTACTATGTCTGCGGTGGAATGGTGGAGTCGGGTGGAGCCTGGGAAAGCTTTACAGTCTTCTCAGCTGATTCTAATGTGCAGCAGAGATTGAGACCCCTTGCATCAGTGACACGTCCTTACGAGGGCAAGGAAGCTCCTGCACTAATTCTAATCTGCTCACAGAATATTGGAACCGTTGAATGTTGTCCTCTTGCAGTAGTTCAACAATAACTATGTCAGTCACATATGTCATGCTGAGTTGAACAATACTTGGTCCTTTCCGTGAGGAGTTTATAGTGTATTAAGGCAACTACATATGGGCCCTGGTCACTAAGCCACATGTCTGAATGTGATGATCGATATAAGACAAAAAATATGTCACGGAGGCCAAGGAGGGAGAGAAGCCATTTTTGTTTGATGGAGACCCAAGATGCCTTTATCAGAATGAAAAATATGCTTGTCCTCAAACTGGAGGAACAAGAAGTGGAAATGGACATTTGTATTGCTCACTGAGAAACCTCCAAATCAGATGTGACTGCTGAGAAAGCAAAATGGAGATAAAATAGGTTATCTGGATACCTTCTCATGTAAACCGTTGCTGTTTTATTATTATTTTTGGGTAAATTGCTCTATCAAAAATAGCTATCAAGGAGAATACAAAATTAATATTTAGAAGTCGGTTGCATTGTTATGCACCAATGATGAAGTATCAGAAAGAGAAATTAAGAAAAGAATCCCATTTACAATTGCATCAGAAACAATAAAATACCTAGGAATCAAATTAACCAAGGAGGTAAAAGACCTGATTTTGGAAAATGATAAGTCATTGAAAAAACAAATGGAAGAAAATACAAATAAATGGAAGCCTGTACCATGCTCATGGGTAGGAAGAATCAACATCATTAAAATGGCCATACTACCCATACTACCCCAAACAATCCAAATTCAGTGCAATCCCCATCAAAATACCAAGGACATTTTTTAGAGAACTAGAACAAATAATCCAAAAATTTATGTGGGACCACAGACTATCTCAAATGGCCACTGCAATCTTGAGAAAGAAGAACAAAGTTGGAGATATCACAGTACCTGATGTCAAACTATACTACAATGCTATAGTAATCAAAACAGCATGATACTGACATAAAAACAGACACACAGATCCATGGAACAGAATACAGATCCCAGAAATAAACCCATGCCTATATGGTCATTTAATCTATGACAAAGGAGGCAAGAATATACAGTGGGGTAAGACAGTCTCTTCAACAAATGATGTTTGGAAAACTGGACAGATACATGCAAAAAAATGAATGCTTCTTACACCATAAACAAGAATAAAATGGATCAAAGACTTAGATGTAAGACCTGAAACTATAAAACTTCTAGAAGCAAACATAGGCAGTAAACTCTCTGATATTGCTATTAGTAATTTTCTCCCTCATATATCTCCTAGGACAAGGGAAAGAAAAGAAAAACAAATGGGACTACATCAAATTAAAAAGCTTTTGCACAGCAAAGGAAACCATCAACAAAATGAAAAGACAACTGACTGAATGGAAGAAGATATTTGCCTATGATAAATATGGCAAGGGGTTAATAGCCAAAATTTATAAAGAACTCATACAACTCAACAAAAAATCCACCCAAACAATCCCATTAAAAAATGGGCAGAGGACCTGAATAGACATTTCTCCAATGAGGACATACAGATGGCCAATAAACATATGAAAAGATGTTCAAGGTCACTAATCATCAGAGAAATGCAAATTAAAAGCACAATGAGATATCACCTCACACCTGTCAAAATGGCTGTCAATAAATCCAAAAACAACAAGTGTTGGCGAGGATGTGAAGAAAAGGGAATCCTTTGTATACTGTTGGTGGGATTGCAAATTAGTACAAATACTATGGAAAACAATTTGGAGTTTCCTCAAAAAATTAAAGCCAGAACTACCTTTTGACCCCAAAATTGTACTCCTGAGTGTTTATCCAAAGAAAACCAAAACACTAGTTCATAAAGATCTATACACCCCTATGTTCATGGCAGCACAATTTACAGTAACCAAGATATGGAAGCAACCTAAATGCCCATCAACAGAAGATTGGATAAAGAAGTTACGGTTCATATACACAATGGAATATCACTCAGCCATCAAAAAAATGAAATCCTACCATCTGCAACGACATGGATGGACCTAGAGGGAATTATGCTGAGTGAAATAAGTCAGAGAAAGATGTGATTTCTCTTATATGTGGAATCTAAGGAACAAAAGAAACTAACTAAATGAAAACAGATACCCAGAATGAACGGGTGCTTGCCAGAGGGGAAGGGGGCCGGGAGCCTTTGTATGATAAAGGTGAAGGGATGAAGAAGTACAACTTAGTAGCTACAAAACAGCCACAGGGATGTAGAGTACAGCATGAGGGTTATAGTCTATATTATTGTAACAGCTGTGTGTAGAGCCAGATGGGTGTAGAGTAATCAGGGGCGGGGGATCACTTCATTAACTATATAAATGTCTAACCATTTTCCTGTATACCTGAAACCAAAATAAATAAAATGAAATTTAAAAGATAGCTATCAAAGAAAAATGAGGTAACACTACTTGATACAGTCAGAGAAGTGAAACTTTATAAAAATGTTATGTTAGAGTAACATAATGAAGGAAACCAGGCTTTTATGTGGTCAAGAATAGCCAGGTTAAGTATCCTAGAGAAATGTGAGATGGAGTTTTCTCAGCGATTAGACTTTAGAGATGTATATATTCATTCACTCATTCAATCAACAAACATTTATTGAGCAAATACTATAGGCTAGGTGCTGTTATAGGGAGCAAGCCAGATAAAGATAAAGATGTTTGCCTTCATGGAGCTCATAGCCAAGCTAAGAGAAACAGATAATATACAATAAACATAATCCATAATAGAGTTCAGTGTAAATCATAGTGTTGCTATAAGGTGATAAAATTAGTTGAAGTGTTGGGTCAGCATGTTGATGAGGGCACGGGTGAGGTGATAATGACCAGAACAGGCTTTACTGAGGAGGTAAGATTTGGATAATGACTTGGGAAAGGAGGAGAAGTTAGTCATGTGAATTTCCGGGGGGCATAGAGAACAGTCATCGCAAAGGCCCAGGATGACAGCGTGTGCCTGCCATATTCGTGAGATAGCAAGGAGGCCCGTGTGCCTGGATCAGTGAGCCAGGCGGTGGTGGTTAGCTGCTGTCGTCTCGTAACCGAAGTAACTGGGCTGTGTATGTCTCATCATTTAACAAGCAGACCTGGCATAATTCACGTGGTGGTGGTGTTCACGGGAGCCCAAAGTGCAGCACGTGAAAACTAGCTACAATATGCAAGCGTTTTCCAAGTCTCTGCTATTGTCATATTTGCCATTGTCCCATTGGCCAGGGCAAGTCATATGGTCAAGTTGACAGTCTCTTGGGGAGGAGGCTATTACCCAAAGGGAGAGGAGAATTATTACAGCCATTTTAGTAAAAAAAATCTACTCTATTGCCCTTACTTTACTGACTTAAAATCTCCTATTTTACGTATATATCAGTCTTCTTAAGGACAGAAGATCTGTTTCTTCCTGTCTCTATCCGGTATATAGTACATGCTCCACAATCCTTCATTTTCCCCTCACTGTGTGGCATTTATAAAAACTGAAGATGTTTAGGAGGCATGACCCAGATAGAGTTATTCATTTTAGTGAAATGGAAAGAGAGCTTGAAATGATCCTGAAGCTCAAAATGCTATTCCCCTCACATTCGTGAGTCTCACTCACCAGGGCTTGAGCAGAAGCATAGCCCAGGTAGCTTCACTGATTGTCAGCTTCCCTGTAAAGCCTGCCAACAGCATCCTTGAACTGGAGTGCCAGTGGTGCCGCAGCTCTGTCCCGAGAGAATTCACACACGTCATCTCTTTGCATATTTTTATCACGCGCTCACTACATCAGTGACTCTTCAATTTGCTGTGGCTCGGGAAATGTCAGAGGGAAAGTTGACAAAGTCTCCCACGTATGCAGACATCTGGCTGAAGTGAGCACGCCTGCGGATCAATTTGCTAAAGCTCGGGCTTTTGGACTTTTCCCTCTTTTATCCAAGAACTTAGTGAAATCCCGATTTGACAAAACAAAACATTTCTCAGCCTTTTTCAGAGATTCAAATCTGATCTAGGAAATTCATTCCAGATAGCTAGGGATGTACCTGAAACAAGGAGCAATCATCTTTATTTTTTAGAGTCAAAACCAATATCCAGACAAAACCTTGTTTCAAAACTTCTATAGATGTCAGTGTTACTGTTTTCATACTTTCTCTTACTGCAGTCTCTAGATACAAACATCCTCATAGGGAAGAAAGCAAGACTCACTGTGGCAGAAGTATGGCCTCTTTTGTTTTAAATTCCAAGCTGTCTTGGGTTTGGCAGCTGCTTGAAATGGTCCAGCTGGTCTTATTTGACCAGATGGCTGAAAAGTAAGGGGAAATTTCCATATATAATAAATAGGGCACCTCAGTTAATAATGGCTGAAGATAATGCCTCTGGATCCTTATTCCAAAGAGATGGTTATGGACTTGTCAGAGTCACCTGTATACTTGTGTCATCCCCACTGTCCCCTACTAATGCTCACTCTTACCTCTGCAGTCTCTAGGCTGCAGCCACACATGACTCAAAACACAGGAGTGGCCGTAACTCATTCAGCCATAACAACAAACACAGGAAAGGAAAATAATTTTTGAACCCTGTTTGGCCACACTCAAAGCCTACGCGACGTCTCGTAGCCTTCTGTTCAATTCATCCTGATATGTTCCTGCAGGTTGGGAGACAGAAATACACCCAGCCTTTCGTCTGCCACTGGGGTTTTATGCTCCAGCAGTTAGACCTTTATCAGTAGAACTTGGAGGTTGGCAGAGATATATTTTTTAAAAACCAGTTTAACGGCTTGAAAAGGGAAGGTACCTATGGAATATATATTTTGCTGGTATTTCATTTTCTTGCATTTAGGGAAGAGATTGAACTTCTGACAACCAAATCAAATCAAACTAGACCAAGCCTAGCAAAAACCACAAAAAGCCATGGTTGGCAGGAAGGCAAGAAATTAACTTGGAATCAATAAACACAAGTTTCTTACTTGAAATGTGTTTAAAATTTGTGAAGCATATTGGAAACCTGCCCAGATTGTCTTCTAGAAAAGCTTATTTTATAAGTGCAGCCGAAATATTATGAGTAGGAAGTCCTCATTGCCGGGTGTGACCTTTTCCTCCTCCTCCTTCACCTATTTCATCTGCTTCCTAGACTCAGCACGGACTCCCTTAACCCCAGGCCATTTTCCCAACACCGTTTCTTCTCTCCCTCCTCTGGCTCCCTCCTTTTTCCTCCATCCATCCATTTTTTCCTCCTCCATTTAATAGCTTAGGGATCTTCCTTATGTCCTTCTACAGTCATCTGTGCGTTAATGCCGGGATATGTTCTGATACATGCACCGTTAGGCAGTTCCATCCTTGTGCGAACATCACAGAGTGAGCTCGCACAAACCTAGTGGTCTAGCCTACTACACATCTAGGCTATATGGTCTAGCCTATTGCTTGGAGGCCACAAACTTGTACAGCATGTTACTGTATTACATACTGTAGGCATTTGTAACACAATGATAAATATTTGTGTGTCTAAGTATATCTAAACATAGAAAATATGATCTAAAAGGTAAAAAAATGGTACACTCGTGTACGACGCCTACCACGAATGGTGCTTGCAGGACTGGAAGTTGCTCTGGGCGAGTCACTGAGCAAGTGGCGAGTGAATTTGAAGGCCTAGGACGGCACCGTGCACTATTGTGAATTTTATCCTACAAGCCCTCCCTCCTGCTTCCTTCTGACAAGTAATAGAAGTTGTCAGCGCTGCTCTGTGGACACGGATGTGGGCTGGGTCGATTGGAAATATTGAGGGGAAACTGGTGGGGTAGGGTGTGTTGCTCTTATGTACCATTGAGTCGGAAACTCTATGAATGAATGATGTTCACTGTGTCCTGTCCTCAGCATCTCTGCTCAGCTCCTGTAGACTCAGGCCTATGGCTTCTTTTATGGAGTCAGTCCATCTCATATCTGGTCTTCCTCTTTTCCTGCCAACCTCTGTTTTTACCAACATGATCGTCTTTTCCAAAGAACGCTGCCTTCTCATGGTAGACCCAAAGTAGGACAGCTTCAGTTTTGGATTTTTGCCTCTAGTGATGTTTCAGGCTGAATTTGCTCTAGGACCCACTTGTTTGTCTTTCTGGCGGTCCAGGGTATCAGTAGAGCTCCCCTCTAACACCATATTTCAAATGATTCCATTTTTTTCCTATCAGCCTTCTTCGCTGTCCAACTTTGGCTTCTACATGTAGTAATTGGGAATACGAGGGTGTGGATGATCTTAGCCTTGGTCTCTGATGATGCTTTCTTGCTCTTGATGATCTTTCCTAATTCTTGTTTTGCTACTCTTACCAGTTTCAGCCTTCTCTTCATTTCTTGGCTGCTGTCTCCATTTGAATTGATGACTGGGCCAAAGTAAACAAAATGGACAATTAGAGGTCCTCATTATCAATGTTAAAGTTGTGTGTTTCTTCTGTAGTCATGATTTTTGTCTTCTTAGGTTCAAATGCCGTCCTGCTTTGGCACTTCTTTCACTGTTATCAGAAGTCATGTCAAATCACTACTACTTTCTGTCAGCAAGCTGGTGTCGTCTGCATATCTTAAGTTATTGGTAAGGCATATATCACCATAATAGTGACTGTCAGGAGGGAGTGAAAGGTGGTCTGAGGATCAGTACTAATAAGAAATTAAAATGGAGAGACAAAGGAACATGGGAGATTGTCATGGCAATGTAGTTTTAGCTGTGGCATGTTGGAGCAGTGGTCAGATTATGGAACTTCGTGCATTCTTAAAAAACAGGGTGTTTAACATAGAGAGAGTGTACAACTGAGAACTCAATATTTTTACTTTGGAAAATTTTATTTGGTTCCATTGATCCTTCTGGCACAAAGGCTTCTTTGGCATTGATGGAAGAGATAAAACGTATCTATGCTTTACATCCTTACAACCTAGAAAATATTTCCGAAGTTCAGGTGTAGGCTGGCCCCACACTACCACAGAAATCGTTTACTAAAGTGACAGTAGCACTGAATACTTGTTAAGGTTGCTCCTGTGGGCCTGTGTCCTTGTACAGGACCTTAGGTCCTCAAGGAAGAATTTACAGCCATGTATTCTGAAGATCATCAAGCTAGATCTGGGAGGCCGTGCTCTCTGAATATGTGGCACTGAGGGGACAGGCTCCTCTGCACTAAACAGGTCAGTGTCTGACTGATTGGCACGTCATCTGTGCACTCAAGATTGAGGTGTTGTCAGTGAGAGGGACTCTGTTCCTCCCATAAGAAAAAAAGTTTCTCCTGAACCACATGACTTTCCCTTTCTTAGAGGAAACTTAGCTCCCTTATTATCTTATGGGAGCATTGCCATATACAGTCTGTCATTGACTGAAAGGTTGTTATGTGTCACTTGACTTTGTTTAATAATAACATCGTTTAATAATCATCATTCCAGGTATTGATCTCTAGCCTACCAGATCACAAGTACCCGAGGGCAGGGACTATGTTTTATTCCTCAGCCCCTAGCACAATGCGTGGCTCAGAGAAGACATTCAATAAATGTTAGTTGAATACATAAATGGATGAATGATTTGCTAATTAAATTATACATGAAATACCACTTGACTACAAGTCTTTTCAACAGTGTTTATTCATTTACTATCCAGCTCTACTAAGCACCTACTATGAGCCAGGCATTGTGCTAGTGGCGAGTATGTAAACATGGACAAAATCGATGGAATCTTTGCCCTCACAGGGATAAAACTAAAAAATTAAGTGTGTTTGTTTATAACAGTATGGGAATGAGATATTCCTTTTTTTCCCAATGTCTTAAATTAGTTTCAGGTGTACAGCATAGTGTTTAGACATTTATATAATTTATGAACTGATCACCCCAATTAATGTAGTACCCACTTGACACAATACGTAGTTATTAAAATATTACTGTATTTCCTATGCTGTAGTGTATACCCCTGTGACTATTTTGTAACTGCCAATTGGTACCTCTTATCTGGGAATGGGATATTCTCATTGTCTCAGAATTTCACTTAAAGCAGCTTCACTCTGAAGGGAGATGGTAAAGATATGCATGTAAGATTCAGGACTTTCTAGAAGAAAGAAAAATATCTAGAGATAATTACAGTCAGCTCCCTGTATCTTTACAGAAGACTAGACATTTGAAAAGAATTAATTGAAGTCGTGTAATTTGTGAGTGTTGACTGTGCTCTGGCATTTTCCTTACTCTCTTAACGATGGGGAGAAGGTGATTTATCCTCACCCCTGTAAGAGAACAGACTGGCGTCTCCACTACACGTTGTGTATTTGCTGAGCTGCTTAGATTCCAACAAGTTGCTCTGGATCAGAGAGTAAAAGAGTTCTTAGGAAAACCTGTCATGTGTCCTTAATAGTTTGGGTTTTGTATGAAAACATGGACAGCAATACTTGTCGCTTACTTGGGTAAATTCTGAAGGCATTAGGCTAGTTGGAATACTCAAGATGGAGGGGTGAGGGCAGAAGGGTTAACAGTTAAGCTGTATTTCCACTCTTTAGCAAGGCAAGAATGCATGTTCTTGGTAGGCCAAATAAATGGTGTGGACGATAGCCAGATGTGAACCATCTTGAAAACATGTCAACCAGGAGGGCTGTCTACTTGAGTAAGGAGAACCCAAAGCTAGAACATGTGCTGCTAGGAGGCGATAGCTAAGAGGAGATTGTAAGACATCAGCCAGAGAGTTCATTATTCATTGAGGAATGGTGTAATACGTGGGAACCCCAGGAATCTCTAAAGAACTCAAATTCAACTCATAAGAAAACTGGCATTTGGAGGCTTACCATCAGAAACGGCAGGGTTAGACTACAACGGTGTCAGTCACATACAACTTTTTTCCATCCACCCTTTCATCCTCAGCCCTCAACACTAGTCAGCAACAGGAGTGGGGAAGAGAATCGGAAAAGCAGGGGGAGGAACTGTAAAGGAACAGACAGTATGCCTACCTCACCACATGTCTTTAAGCCAAAGGGCAGGCCTGAGCTGGGGGCAAGGGAGGCAAAGGGCATTGAAATGGTTGTGAGATTGAATTTTTGTTTCAGGATAGATGATTTTTCAAAGATCTAACATTTATTGTTGACCTTTTAGCTGTCTGTTAAATTGTAACATATGTGTTTGTTCATTCTGGGTCTAATGGCATGGCCGGTAGGGACTGAGAATCTCTGGAATTTTTCTGACATGTCTTCCAAGGGCAGGGAAAATGGAATCAACTGAGAATATTTAAAGGCAGTCATTGGAAAAAAACAACCCATTGCTTTTTCAGACCTTCTAGAGCTTAAGCCATTCAAGAAACTGCCTACCTGTGAAAAAGACTCACATGCACGTATACACATCTGTATGATAAACTTTGGCTTCTCTCTTTGACAGATGACTGTAAGCATATAATGGATCATGCAAAGAACATGGCGTCTTCTCATAAGGCCCTTTATTTCTCTATGGGTTATTTAATATTACTATGACATTTTTCCATATATTAAAACTCTAATATTTTTCTGTAAAACTTTTCCCCATTGATTCTGTTTCAAGTCTACTCTATCTTCTATGTGGTTATACATGAGGGAACATGGCTGTTTATTAATTTATTCATTCAGTGAGGATTTATTGATCATCTAGTCTGAGTCACACACTCTCCTAGGTGCTCAAGTTAACATGATGAATAAGACCAAGTTTTTACCTGAATGGAACATACATCCCGTTGAGCATCTTATCATAGATCATCATTCATTCACTCTAGCCTCAGATCTTTCTTTTTTACATTGCAAAATAAGATTTAAAAAATATATATATACTTGTCTTCTAGAACACCATGAGACATAAACACTCATATATGAATATGTTGTAATGATCATACTTAACAAAGTGAAAAGCAAAATCCTAATTGTCCGTGATGGTAAAACAAATAATAATAAATATATCAGCTAGACTATTAAGTCATTGCAAATTATCTTCATAATAGATTGTTAATGCCATGGGAAATGGCACATGGTATAGAAGTATGTAAAAGTTTGATCTCCATTTTCTATGTGTGCACGAGTGTGGGTTTGCCTATAAATATGCATAGGAAAAAATGCCTCGAAGGAAATACACCAAGATGTTAAGAGTTATTTACTGGATGGTTAACATTAATCATACTTTCTGTGTTTCCTATCTTTTCCTCAACAAGCCTGTCTTATAAAGTGCAGTGTTTATGCCAACTCTGTCAAGGCTGTTGCCGTAGGCTCTGGAGCAACCGTCCAACCAGCAGAGTGGAGTATCTGCTCAGGACTGCAGTGTTTATAAATTAAAATGAGCAAGTGAGAGAGTGTGAGTGTGAGTGTGTGTGCAAGTATACAGTCAATTCTTTATTTTCCATGACTCACTTTTTATCCCATTTTTCTTTCTCACTGTCATCCATATGAGTCACATCTCCCCACAGTCAGCTGAGAGCCAGCCATATTTAATAATAGCCTAGGAAAAGGCACGTAGGAATAAACCTGCTGATAGTAAAAGGATAACCACTGTGAGTTCAGAGCTCAGTATAAAATGACTTATGATTATACCCTCTTTTGATTCCTGATTGTGCCTACATACAAAGATCACTGATCAGTGACCGTTTATTTAGCAATAGTTTTGACTATTGATGTAGAATCATAATAGCTAATAATAATAACAATTTTAAAAACTCAAGCTCCCGTTTTGAAAATAAAGGAATACCATTTTCATAGCGATAAGTGATTGGAGGCTAAATGTTTTATGTTTTGACATCTGCTTACAATTTGTTACCAATACTTGAACCGTCTATTAAATTGTATAGTATGTGTTTGTGTATCCTGGGGTTTAACGGCATGGCATGCAGTGATGACAATAACTAATAACTAATGAGAAATAAGCAAATGAACTTGTTTGGGAAGGGGGCACAGAGTGGATTAGAATTTCCAGCAGGTAAAATTGATTTGTGATTATGTAGCTGAAAAAAAAAGCTATTAGTGTTTCTGACATCTGTATTGCAATAGAAAGTTGACACAGGTATTTTGTACTATTTGTTATTCTAGAAAATAAAAAAAATGTCAGAGACAGATCTATTCCTTTCTCTATTAGCATACAAAATCTAGTATTTATATTTGGAGGCATGGAACTTGAAAAGTTTGTATAACTATTTCCCCGTATTCAGTCCACCTCCATTCGAGCCACAGACCACCTCTGTATGTCATCTTCTCTTCCGACATAGGAGATAATGTGAAACACAATTTAACATTTCATATCATGTCAAAAGCAGCACGACTGAACATAAGCCCAAGCCAGCAAATATACGGGATTACATCTCAATTTTCTGGAACTGGGTTTTGGAGAGACCGCTCAACCAGTATGAGACAGTGTCTACTGAATACTAAACTGAACTCACACCACTGTAATAAGATTGAAGCCAACGGCTCAATATACTCAGTGAAAGCGGGAAACACACATTGGCACACAGTTCCGTGGAGCTGAGAATTTCACAAGCAGGACATTTATTATTACTTAAGCAATCTTTTCAAATGCAGAGGGCCTGCCTTACATGAAAATCGATTATGCAGCCATTATGGATTATTATTTGAGGTGCTATAAAATATCTATGTGCCCCTAATATCCATCCCACACTCCTTTGTCAACCTGCCACACTTGCCGGAATTTTCACCATCTTGGATGACTCCACAGTTTCTTCTCTAGTCAACTGTCATTTAAAAATAGTAAAGTTTCAGCCATTAAGGTAAATTAAGGCATAGCAAAGATTGTTATATCCAATTTGCTATACCTTAATATTATACATGCATATATATATATATACACACGCACATGCACACACACATATATATATTCATTGATATGACTTTTCTGTATAAACTTCCAGGACGTTAATTCAAACCTTGATTTCTGTAAAAGACTTCACTGAGCACATGAATCACAATAGCTTCACCAATAAATACTTGACAGTAGAGCTTAGGTCGCATCAATCTTACTCCAATTCCTGCAAGCTTCGTGGCTCGTAAACAACATGAAGTCAAAAGCACGCAGGGCTTCTTAGAATTCCCGAGCCATGTCTCTGCCTCTGCTCATTCCTCTCTCTCCTAATCCTGATTTCCCTTTCCCCTCATTGATCGGGATATGAAGTTGTCTCATGTCCTCAGAGCCCTAATTCTTTCAGACTCAGCTCTTCGCCCTCTGCTGGCATTTGCATCTACAGCAATGCCACAGGATGGCAGACATTTCTGTATTCCCAGAATCCTCCAGCCCACAAGACCTTTGACAAACCCCTCAGGTCATTCGTTGTCACGTGAGGAGATTTCTTACCTTTGGCAGAGATGCCCTGGAACCCGAACTCTGGGTCGTCATCGTTAAGACCGTGGTGATGCCCAGTGCGACCCTGGCAGGGGCTGCGTCCATATTTATCCAAAAGGAGACCCAGGACAAAATGACTATCAACAGACTGGGGATGTACATCTGGATCAGATAATAGCCCATCTGGCGTTCCAGGTGAAACTTAACCTCGATGCAGGTAAACTTTCCTGAAAGCAGGAAATGATGATTTACAATCCAATTTGAATTTATCTTTCCTAGCTCAGCCTCTCATTTTATTTTTTTAAAAAAGAGCATTACAGATGGATTTGGAAAGTTGCACAAAAGGCTCACCCTACGTAATCAATTTAACTCTTTGCCAACTTAACCAGTAATGGATATGACAGTGTGAGGATGAGTGATCTAAACAGTCACTGGACCAAAACCATGTGGCATATTTAATTTTCTAAATCTGTGCTTGTTAAAAGCTTGATTATTTAGAGAGAGCTTCAGGATTTGCAAGACTGTCATAAACTGACTAGTGGAAACAAAATATTCTCATTTCCTGGGGTTATAATATATAATATGTAATATAATTTACAGCATAGATATAGCATATAGTATACAGCATATAATATATAACATATAATAGGTAATAATTGAAACCACCCCCTCTGAAGTAGTAAAGTTCACGTGGAGCTCTCGAAGTATTTGAATACTTGTGGATCTATTTTTGTGTTATCAACAGCGAGGGGAAAATGCACATTTGTATAAGCCATGTATATAATCCTGTCATTGTAAAAATTTCCTAGCCTCCTGGGTAATTGCTTGAGGACATGTAGAATATTTCTAGAATCTGTTTATAGTGCTACATTGTGTATAGAAAAAGAGTGCATATAAAGATATTAAAACTTTTAAGATACTATTGAAAGATAGATGTCCCTTCCCCTTGCCACATTTTTTCCCTCTTTCATGGGCTTGGAGTCAGAACACCAGGAGGTAATCTGGCTTGGCCCACACAGATTATCGGAGATAGGGTTGGTTCCTCTTGGTGAAGAAGAGCACCTTAGAATCAGGTTTTAGTTGCTTCCTAGGAAGCACTGTTGATGCCGAAACAAGTGTTCATGGACCATTCTGCTCAGTAAGGGACCTGGAGCTGTCACTGAACATGTCTTGACTGCCTCTCTGTGATCAGCTATGTGGTTTCAAAACTGGGGCGTTCATAGGAAAAGCCATCCACTTTACGGGGCAGGCATAATCTTCAAGGCAGCAACAGATGCCCACTTGTTGCTATCACCTCAAAATCCCCCCCTGCTCTTTGTCTGTCCGCACTACGGACAATGCATTTTAGAGCCGGCTGAATTCCCGCCAGCTGATTTTCATTCAAACTCTTATTACCGTCTAGGACCAAAGAGCATAACAGCTCTATTTCTGGGTTGACCAAGACCTATGTTGATTCCTCTCTTCCCCTAAGTCAGAGAGAGTAGATTGACCCCAGGATCCAATGTTAAAAGTGGGTGCCAGGAACTGACCCTGCCAGGATTTATATTCTTCCTGCACCACTTCCAAGGTCTGATATACCTTTCCTCAGACTAAGTTGACAGAGGGTGGTCAGCAAGAGAATAGCAATATTCCCAGATCTCTTTTCTTCTCTGTTTTGGAGAAATCCTCTCTTGTGCTCACTCACCTATTCCAGAGCATACAGGTATGTTATCTGTTGAGGGGCTATGGTGCCAAGCCCAGGTCCTTGCCTTTTCACTCCATTTTTTTAATGAACATGCAGCAATTGAGATAATGAGATATATATACCCCAAGCTGCAGATGGAGCCCATTTGGGTTGAGCAGCTGAAAGAAAACTTACCGGTGTTGTAGTGTTTTGTGCAGTAGCCGAGTTCTTTCTCTTCCTTCAGAATAAACTGGGGCAGAGTCAACCCTTCAGCAACTTGAACTGGACCATCACTTAACCACTCAAATATCAGGTCATTCATCGTGTACCCAACTAGAGTAAGCAAATCAAAGTGAAACATTGAATGCGTCTTTTCAAGAAACCTTGAAAGTTTAGGCAGACAAAGAGACAAACAAGAAAATCGTCTGAAGTAGACACATGCTCAATCAATTCAGGAGCAATTTTAAGAAAAGAGCTGCAGTCATCATGACAACTACATGTTATCGGAGTCAAAGAAATTGACAGCAGCAAGCTATTCTTGAATGATTTTTTCTGTGTAATGAGAGAATAGAATCTATGAAGTTCATATTATTCTGCCTTCTTTATTCACTAAATCTTTCTGAAGAACAAACAAGTAAACAAACACAAAAATCCTTGGAAGACTGTCTTTACTTCAAAGAGCTATGTCTGCTGCAATCCAATAAGACAATGCAATTCATGGCACCAGTCTTGGGATTTCAAATGAAAAGCATTTATTTTTAATGAGAGCGAATTCATCACAGGCCTGCCTAAAACATTCCCATTGCCACTTGGCCCCTCTCCTAGGGTCTGTTAGCATCATTTTCAGGAAGCGTATGTTAATGTCCTGATGGTCGACCTTCCTTTACCTTAGCCTGTGGAGAAGGCTACAGACAGGTGACCTAAGAGGGAGTTGCAGAATATGCAAATAAGGCATATTCATTTGTGCTAGTCTTGCTAAACGGGACAACTCATCACAATGATGAATATGAAGTAAAACAATCTCTATTATGTAAGGTCATTGTTATATGACCCCTGAACTATCTAAAATAAGATTGTTATCAGTTTACCAAACCAAAGCTAGCTCTTGGTCTCCGGGCTCCTGTTAACTAGGCCATTATCTGTCAGGGGCTTTTGGATCTTTTTGCACCCCATAAAGAAAACTACTTTTCCTTTGGGCAACATTTCTCTCCCCTCCCCTTTTATTTGTGATTTTTGAACTCAGAAATGAGAGTACGGAAGACAAGGGATATTGTGTGAGGTTTTGGATGGCCAATAATCTCAGTAGACTCTTATGATTATTTACTACAAATTAGTGACCCACCAAAGCTACCCAGGAATCAATGGCAAAGTTAGTTGGAATCTGCTTTCTTCTTTCTTTGGACTACCTTTTCCATAGAAAGCCAAAAAAAAAAATAACATAGAAAGCAAGGAATTACAAAGAGGATCCTGTACAAGTATTACTGTTCCACAGAGAGAATGGACCATGCTATCTGTTTTACTGCAAGGCTGCCTGAATACTTCTTGAGTATCTCCAACAAATACTAGAAGCTCATCAAACACCCCATATCCTTGTCTGGTGAGCTTCTGGGTGGCCACCATAATAATAGTTCTTGTCAGCCATCCTGAAGCCCCAGACTGGGACAGAAAGAAGAGATAAGGAGATGGGGAAAGAGGAGGTATTATGAGGGTATCTACCTCCTCCTTCCCCATCTTCTTATCCCTTCACATTCAGAGTCACTGGTAAACACATATTGCTGCTGCTTTGATTTTATAACTCCTAGGCCCTGCAAGGACCAACCATATTTACTAATTGGACTTTCTTAAGCATTGGTGAAGCCTCAGATGACAGCTCTGGTTGCTGTTTTATAAAGAAAATAGGTGTTGGGTCGAGACAGGTGTGAGTTGGGAGCAGTAGAAAAGACACAAGGAAGGAATCATTATGTAAGAAAATGTTTTTCTTAACTTTCTTCTCAAGAGAAGGGGCAATAGGGGAAAAAAGAATACATAAAGTTTATTGTAAATCAGAAATTCTCATTTGATCCTTGGCAGCTTCTTAAAGCAGACATTTTATTATTTTGTTTATTTCCATAGGAAGTTTCAAGAGAACTTTTTGGTGATTTTACATGATCAGAATGAAACTCTGTCACTGACTCATTTTTAATAATAGTTGATGCATCTTCATATTTATTATTTATTATTTTTCTAAACCAAGAAGTTTAAAGTATTTCCTTGCTCCTGCCTCATTAAATCTCCTGACCTTCCTGTAGGTCATTGGGACTTATTATTCTCCATATTTCACAAACAGAGAAACTGACAGAGCAAGCCAGAAAAAATTCATGTCTCTTTTCTGAGAATCCCATTACCTGGGAGGCATCAGCAACTTATGGCATGTATCAAAGATTTCAGTGGCATTGTGGCTAGTGGCAAAGGGGACAGAGCAGATAGCATTTTTCTCCTTCCTTCATCATGCCTTTGTGTGTCCCCTGCCCACCTAAGGGAGATAACCTATTATTCCATATCATCTCATGCCCCTCATTCTCGCATCCTCCTCTGACTAATGCTCCTTCCTGCCATTTTCCTTTGAGGTGATGGTTTATATGAGCATTGGATAGAAAGAAATACCATTTTATTAATAGAGAGCAATTCATCAAAGAGGTTGAATGACTAATCTCAGTTTTCCCAGGAGACATTTTCATTTCAAAGAAAACTTAATCAGGTTTCTTTTTTGAGGAAGGGTAAGTTATTTGGCATTTTACTTTGAAAGATAGTCTATGCTCTTTTCGGTATGAGACACACACACACATTTTTGCTTGCCTTTTCAATAGGCCCTTGCAAGTTGGTAAGTAGGTAGAGAATGAGTCTTAATGACACACTGAAAGAACCAGGTTATTTGTTAAATAGTCAGGCAGCCATTTTAATGGTAGTGACTTACAGCTCTCCAGCTGCATCGTACAAGTCTGGACATCCATTGGAAAATTCTTCAAATCCATGGGACAGGATAAGGTCAAGGTGAGTCTTAGCAAAAAAACAAAAAAATTAAAAAGCAAGTTTTAAATTTGCGATGCCTGACTCTTGAGAAACACACCAAAAATACATACATAGTATTAAAGCAAAGTGACTCTGATTCAGATAATGAAATCTAAGTTCTCACTTAGGGCAATGGTTTTTATTTTTCACATGAACAGTAGTCATTGGTAAACTTTAAAAAATATTCGAGAAGTTTACTATTTCCCATCTTCCAGCCTCAACTTTATTCTAGAATCAGCAAGAGCACTGAGAAATAGTGTAGCGAGGACAGTGGACTCTTACCAATACTAATGTCCAAAATATATAAAGTGTGTACTGTTTCAGATTAGACTTTGGACAGACAGACTTTGCTTCAAGGACAGTAAAGGATGTGATGAGTGTAATTAATTGGTTGTAATAAGCATTGGTTCTTCTTCTATTACATGGGCAAGCACTTAACTCCACTATCTTTCCATTTGCTAATCTATGTGAATGGGTTAACAATATATTGTAGCGTTCGTTCTAGAATTTTGGCCAATCTGGAGCAAGTAATCCTTAAGCCGAAAAAGAAGACCTTTAAGGATAGTGGTTTATACATAGTCTTCACCTCCCTGCACACAAGAAGGGCTACTCTGCTTAACTTTTCTTCTTTCCTTAACTTTTCTGAGCTCCAGCCAGCTCTAATCAAGCCTTCTATTAGGATTTTGTTTAAGCCACTATCTCTTTTCCACCATTTCTTTTTTTATACTCCAGGAGATCGTCCATACCTCCTTCTCCTCAATTTTTCTATACCTAGAGATTCAGGAAGGAAGTTGCGAATCAGCATATGTGGGTTCCTTTCCCAGATTCCCTCCAACTATCTCTGTCCTCTAAGCCAGACCTTAAAATTAATAAACATTCATCTCCTTATCAAATGATGGGATAGGATAAAATGATGCTTATTCTCATTTAGCTTTAGTACTAGAATCCCTGTTTTTTGAAAGTTCATTTTTCCAATTCTGTTCATTTTCTCTGAAAAATCTTTTTTTCTCCAAAGACCCTTCTGACTCTGGCACTGCTACCACCACTCTGTCTTGCTGTCGTGGTCATTTCGCTGTCCCCTCCCTGGATCTCTTCTCTTTCCTTTCTCTGCTTCATTTTATACATTCTGTATAAGCCAAGTTAAAACGAAAAGTAGTGGCCTACTTATTTTAAAGAAAAAAAAAGGGATTTGAAGTGAAATTAGACAAAGAATCTATGATGACAGTTTTCAAAATAGTTAAAATACAACAATGAGCAAGAAAAGCGAGATTCAAAACAGTGCAGTGTAATCTCAATTATGTAAAAATGTATTTTCATTCTTGGAAATAGGCACAACACTATATTGAGTAGATATTTATTTTTGGTTGGTGGTATGAGTCATATTTTGTTTTTACTCTTTATTCTACATTGTCTATTGACAAGTATAGGTTATTTGAAGATGTCTTTCATGTAATCAAACATACCTTCAAACAATAGTTGAAAGGTAAATTACAAAATTGTTTTATTCAACAATTTTCTATAATTATAATCTTATTATTTAAATTTTTCCATAAACATACAGTATTTCACCTTCGTCGTTAATATGTCACCTAGCTTCTGTGGGCTGTTCTAAGAACACAAATGCCATGTTGCTAAAGGGAAAAAATATTTTTGAGTTCTAGACAACAGAGTTAAAAGTAACACGTTAGACAGGAAAAATGATTTGTCAATAATAAAGTTTATTTGGAGATACAGATGTAAATGTAAGTATTTAGATTTTTTCCAGCATAAAAGACTTCATTTTTTTTGAAAACACAATTTTATTGAGATTAATGCCATGAACACTTTAAATAAAGGCAGAATAAAAGGGTCAAAATGAAAATATCTAGGAATAAAATTTTTAAAAATCTGCATTTTATTAAGGGAGAAAACCTTAAAAGGCTGTATGGGTTTAAAATTGTCATTAACACAATGAGACTCTATTTTAAAAGAGGAAATATTTTCATCAAACAGAAATGTGTTCATCATGCAAAAATAATCAGCATGCATGTGCATAATTTAAGTGAATCAAAACCAGAAAATCCGGAAATGTCTTGTTTTTGAGAAATTAGAAGGTAATAATAGTGGAAATGAATACAACTTCAAAAGCCTGCCACATGAATTCAATTATATTTTGTTTGCTATTAGCAACAACTCAATTTTAATATTCTTAATCATAGGCTTGCTGAATGTGACTCTTCTGTGAAGTGACCTTTTCACATTTATTTAGGGAGCAGTGGCCTCACTTACAATTATTTCTGCCTCTGTGGCAGATCTAACAATCATACTGGGACCCAGAAATCTTGGGGTCAAAACCATTACCAGTGTGGAAAACTGCACAGAGAGAAATTCCCAGCAATTGCGAGGCTGTCACTGAAGTCTCAGCTAGGCACTCGGCGGGGATTTCCCTTCTTCCTTATTCGCTTTCTAATGTCCTTTCTAGATAGGTTTAGTATTGGAACCCAGTGGGTGCCACTAACGAGGAGGAAAGTTGACAGCTCTGTGGTTTACTAAATTGTGTCATCAGCTGAGCAAAAAGGAAGCGATTGTAAAGATCTAATCGGTCCCTTCGTGATACTTTATGATGTCTAGTTTACCACACATCTGCAGCCTTAAAATGCAGACTTGCCTTTTACTTATTTTTTCTTCTTCATCGAAGTTACTATTAAACATAGTAAAAATACACCAGTTCTAGTTCGCAGTGTGATGGCTTTTCCATCTGTAGTCACCCATTTTAACGAGCACCCGGATCCAGATTTAGAATAGTCCCATCACTCCAGAATGTTCCCTTGTGCTCTCTTCCCAGTCAAGAACCTTCAAAAGTAATCACCACTGCTTTTATTCTCTTAAAAACTATTTTTTGATTTAAAAATAGGATTTAGGGGGAAAATCAGTTTATTAGTATTATTTTTTACAGAGATGCAGAAATTGCATCCAATAGGACTGACACATATAGCAATACATTAAAACATGAACGATTTTTATCTCCTTTACTCTGGATCCCCATCTGTTTTTGGTGGGTCCCACAGAAAGTATTTTAATTGAAACTCAAGATTATTTGCTGGCAGACACTGCCTACAGCATGTCAGATTTGCTCTCCTCTTTCCCACATTCTAAACTATTAAGGCAATTGCACCCAAAGGCAGCGAGCTGAGGCTGCCCATCATCTTCCATTTGATTTTTGTTAAAGAACTCATTTCCTGAAGCATTATCACACATTCCCCCACTGTCACTGTGCCCGGCAATCAGGGTGCCCCTGATCCTGTTTGCACAAGGGAAGGAATGAAGTGTCCTTGGAGAGAGGCCTTGCTTATTCACCGAGAGTACGAAGGCTGAGCAAACATTTCAATTTTTAAAGGTAAAAGAAGAAAACATAGCATAATAGTCAGTCTCCCCAAATCTCACTTCCTTTTCTCACCACTCTCCTGTTCGGTTCATCTTGCTCATAAAAAACAGCTCTTGAGTTTATATCATACTTAAAGTTCAAATGACTGATAGATGCAGACATTTCCGTTACTTTTACAGTTTTTGAAATCAGATGTATATTTTGATATTTTTATTTCCTTATTTCTCCCCTATTTACAATGCAAGATCCACAAAGCCTGGGTCTCTCTGTTCTTTACCATCTAAAACAGTGCCTGGCACAGAGTAGGTAGTCGATAAATATTGGTTGAACAGATGAATGAATCTGTGTCCTAAAGCTCTGTGTGAGAATTTCAGGCTTTTGTCCTGCAGAAATGGGAAAGGATAAAGGGTTTAGAAGAAAGCAGCCTGCTCATCAGTGCCCACGGGATGCTGCCAAATTACAAGAGAGGCAAAGGAAGCCAGCAAAGCTTGCCTGATCCTTTCTGTAAGATGCTCACAGACTCCCAGCAGACAGAAAGCAAATGATACTGAAGGAAAGCCAGGGAGCTGGATCCACGTCCAGAATTGTTCTCACATGGCTAGAAGGGTACAAATTAATCATTTCATGTTATGGTGGACAGACGGCACCTTGATTCATAAAGGAACTGCTGGTTCATAACAACTCGGCAGTATTAGAATTGTGAGCCCATTCCCAGTGAAATATTCTTGAGGGGGAAGAATAGCCATTTGAAGAGAAAATGAATTTTCAGATAGACATACAAATTTTAATGAGTGATCTGCTTGCCTAAAGCAAAGATTGCCAACATACTATTTTGGGAGCGTTAATTCTAATGGTCACAATGGTCTGTCTTATTTGGAAAGGAAGGACAAGGGGATGCTTCTGTGCTTTTCAGGAGAAGTAAGAGAATCTCGAGTATATTACTGTTCCATTGTTTGGGGACCACATTTAGCATCTTCTGCAGCATGCTGCAAACCCTCAGCAATACACATATATCAGAAAGGGTAGGACCTTTGGTGCTCTTTTAGAATTAAAGTATTTGCTAAGGACAAATTTTAAAGTAATGGATGATAGTATTAATAATCACAATTCACAAGCACTTGCTGGAGATCCAGCACTCTCATTACTGTGCAGTCATGGAGAGTGCCATCACACAAGGCAAGTAGCATTCTCTCTGTTTTCTTTTTTCCTTAATAGTTTTTATTTTCACTTATAGTTGGCATACAACATTCTCTCTGTTTTTGAGATAAGCAAATCGAAGCTCAGCGAGCTTAAGCCATTTTCCCAAAGTCCCAAAACCAGTAAGTGACCAAGGTTAGATCTGAAGCCAACTTTCTAACTGATGTCAAAGTTCACTCACTCTTTTCCACTCTACTGTATTTCCCCCTTAGAAAAAGAATCTGTTTCTAATTTATCACCCTCTTTTGTCTGTGAAGCCATCAGAGTGGGGCAGAGACACCTTGGTTGCTTTATACCAGCTCAGCGATACCCTTTCATTTTTTCTCTGGGCATCCAGATTTCACGTGACCTGGAAGACCCTCCAGCCTCCCCGGCAGCCTAGCAGAGGAGAAGCGTCATTGACTGTGGATCCAGGGAACTGGGGGCTTGGTCCAGATTATCCATAAAGGGCTCTTTGACCTTCACTAAATCTGTGGACCTCATTTCCCACCCAAAAGCCCATGTTGCTCAAAATGTCTGTGATTCCTAGCTGCAAGTGAAGGTGACCAATTTAAAGGATTTCTTATAGGGTGTCAATTGCACTCTTGAATATCTTGAAAGCATTAAGTGCAAGTCACAATGCTCCTTGAACTAGGAAATTTCTGGCAATTTGAGTATATAGGTTAGATATTTATTGTCCCCATAGGACTTTGTCAGCCCACATTCTAGAACACCATCCACTTTTCCCCCAAGAACATAAGAACAGTCTTACTGTACTGTGTAGGTCTGTTGAACTTTTTTGCTCAGTCATACCTTGAAATTTTTGAACCATGTGACATTTAATGTCAGAGAGATTTGACAGGATGCATCAAGTATCGAACAAGAGTGTCATCTTAACTCATCTAGACCTTAAGTGAAATTAGCCTGGAGGGGCAAGTTAGAAGTCAAGCTAAAAGTGCATCATTAATACAACCCAAGAGGGAGGAAAGAGGGAGTCAATGGATTAAAAGACACTATCAGACTGGATGTCTGATCAAGATATCCTTTAATAGTGGGTTTCAAGCTCTGGTGGGCATAAGTGTCATCCGAGAGATGTGGTGGGAATGCAGATTCTCAGGAGAAGGAGCCCAAGAACACTTTTTAAGAAGCACTATCTCAGCATGTTTCAAGGGATGACTTTAACTACTGTCAACATGATAGACTAACAGGAGAAAATTTTGAAAGGGAAATGGCACCCTCTTTGGGAAATATTACTTTGTACTTGAAACCAGGGCAGGACAATTAGGCTCAAGTAGGCTTCTAAGTGACTGGACCAGCGGTAGCGAGACAAGGGGGGTTAATCAAGAGCCTTGGTCACAGTGGAGAGGCACACTGGGAAAGTCAGAGCAATGGAACCGTGGTTAGTCCAGTGACAACCAAGACTCCGGTGGGTGTGGCTGAGAAGGAATCTAACCAGTATGCCCAGTAACACAAGTAAGTGTGCAGAGGCAGGCAATGGAGCTCCACTCAGGGCAGCGGCAGTGTCTGAGAGCAAGGTCTCGGATTTCTGACTAGAAAATCAGCCTCAGAGAAATTTCACAGGAAGTCAGCGAGGTACCTAAGCATGCATTGGATGAACGTCAAGTACAGATGTACAGAAGCTCATGATGCTGGTCAGGGAGGAGGACAGAATGCGGAGGAGGACCGTTCCAGGTCCTTGGTGAGGAGGGATCAGTGTCACACGAAACCGCAGCTCAGTTGTCATTTAGCGTGTCCATTCAGCAATTTTGGGGGAGCATTAATTGGGCACCAGACATATGAAATATGTGAAAGAAGAGTTTCTCTGTTGAAGGAGATCGTGGTTTAATATCATTAACATATATATTTTTATTTATTCTTTTACTGGATGATATCTCAATCATTGTGCATTTATTCTTCAACTTTTAAAAGTTGTTTTAAGTCCCCATTTAAGGAATCCTTCCAGATTATGTAAATCAAACATACTTGAACTGGATCAGGTGAAAGACTTTTAATTACTCCCTTGGTGCCTACCTAGACAAGTACTGACTAGGTAGGGCAGATAACCTACCCTTGCAGACCTAGAACCTGAGAGAAGGAAGAGCCCTTCAGGTCTATCAGGGAGTATGACTTGCAATAATCATTTGATGCTCCCGAATCGAAACCCAAGATACCCACAAAAGGATCTTCATCCACGGAGAATGAAAGCCTCGTTTGGCTGGGCAGGCAAGAAATGAAAAATTTAAAGTCATCTTCTGAAAGCCCTGTAATTAGATGACTGCTTTGAACTCATAGGAGGAATAGGAAGGGTCCCACTCATGCCAGCCCTGTGCTGCGACCTGGACCCCGCAGGCGTAAGTGTGGCTGCACCTGGGATGGCTGCCCACGCAAGCAAAGGCTGAAAATGCCACGTGAGTAAATTGTTAGGACTTCCAGAAAGATTCCGATGTATGTCCTTGGCTCAAACTCCTTCCAATTCTTGGCTGCTACATATAATCAACTAATAGACATTGAGCTAAAGGTTCCCATGACTATTAAGATGCAAATCTAGGGAGAGAATAGTGTTTCAAGTATTGTTCAGTCATTTCCTCCTTTGTGTACGTGAGTTAGTAGAGTCTCTGCTTCCCGATTAATATCCATCCCCAAGAGTGGACTTTGATACTGAAAGTGACAAACAGAAGGCTGATACTAGATGGAAACAGGGCTCGGTACATTGTGGCTATGGCACCAGATATGACTTATTTTCTTCAACATTGTCTAAGGTTGAACCTAAACCCTAGGTTAGTCCTAAGCAGTACGCTTAACTCTGTCCTCTTAGTTCATTCCAAATACGTATAAGACCTATTTTTCCCCGCTGCCCTTGGGATGCGGAGGAGATGAATGGCAGCGCTGCTGGTGCATCAGCTGTCCTTGTCCTCTCCCTTGACTGAAATGCCAGCGGCTGCCTAGGAAGGTCCGTGTTTACCAAACATTATAACGGCATCACAGAAAATACCCATATGCATTGAGCAGTACTAGCTGGGAAGGACAAAAATACAGTATCTGCTCCCATCTGTGCCTGGTCCCTTTAGAAAATGTGCACACATATGGTTGGCCCGTGTTAATTAAGTCCAAATATGGATCGCGTTCAACTTGGAACGCAGCTGATAAATCTGCAGCTAAAACTTTTCCAAGTGCTTTGATATTTCCTGAACGAAAATGTTTTGAAGGTGTCGAATAGGAGAGGGCTAAATTAACACCACCAGCGAGCGCTCAAATTACCAGAGATTCAAATAACCAGCACCACCTACATTTTCATTACATTTCAAATTTCAAAGTCATTTAACATCCAGTATGTATTTATATACAGGCGGTTGTGCAGGTGAATTGTGATTCGCTTGCACGTTAAAACAATGAGGATACACTTGTCCATCCCGTGCTCACTGTGTGTTTACAGTGATTTAACACTAGCATTGAGGCGACAAAAGAGAGAATAGCACTGTATAGCAATTTTCTTAACGTTTTGTTTAGGATAATTTTACTTTTGGCAAAACAGAAAGAGAACAAGTACTTGTATACTACAAATATGGTTTTAAGAAAACCAAAGTAACTTTGTGTCTGCCGACAGCCGAAGAGCAAGGTTGTGTTACTTTGCTGGTATTTTGCTGCAGTGAGAATTCTATTGCCGTAACTGGGGGAGAGTTGTTGGTTCTATTTCTGGTGGCAAGGATTGGAGAGAGAGCAGTGTCCTGGTCAGATACTAGGATGGTGCATCCTTGATTAGATAACACTTCGAAATGAAGCACAATTCCTCAGTTGACTCTTAACAAGCAGCTGAAGAGGTCAGACCCAAGCCATGATCTGAAAGAAGCTGCAACCATCACTTGTATGATGAGCTACATGCCTCCCAAAGGGAGAAAGCCCAAGACGAGGCAATCCACCTGCTTGGGGCTAAGCCTGAAGGGAAGCGAGGCCTGAGCATACCAGGTACTGGGGAGGGAAGAGTCTGTGTGTATGGATGAGGGAGAATAGGGAGAACGGCCTCTCCCCTTTCCTCCCCTTTACCCTACAGCCACCCAGGGTGACTTCAACATTCATTGAGCATGTAGTATGAATTAGAATGGAGAAAAACTGCAGATGAAAGCAAGGTCAAGTGTCTTCTCATGGTCACTTTAGTAAGATGGCATTTGAATCCAACTTCCTACACCTCTGAACTGATATCTGCCGTACCCCATAGCATTCTACCTTTAATCTCCTAGTTCACTCACTGCTTCTTATCCTTCATCTAACTGCTTAAATTGAGCAAAATATCCCTACTGAAATGAAAGATCAAATAAAACATATGTTTTATTGTCCTTTGAAAGGAATGATCAAACAGATATGGGATGGCCTTGCTCTGAGTGTGTGTCACGTGTGGAACGTCACATAATTATATATCCTTAATTGTCTTTAAATGACTGTCCACTGATAAATGTTGTACCCTATTCAGTGCAGATGTTGGTTTGCAATTTCAAATGCCACAAGCAAGGATAGACTTGTTGGAGAGACCGCTGAGCTTTGAGAGTGGACAATTTTTTCTCATTTAAAATGGAGCGTCTTTCCTTTGGATTATGTGCGGTGAGAATGTACTAAAGTAATTCGTGCATCTCATAAGAGCCGTGGTGATATTATGTGTGTTTATTTGGGGATTATAGCCACCCAGGGAGCCTTTCAAAAGCAGCACTATGGACTAGAGATGAGCCCGTGTCAACATAAGTTGAGCAGGCTCATTGGGGGACCTCTGAACGTCCTCTGGCTTCTTGCCACAAGGAAACTCAGGTAACGAGTCATAGATTAGCCCTGCGACTCTGCCAGCTCTAATCTGCCTACATATCTAATTAATGATAGTTCCAGTCAGCCACTTTTCTACAATCATCTAAAAGTATATAAACACATAATTCGTGAACATATTCTAAAATAATATCTCATGGATACTGCCGCTGGTTGAATCAGAGGGTACACGTGACCCACTTTGCGACTGGGACATTTTTCAGTAGGGAGTTCAGTACTGAGTACTTGTCATCATGTAAACTCTACGTCGAATGGAAGGCTTGGCTCTTAAACTGCAGGTAGTCCAGTCTTCCTTACCCTCTTCCAAAATCAAGTTCTTCTCCTCAGGAGTTGGATATTCACTTTGGGAGAGCAATGTTCTAAGATCTAAAAGTAGTTTGAGTTAGACATCTTAAATTTAAGTCTCCTGTTACTTATTCCCAAGCCCTCGGGGGCATGAGGGACCCACTGTTATTTCCTCATCCTAAAGGAATTATGTGGTTAGAGAAGGAGATCATTTAGAGTTATAGACTTAAAATGTGGTATAGCTAGATGTAGCCTCAGACTTTGTCTAATCTCCTGATTCAGTCTCATTATATAGATAAGGAAGCTGAGACGCAGAATGATAAACTGATGAGGTTAGAGAGGCTGTTCTTTAAGGCCGAAGGATACAGTAAGTGATGGAGGGACATATGGTCCTCCTGATGCCCTTGAGCTACCTTCTTGGTATTCTGTTCTTTGTACTATCGCTTCGAGAGCAAACTCTGATGGATGTTAATGCAGTGGGAAGTTAGCAGGGGGAAGACGAGCTGGTTGCTACTGCTAGTCCGATAAGGTGAACAGTCAAGGACAGGTGGTCGTGCCAGCTGCCATTATTTCTTTGCAGTTTCCTTTATTCCTTCAACAAGGCTAAACTCCCGACTCTTTTGCTTTTGAACCAATATGATGCCCTTGAGTGTATGTATATTTCTGAACCCAATCAGGAGCTCGACAGAGCTTTTCAGCGCTGTTGAAAAGACAGTCTGTCATGTACAGAACACACTTACTAGACTTTAATACTTTGAACCCCCAGCCACACCTTTTTTGAAAACCACTCTCCAAAAATACCCCCTCCGCACCACTTAGCTCCGTTCTTGCCGAATCCAGCAGCGTGTGTGCATGCCAGCACCTCCCACCCTCCCAATCGTGCTTGCCTCTAGGAAGAGTGCAATCGTCGTGGTTTCCATGGCATTTCCTAGCACTTCTCTGAAGCTTCACTGCTTAATTCTGATGTGGGTGCTTATGTTACAGTCATTAATTACTGCATTAAATCAAGTCACAAAACTAATGAGGATTTGGACACAGAGATGGAAAATGAGAATGTAATTTTGCCTGGATTATAGGATATAAAGATAAACATGGTCCAAATAAGCACAGAGAGAAGAAATCACGGCTTTTCATAGTTGCTTTCTAACAGAAATATGGGCTTACGTGTCTCATCAAAACCGAGAGTAAGATAATCAAAGTATCACCATTGGTAACGTTTAGGCAGGGCTTCGTCCACTGTGCATTTTATTTTTGGCTCTGACGTCTAAATAGAGAATGCGCTCTTTCCCTATGCCAGAAAAATCATTCTATCACTAAAGTTAGAATCTTTTGAAGTTCTCGCATCAGGCCTTAGGCTGAGTCAAGGATGGGAGGCTGTGTGAGAAAAGTTAGCCTTTCATGTGCGCGGGTGCAGTGGGCCTTAGACAGGGTCATTTGGAGAGCGCTGTTGGATGTCTGTCTAGAAATCTCCACCCCACCTCCTCTCAGTGCTGCCTGGAGTCTGTCATTAGCTGGAGAAGCCATGCCAATCCCTGCGAATTCTCTATTACAACCTAAGTACTACTAGGAAGGCAGAGTACTGAATCGTCAACACCTGGAATGATGAAAGGACTCAGAAAGGATTTGCAAGCAGATCACCCCCAAAAGCATAAAGGACTAAGTGTCAGATCAGATACAGTTGAGTGATGAGGGGAGCAGATACCCTGGTGATATCGGGTGCCGTTGTGGAGGGACAGTCCCGTAAATATTTATGGTTAGGAGGACTCTGTGCAGTTGGAGGGTGGCATAAGGCCCTCTGGTCATTCAAATAAGAGGACAGTGAAGGCAAACAATATTTTCTTACTAACTTGGCTACAGGCATACCCATTCTGGAGGCATGCGATACACCTTGAAGCAATTTTTAACATTTGGAAGGTCATAGCTTCCTTGAGAAAGATAGGACCTTTTCCTCTAAACAAACAGAAAAAACTTTAAATTTTGTAATACATAAAAGATGCATATACTTTTAGAGGGACTCAAGTACCCCTGGAGTTTGCACCTAGCCCTCAGATTAAGCACCCCTCAAGTAGTGGCTCATTCCCATTCTTAATGTCTGGAGTTTGTAAGGATCTATCTCGGTCAGTTTATTCTTTGTCTTAAGAGTCTAGAACAGAAAGTACAGCTATTAAATTACAGGAAAATACCAAGCGGCTCTAGAATAAATGGCAGTAGCACTTTTAACTAGCTATCTATATATTATATTGTACTAATAGTCTTAACAAAATCATCTCTTTTTCAAAGCTGAGGAAATAGAGGTTCAGAGAGCTGATACATTTTCCTAGGTCACACAGCTAATCCTGAGGCCAGAGAGTCAAGCCCAAGGGTGTTTGCCTTTAAAACACATGCCTACTATGATGTCAGAAGTAACCAGGGCAACAGTGACCATCATAAGATTCAGAGTCTGGGCCCCAACTGCACAGCAAGCTGAAAGCTGTGAGATGAGGACCACCTTGGCGCTGACGTGGAGCACACAGTGACATGAAATCAACAGCACAGTGTTGGTGACCAAACATACATTCACTGCCTCTGATGGGCCAAAAACAGTAATGTAATCCTTAACATCCTTCCTTAAATGGTAGCCATTTTGTTTGTCACATTACATGGAGGACAAAGTGACTAAGTTGTAGCAAATGTGATTGAAGCTATGTAGGGAAGAATTTCTCCACTATGTTAGTCATATTATTAATATTGGCTCCAAAGAGAGAACATAAAATCTCCTCCTCTGAACATCTTTAAAAATAGAATGACTTTTCAACAGGTTGCCTGAAGGTAGGGAGTTGACTTAATGATTCTCTTTAGTCCTTTGATGCCTGGAATAGTAAAAATTTTCAGATAGTAGACATTCTGTATAAGCTACATGTGTTATATAAAACTATCAAGTAGATCTTCCTATTTGAAAGTCAATTGTTGTACCTAATTTAAACAATCTTTTCATTCATTTGTAAAATTTGAGGATACTTTATGCGCTCATCTTAAATCCTACCTCTTTCCTCCGATAGACCTTTAAAAAATGAGTCTCAAAAAGGTTGCTTCCCAAACAGCATGTTTTTGGATTTGGGTTTGTTTTTGTCTTTGGACTCGAGTTGAAATAAATGAAGAATGAGAGTGGGGTAGGAGATGATAGCACTGTAATCGAAGCCAAGGGCTTTGCTTCTTGTCCACCTTTATATGGGCTCCCTTATTTTAGCTCTCCTAATTTCTGAAAGAAGCCACTTCCCCATCAGTAAAACAAGGGCATTCAATTACATATTTTTCAAGGCCATACTTTCAAATTAAAAAAAAAAAACTTATACTTCTATAAAAAGTCAGAATTCCAACAAAATTCTAAGAACGCATGGGAAGTAAAGGAAAAGAACAAATATTAGCAAGTATTTGTCACATGGACACATGAGCCAAGCTACTTCTTTCCAAAAATGCTCATCTTCTCTTTTTTCTTTCATATTGCACCATATGTCAAGATGTCCTGACTGCTATTGCAATTTATTATTTTCAATTCAAATCTTGTTTGAGTAATTACACGTATGACACTCAAGGCTCACCTCATTATACCACTGTGGATTCAAGCCTTTTAAAGTAACAGGAATTTAGAATTTAAAGTAACGGGAATTTAGAATTTGTACAAAGCAAGATGTGTGTCCTTGTTTACACTTTCTTCAGGGATGCTCAATACTTAATGGGGTGGGTCAACCAAAAAACTTTAAAAAAGACAGAGTAGGGTCAAACATGTTAGGGAAGTGAATATTAAAGAAGAAATCAGAAGAGGTGTGGGCAGTAATAGATTGGATACATTTTCATCACCAAAGACTGTCCTGTGTCACTGGATAGCACATTTTTAACTGAGCCAAGACCTTTGGCTCCTGTTTGAAAGATTTGTTTGAATTTTACACAGTACCCCAAGTTTGAATTTTCAGGACCCTTATGGAATTCTGATCTATTGTCCCCTCTTTTCTTAAACCTCTGCTTTTTGGGAAACATATATAAAATCTTGGGAAGTGTGTTCTTGCTGGTGATGAAGTCACTGGACTGCATAGTTCTCTCTGTGTTTTGTTTTGCCATCAAAGCCTTGGACTTTGGTTTCTACGCAGAGCTAGTTCTGCCTCTGCTCCTACAAAAGCAGAATGCATGGCATCATTTCTGGATGGAATGCTATCACCTATTTGCTTTAGGTTTCAGGAAAAAGCAAACGTAAAACATTGCCATAGAACATTTTTTTAAATGTGGACTAAAGTTTAAGTAATTATTTAAATGCAAGGATGGAAATCATTCATGACTTTATCTTTGGCGTTGCTGTTACATCCCCTCCTTGTATCTTTCTTCACTCTCTTTGTTCTATTGGATTTCTCCTCTCAGGCATCCAGCATGCTAGTTCTCACTATTAATTCATGGATATCAAACGTACTATCAGAAAGAAATTTTCATATCAGTTTTTGTTACAGCTTAGTATGAATCGAGGCCAATGGGTTTCCTCTCCCAGGGGTATTTGTATTGTAAACCCGAGAGCAGAGGGAGTCCTTCGCAGTGGACCGTCATAAGGCCCTTCCCAGCACCTTTCAGCTGCCAGAACCTAGGCCGCTTTGCCTTAAACTGGAGTTCGACCTGGGCAAATATTAGCACTAATCACTCATTGTCCTCTAGTTAAATTGAGTCTAGTGACTCAAGTAAATAGAAGTGTGGGTGCTAACCCCCAAATTCTAACAGTATTCAAGTAACAGTTCATTTACAAAGTTAGAGCTACTTTTCTTTTCCTTCTGTATTTATTCCTACTATTTCATTGATCTCACGTGTACCATCCTCACTAGACTGGACCCTTCCAGGATGGGTGCCACGTCTTATTCAACTCTGGATGTCTAGGCCCAGCACAGTGTCTGGCCCATTGAAAACCCATCCAAACAAGTAATTAGATTTCTGCAATTCAAACATGCCAAGAGCTGTGTCTCCCTCAAATGACATGCCTGGTTCTCCTACACCAAGGATCTTTCCTCTAAATTCATAGAAGACCCGCAGTGAAGGAAAAACTAAACTCTCCTGCCCCGGACAAACTCCACTCAATCCAAAACAGTTGTTATGGTGTTTCAGAGCCTGTAATCTGCTACACTTGTTACCCGAAATAGAAGAATTGCCTCTGCATCTAGATCTGGGAGCATTATATTCCTCATGGTTCTAGAATGAAAACGCCTTCATAGAACAGAAGAAAAAAAACCTGATTTTGCTTCAGCAGTGCAAGATGCCAGGTATTTACTGGAGCAAATGCCACCCAAAGCCCAGAGGGTTAGTTGGAGCAGCTGATGCCCGTGCTGCTTTTTATAACTCTCCAACCCTGGACCACGCTCTACATATGTCCTGTTTCATCAGGTCACACATCAACTTAGATTGCGTCCAATACTGCACCTTACACCAAACGCATCATCATGTGAAATATTCTGTTTTCTTAAAAATTATTATAAAAAGTAAAGTTCCTTGAAAATAAAGTAGGGGGATTTCCTGGTTCTTTGTGCAAGCAGTGACTCTGCTACTTTTTACAAATGTGGTGCCTCTTTTGTTCTACAAGACATAGAATAGGAGCTGCCAGCCGAGAGTGAGCTGTGAAATTACCAGGTTAAGAATGGAATATGCAGTACAGACTAAATATCTAGAGTTGTGAAATGAGGTTTTAATGATGGTGAGCCTACAAACTTGTGAAAATTATTCACAAGGACACTAGCTACTTTTTGGGGGGAGGGGAAATGTCATCACATTGTAGAGAAAGGGGGAATTTTATAGACTCTTTAAAATATCAGTATTTATTCAATATATTAGATATCTCTCATATGTGATACACTGTCATGGCCTTTTGGGAGGGCTTCAAAAGATGCAAAATCCAAATATCTTGGCTTTAAAGAGCTTTCTAATGAGAAAAAAATGTATTAACTTTAAAATGCAGACAACATCATTTCATTTATCGAGCACATACTCTGTGTCATGTATTGTGGCTAGTACTTTTATGTACTCTATATCAGGGGTCAGCGAACACTGGCCAACGGGCTGAATCTAGTCCACTGGCTGTAAATAAAGTTTTATTGAAATTGAGCCACACCCAATGTTTTTGAGTATTGCCTATGGCTACTTTAGTGCAACAGTGGCAGATTTGAGTAGTTGAAACAGAGTTGAGACGGTCTGGCCTGAGAAACTAAAATATTTACTATCTGGCCCCTTACAGAAAATATTTGCTGACTGCTCTCTATATCATTTGATCTCCCAAGAATATTCAGAGATAAATGTGGTGTTTCCTATTTTAAAGTAAAATGACTGAGGATTATAGGTTATATAACTGAGGTAAGTGGCAAAACTTGGATTTGATTTTAGATTTCTCTGATTCCAAAAATCCATGTTCTAATGCTATATTCATGTACAGAAATAGCCAAGAAATGAGGTAAGAAGAAATGAGAGCCTTACAGATTCACAGAGAAACCGTTACTAGAATTTCAACAAGATTATTTTGAGCGTGGAGTGATAAAGATTCTAGAGAAGATCATATTTGAATATAAAAGTAAAAGTGGATCTCAGGAATTGTCTATCCCAAACTCAAGCCCAAGAAAAGTTCAGAGATTAAGTTCACATGTTTAGTTACAGGCAGATATGGGATTAGAACCAGTTTACTACTAACCCAGCCCATATTATGCTGTCAATGACCATGCTGAGGCGTTGGAATTTGTGTGTGTGGGGAGGGGAGTTGCCTAAAAGTTATAGAATGGCAGAATACTTTGAAATGCGAATTTGTACATTATGCTCAATGTAATTGAATTAATGAAAAACATATGTGTGCAGGTATTTACACAACACCATCACCCATGCACCATCCTACCAAATGTATTTTTGTCGTAGAGAATCACACTTCTGAGGCCATGGATTCTCTGGCACTCTCACCAACTGTAAGATTCAAATGATAAACAAGAGACCACGCAAGCCAAATGTTCATATACATCTTGCCATGCAGAACCGGGCAACACTAGGCCAGGAGAAAAATGAAAAAGTGAACAGGTACAGCCCAAGGAAGCTTACCTGATACTGTAGAGAACTTTGCCATTTTTTGAAATCCGAAGCAATTTGTTGTCGGTAGTGACATCATGGAAGTTGGCACCCTTCTCATTGGCAAAGAACAAATCTGGTTTCCAAATGGAGTCCAACATCGATGGGTCCAGGTCCAGGGAGTCGTCAGGGTATTCGCTATATGCCAGCCGTGAATCATTCCACTGTTGTCTCAGAAAAATGTTCACTCGGTAATCCTACAGAAATGCCATGCATAAGACTTACTTATTGTGCATTCTGGCCCAAGAAGCCCATTTGCATCCCGCCTCACTCGTCTCCCTGATGTGGTGCAGTGCTGTCATCTGAGTAAACCAGGCTGGATATATCTTGGTCAAAAATAAACTACTCAGCTCTAGGAGTGGGAACAGAGTGGAGAGAGGAAGAAGACTCGACCAAACCAGAATACTAATTGAACAGGTTTACTTGTGTAAATTATTTTCATGTTTAAATTATTCCTTCTGGATGGAAATAATACTAACTCAAGCTGATTTTGTTCTAGAAAAAGATAATGATGAGTACGGAAGTCAGTCTGTGATGGTGGATTGTCAAATGGAACTAATTCATTTTCCAAATGAGAAATGACATTGTCTCTTTACTAATTCTGCTCAGACGTTCTGGGCAGCAGAACACCCACTCTGTACTTTTGGTAGTGAAAATCTTATAAAACTCTGATATGATGGGGCAATATTTTTTAAATTTATCAACATAAATGTTAAATGCTTTATGTTGACAAGATAATTCCCTCACAGCTACTTTTGAAATTCCTATTTTATTAGTTCTCAGAGTGGGTTGTATCTGTAGTAGTTGACCTAATGCTATTGAAACAGAGGTCTTTTTCATGTTCGTGTAATCTGAGCTCGTTCTGACAAAGGTGTTTCTCCCCGTGGGAGCCTCAGGTACACCCTGTCATTTCCACTTGGTCTGATAATTTTCTTCTGTGCTAATGAATCTGCTTGGGGTAGTGACTGCTTTTCTGGGGATTTCTACTCAAAGGTCTTTAGATTCATTGAACCTTTTTAGTTCACTTGATAGAGTGGACTCCAACAGAGGCTTAAACAGTGTTCCCTAATCGGGAAGGTCTATGGTTTAGAGATAATAGTTGTCCCCTCCTGCCACCCGTTGTCACTTGGGGCGATACATACTCATTTCTTCTTATCCTCTCTCCTTTACCTTTTTAATCTTCATTCGCTCCATTTCCATACCTTTGGCACCTGGATTTTTGGTCATTGTTTACTTTCCTATAATGGTGACTCACTTGTCCTAGTTTGCCTGAGAACTACCTAGTTTTAGCCCCCAAAGTTCCACATTCAAGGAACGCACTCAGTCCCTGGCAGTTAAAAAGATCAGGTTGTATGGAAAAGAGCGTCAATCCAGTTCCTTCTACCTACTACTAAACTATCCAAATTCCCACGAATTCTTTTAAAATACAGCCATCCTGATGATCAGGCTGATAGTGTGTTTTGAAAGTGGCAGTTCTTAGAGTGCCCAATATAGTAGGCCTGAAGAATGCTAATCATCAAATAGTTACTGATTTCTGAAAATCAGTTATCAAAACCCAGCATGTTTGGAAAGGCTGAAATCAATCTATCTATCTATCTATCTATCTATCTATCTATCTATCTATATATCTATCTATCATCTTAAGTTTCTCCATTGTATACCATAAGAACTTTCTGACTTGGAAAATTTTATGAGCTGGTTTTATTTTGGGATTATACCGGGCCTGCACAGCTAATTCTCAGACATAAGAGGGCGCTGTTGAGTCCAGCTGTGCTTCCATCCCATTCTCTGTGTTCACTGGGTCTCCCCCCGCCCCATGAGTGAACCAAGGGAATGCAGAACCTCAGAGTTCTCCAATCATGATTTTAGAGTTGTCCAAAGAGACCAGAAGGTTGCAACTGGAAAGAGATGACCAGATAGCTCTGTGTTTCATTGGCACCGGGAGTCACTAGAAGCTTTGGAATTTTGTGTGAGAAAAGAATGGAATGTGTGATTTGTGGAAAATAAAAAAGGGGGGGGCTATCAAAAATATAATCGATATAACTATAAACTGGATATATCAAATGCGAGATTTTCTTAGGGGTTCCTGATGGGGAAAAAATGCAGCTTCTCCAGTTTGATACCCACTCCTTTTATTTCCCTTAAAGTGAGAACCAGTTGCCCTTAACACATTTTTATGTGTGAGATATATGAACTTGTTTCAATCCGATATAGGAGAGAAGAGGACCCTGCCCCTTAGCCAATTCTGGAGGCAGACATACTCTTTAAGTACGGGATGTAATAATAGCTGGAAATAACACAGGTGAATGAATGGGTTAAATATCCTAGGCCATTGGGAGGCAAACAAGCCCCCCTCCCCCCAAGTAATCTTAGGATGGGAAAGTCCTTGAGGAGCCAGACAGAGTATCTGGCAGCAAAATCACCAATAGAACATCGCTGCAATCCTCCCTTATGCCTAAGAATGATTTAAAGATATATATTGAGAGATTCTAGACAATATTACATTAATGGCATACAATATGTAAACAGTGACCTTTAAAAAAATCTCATTATAAATTTTCCCAGTTAATGTATATCTTTTTACCAAGTCTTTCCTGTAAGTATTTTCCAGTGTTTCCTGGTTTTCTCTTTTGAATTTTATACAGAGAGATAATAAAATGGATTTTCACAGTATTAGAACTTTATAAAGATCACTGAATCTATCATATAATATTAGAACCACTAAATGTCTAACAGTTAATTTAAAATAAATGAATTCTATTTGTAAACAAGGATAAGTAGAAAACTAAGAGGAGAAAACATTGTATAAAAATGGCAGCAATTATATGAAATAAGGTCTTTATTAGATCTCTTGGAATTATTTTCTTTAATATGTAGGAATTAAAATTTTTCATAATTTTGGTTATGATGATATACATGATTCTAAAATAATTAAGAAACCTTAAAACCTATTAGAATAGAAAGGGACACCCAAGGATCTATAGAAGTAGATAGCCAAAGAAACGATTTTCTGAGGCTATGCCTCTGGGATTTTTTCCAGTTCTCTATTTTCAATGTAGCGTGGAAATTTCACATGTGTGATTTATCTATTCATCATCTCTACTTATTTACACATAGGTTTATCCTCTAATGATATTCCAAACCACAAGAGATAGTTATATTGTTCTGTAGTTTTTCTTTGTCTTAATTTTTGCTTCTAGGTTTAATGAAATATTAAAGGGGAAGTAAATATTATTGAGAGACATGCTTAAATAAAGACTGAATTTTCTTTTACATTGCCTTCTCTCTCCAGAGACAGATTCTACTTCAAATAAATATTTCCTTGTATCAAGATTTGTTTTTCTATAATTAACTATCTGGGTATTGGATTAGATAATGGAAGCATTCAAATATAACACATATATCTTATTTTTTCAAAACCTATGTGTAAGTTATACAATTTTTATTATATTGTTAACACAAATTATACAAGTGCCTCCATTACATACTATTTTTACTTCATATAAAATTTAGAATTTCTAAAGTTTCATTTTTTCTGGTATCTTCTAACACTATGTTGATGCCACAAAGATTGTTTCCTTAAATTGAATGGTTTTGCAACTAATATTTAGTCTGACATTTGTACATAGAGAGTTCCACTCTGCCTCATACATACTCTTATTAAACCTTACTATTACTCTCATTATTTTTAGATGTATACATTTTAAAATCCAATTAGATTATAAAATTATCAGAGACAAGGGAATGCTTTGTTAATTCCCCACCGTGCCTATGTGGCACTTTAGTTTTAACCTCTGGTTACACCACAGTCCGCTTTTAATCTTTAGTCTGTGCCAGCTTTGATATAGGAAGTTAGCCTTGAATTTGAAATTATGGAGAGGCAGTTACTTTATGATGAATTTCGGCTTTATCATTGCGTTGTTAATTTAGAGACCAAGGTCACCTTATATCTCAGTTTAACAAAATGCCAGGCTTGTGGTAGATCCCTGGTTCTTCCTTTAAAAGTCAGAAATCAGAAATGTAGCTACCTGCTATTCCTGATAAGTTAGCATCCCCTTATGAGTTGCTTATGCAGCTGTAGAATGAAAGGGAGCCCATAGTGTCATTTCAGCAGTTACAGCACAGCGTGTATTCTTACAAGGAGCTATCTACCTCTTATCCAATTCCTCAGGACTGTGATTTCAGATCAGAGATGAAAGAACTCTTCACTCTGCAGTGGTAACCGTCAGAGCATGTGGAATTTATTTTTGGGGGCTGAGTTTGGGGAGCCGGAATATATTCTGGGGATGCTCGCTGAGTGGTCAAATTTCGTACACTTTAAGCTCTTGCTCCTCCCCTCCCCCAAATCTCTTCAATGAGGAGGGTGTCAGGATCTGGCGCTTTAGCGTGGGTAGTGTTCAAGCACCCACAGGTCCACATCACACTCTATCCACCCACATACTTCTAAGAGTCATTAGGAAACTTTAAGAAGACTCTTCTCCATTTTCTGCTGGCCCAGCCTTGGGGAGAACCACATGCAGATGGCATGCAAATACTCTTGACTTTACTGACATTAGTAATATTCCCATTGAATTTACTGACATTAGTAATATGCCTTTAAATCAGGAAAGAGGGGGTTGGAAATACACTCATTCTTTAAATTCATTTGCCATCAGCAGCTAAAGAAAAGGGGGAAGTAAAGGAAATGGTAAACTGACATTCTAAAAACAGTATATAAGCTATCTCATATATTTCTTCCTACGCTTTTGGAATCACACACACAAAAAAACCTGCTGAATACCCTTAATACAGGGAACTGACCTTCAACAGATCCCTGATGCTTAATGAACAAAAGTGTGTATTTTGGAATAATGTATATCATCATAATGATCCATAAACATATTTCTTAGAATAACACAAATCTGTTGTCCTGTGAGCACACATCTTCAACCCTCACATAGCAAAGGAGTTCAAGGTCATATCGGGTCTCTAAGTGAGCCTATACTTTGTGGGCAGGTAGTACCAACAATCATTTTGTGAGATTTCATTCAACGTAAGAGGGGCAGACTGAATAGCACCCAAGGGAAGCCATGTTGAGTTCTTAAAACAGATCATCATTGCCTCTTATTTAGAAATAAACAAAACAAACACCCAAACGATGTCATGGGATAAGAGTGGGACATGAGTGTAGAAACTGAGAGTTCTGAGGTATTCTTGGAAAATTCATTCTAGAAAATGTAGAGAAAGCCAAACTGTTATCCCCCCCCCAAAATAGTACTAATCAATGTTCTCAGTGAGCACGTACATTCCCGTGCGTGAAAGTCAAGGTTCTGATGTTTGGACTCCTCCCAAAGACAGTTCAGGAAGCATCTCTTTCTGTTTAACTCTTTTTGACCATATTTTTTTTTTGAGTCAAATTTTATGAAAGTGTGGGTAAATTCATGGATGGTAGAATTTCAGGGTTTTGATAAAGGAAACTCGGGCTGCGATGACACTGTGCTTGTATCAGGTAGATTCCCAGGCAGGGCCTTGGGAATCTGGGAAGATAAGACCCTTTCAAGGTGGAGCCATTCTCATGTTCTTATGAGCATCCGAGTTTTTAAATATCGATGCCTCAGATCTGGGGTTGGCAACCTATGACCTGAGGGCCAGATTTGGCTACAGCATGGTTTTGTAAGTTTGTTTGTTTGTTTGTTTGTTTGCTTGTTTTTAAACAGCCATACCTATTTGCTTACTATTGTTTATGGCTGCTTTTATGCCAAAAAGGCAGAATTGAGTAGTTGTGACAGAGACTGTCTGAACTTCAAAGTCTTAAGTATTCACAGTCTGTCCTTCTACAGAAAAACATTTGTCAGTCCCTGCCCTACGTGGCATGAGGATTTATTCTTTGATTTAAGCATGATAGTGTTTCAAAAAATATATTTTTTAGTTTTACAGAAAAGCCATCATTAAAGAAACTTAAAAGCCAGATGCAGTTTGTCATTACATCAAAAGCTAAGAAATAAAAGAAGCATAATATGCAATACTCTTCTGACCGTGCCATTCAGTATATCTCATACAGCAGAGCTGACAGGTCATGGATATTACACTTGAGCCATGATTTCCAAATTTTCTCATAGAAAACATGACAAAGGACACCTTAATAAGTGACCATGGAAGCACCGAAGCAGCCCATTTATTAAACACCTTAAGTAGCTTTTAAAGACATAGGAAAACAAGAATAGCTATAATTTCCATGTTCATCTCCTTAAATATTAAGCTTTTTTTTTTTTGCATTAATGAACATTGAAAAGGTGTACATTTACATTTTTGATTGAGGGTAAATGCAATGAAGAGATTTAATTAAAGCAACTTAGGAGTCTAATGAATGCAATCAACATTAGGTCGTGCAAATATTGCCATTGAAGGCCATTGTGTAAAGCTGGTGACAGTGATTTGGGCTACTGGAAGATTTGCCCCTCTTATTGGGATAAAACCAAGAGTGGAGAGACAGATACTGAGTGCCAAGCCTAGAGTTAGATTATTCTTTCCATGTTCGGTTTTTCTTATGAGTTTTTTAATTGCCCTATCAAAACTATCTTATTTGGGTAAAATTGTTAATGCACTACATCCTGTCAGAGTCCCAGAAGTCTCATTTTGGGACGGTGCTGTGTCACAGTAATATTAAAATGCGTAGTAGGTTTGCATTATATCTAATTTTGCCAGTGCAAAGGAGTGATAAAAGGTAAATTATTTCTAGCATGAAGGACACCAGAAAGATCAGTGATTTGTTAAACATGTTCCTAGTAGCCTAAACGAGAAAATTCATAAAAGCAGGGGAACGCTATTTTTTGCTTGTCAATGGCATTAGGCTCATTATTTCACTTCTTGAGTGTTTCTAGGACATCAGCAATCAACAGTACTTGCTCAAGCTCAACTATAGTTTCTTTTGACCTCATCCAATAATATGGCTATATACTTTACATAGTAATGAAAATTAGAGCCAGTCAATTGACTTAGGACTTAAAATAAATTGTATGGGGACTAAGAAAAACAAAACAAAAACAAACTCATAGAAACAGCGACCAAATGGATGGTTACCAGAAAGGATAGGGATTGAAAGGGGAATATAATCAATAATTTTGTGATAAATATACATAGTGACAGATGATTATTAGAATTAATGGGGGTGATTACATTGTAAGGTATAGAAGTGTCAAATCACTGTATCGTACACATGAAATTAATGTAACCACCATAGGAATTTTTTTTTTTTACCAAATATATCTAAATAAAAAAAGCAATTGCCACACTTTATTCTAGCACTGTAAGGCTACTGATCTAATAGGCTGTACCACAGGCAACATTATACCATGACATTTATGAAAAATCTTGCTGAATTTTATAGTATCTAAAATCTTTTCAAGTACGTGAAACATGTACTTGAAGTACATGTACTTTTTCAAGTACATGAAGCATGTACGTTATGATGAGCTTTTAATATTTTCATGTTTTTTAAGCCATGCATGTGATGTAATTGCTACAGACTTGGTACTACTTTTTATTGCCAACAAAACTGCATATGCATGTGTGTGTTTATTGTAAAGTCAGCCCCCTTGGCATATATTTTAAATATTGCATATCTGAGGCTTAACTATATTAAAACTGCCATTATATGAAAAAGACTGGCTATAAAAAAAAATCTCCCAGACTTTGAAATTTATATTTCTGCAACATTGGAGATATTTAAATATTTAAATATCCTTGACTATATATACCATGCTCATTACTCATAATTCTACCTAAATCTAACCAAACATCAAGTGTTTTCAAAATTTCTCTGGCATGATAAATAAGACTATTGAGTTTTAACTCGCTTGACTAATGGCTTTTAAAAGTGAAAGAGTATAAACAATTGTTTTCTAGAGGTGAGTGGGCTTGGGAATTGGCACTCAGTAAATATCCTTCAAATATGCAATGATGCTCTTCGGTCCCACATCCCATTCCTTCACACCACGGCTTCAATGCTCAGTCCCACTCTCCATTGTAGGTTTTGCTATTGACCCAAAGCTGTTGATAAATATGTTGCAGGTCACCTTTACAGGGGCCCCTGCAAGTTGAAAGATAAATAGAAAATTCGACAGGTTGTGTTCATGGCATAATCAAGTCACGTTTTTCTCTTGCCAATGGCACTGTAGCACTTACCATGGTGGTCTCTGTGACTGATCCAAAACTGTTGATAAAAATATTGCAAGTAACGTTTACTGGAGGACCTGCAGAACGCAATAAGAATATTGCAATAGACATTGAAGCAAAAATACAGCCTCATCAACATCTGTGCAAATGACTAGAGATGAAAACAAAATTAAAATGAGATTGCAAAATTAAAGTGAGATTGCAAAAAAAAAAAAAAGTTTTACCCTGAGGTTCATAGTGATAGCATTCCTACCAGTATTTTGAATAATGACAGTTAAGCAATGATAACTTTTACCCTGAAGAATTGTGGATTTGGAATACATAAGCTGAAGATCGTTAGACTGAATTCACTGTCAGTAGTTGCTATCATAACTGCTTTTTGGGTGGGTGGCTTTCCTTGACCTTCGGCTCAGGAACATCATCGACATCAACAGTGGGTACCCCACGGTGATGAAATAGCCTGGGTCATGAGTTTAAATGGTGTTTGCATTTTGAACTGGGAAGGGTCAAGAACATTCACCTCCTTTTGCATGACACTCTTTAAAAAATCCGTAGGTCTAGTTTGATTCTCTTGATACCTCTGAATTTACCCTGTTCCTTCTATAATCCTTTGAACCCCAATGAAAAATGATGTACAGAAATACAAAGACAAAGAAAATAAGCTCATTTTAAGAAATAAACGCAGAAATGGCACTTAACGTCCAGATTGTTGTCTCGGTTTAAATATAGTATACAGCGAGGGTTATTAATGCTAGATGTGCTTTGAACAAATAACCTGATCTTTTTCTCCAGAGATCCAGGGACTAGCTCTCTTTTCCTCTTGCCCTTTGACTGCCATCCAAGCACTGATCAGGCCAGACTCTGCTTAGCTTCAGGGATCAGATGAGATCAGGTGTATGGCCACAGACACTTTGCTCCTTGACAATAGATAAATCACGCTGATGATTTCCGGTTTCGTATTTTGCTGGGGAATATGTTTATTGCCCTCGTGTAATTTCCCCTTAATGTTTTCTGAGAGAAGAACATACTGCCACGAACCATCTATTCACTCAGCTGCTTTCCCCTGTGGAATTCTGTCTTTCTTCACTCAACAGAGGTAAAAGCTACACCCAACTGGTTCTGTACCCATCAAACCTCAAAGGCTGGTGGCAAAACATAGCGGTGGCGGGCTCTTGAGCATCATATCTTTAACTGTAAAAGTCCATGCTGGGTTCTCAAAATAAGGAAAGGAAACTTGGATTAAACATCTAAATTAAATCCCCAGGAAGGACTTTTGGTCAAAAGAAGGAATAAGGAGTTTTGGTAAAAGATATTTTAAGCTCTTTTTAATAGAAATTACTTTTCTGTACTTAATGAAAGAATAAATGTGTTTATTTAAAAAAAAACTTTGCAGAAATGGAATTACAGGCACCACTATATTCCCAAAACACTTTTCAGCCACCAAGTCTTGTAGTTCATCCCCTCCCCTCTTATTTCAGCATCAGCCAAGATGACTTCTCCATGGTCCTCTCCTATGCTGCTTGATTCTGTTTCTCTCTTTTGGTTACTCCAAACAAAACAAAACAAAACAAAACAAAAATGCGTCTTTTTCTTGGCTATCAAATTCTATCCTCTAACAAATATATTTTTCTGCTTCTAAGAAATGAATTAGACAAGGTAGAGGCAAGTCATGAGAAATTGTGTATGTTTGCTTTATTTTGTTCTTTTTATAATGAAATATTTCCTTTTAGATAGTCCAATTCAGGACGGAAAACTGTCACGAATTTTTATATGCGAGATAGAAATTGCATTATGAGGGCAATGGAGAACAAACAGGAAAAAGAAATATCCTAATAGGAGAAATCAGAAAATTCAAATGTAGGTTGCCTTGTACTGTGCATTTTCTGCTTCTACGGCCTCCCCAACTAACTCAGAAGCATTTAGAAGGCTGGGTCATACCATCATATATTTGTTTTTATTCTTCCCATTAATTGGCAGTGTGAATATATTGCTAGAACTCAAAATACTTTTAAGCTACCAGATATCGACATACTGTACTAAGCATATTCAAAATTATCTAGTTTAATCCTCACAAAAGGATTGTTTTATTGCTCCAGTAAGTGTTTTCAGATGAGGAAACTGGGGATTAGAGAGGTTAAGTAATTTGTTTAAAGTCATGCCACAGTAATTACAAAAGCTGAGACAGTGTCTTATCATTCTGATTCCAGAAATGTAACCTTTCAACCACTTTGCTGCACTGCATTCTTACGTGATACACTCTCTCCCTCCTGACCAGCCAGCCGTGGTATTTTCCATTGGTCTGTACATTTCTGGGATAATTTCACCCTTTACGTTTGACCTCTTCAATCTTGGGCATTGTCTCAAGGTTCATTTACATTTGGATTTCAAATCATCAAAAGAAAGAAAAGTGTTTTCTGATGAGGGCTTAGCGCATGCATATAAGAATTGACCTATGAAAACCTCGCTGTGTACTCATGAGTGCCTTATTTCATTCTTCAGTAATTAGGTGCTACCATGTCTCCATCTTATAGATAAGGAAACTGAGGCATAAAGGTGCTTCATTGATTTTCCCAAGGTCACAAAGTTTGTAAGAGGCAGAAATTACCTAACTCTAAGGACACTTTTTTTTTTTTTTTTGACTACAGGAGGAAAAGGCCTGTGGCCAATAGAATTATCCTAATGAAAGGAGCTACTTAAATATGGGACTCAGCCTGGGAGTCCTTCAGGTTGAATGATAGAATTGTGTTTTTACTTTTAGGAGTTATCCTGATATGTGCTAGCCCAACCTCTCATCTGTGTTTTAGCCTAATAATCTACTAATGTATTCTAATTAACAAGGACACATTCTTAGATGTGATTGCCAGTGAATGAATGTGTTCTGTAAACTGTAGAAAGAAATAGTTAACACTAGTTAACCTCATCTAATTGGTTTATCAACATAGTTATGATATTCCAAAGTGAATTGGATGAGAATTTGACTAGGGAAAAGAATTATGTAGACATTAAATCTCTTGTATCACTATCCACTCCATCCTTTTTTCAATTTCTTGTTTCCTGTCTCCTGTCTTTTCTCTTTCCTTCCCTCATTCTTTTTCTCTGTAGTTCTCTCATTTTCTTCCTTACTTTATTTTTTGCCTTATTCTCATGAGAAAAAGTAGCATTTCCACAACTCAAGTATCTAATTCAAATATAAAGTGAAATAAAAGTAGATTTGGACTTACTTCACTTAGCATGATACTCTCATTCATGTTGTCACAAATGGCAAGATTTTGTCTTTTTTTATGTCTGAGTAGCATTCCACTGTGTGTGTATCTGTATTTGTGCCACATCTTCTTTATCCATTCATCCATCATTGGACACTAACTAAGGTTGTTTTCATATCTTGCCTGTGGTAAGTAATGCTTCTATGAACATTGGGGTGCATCTATTTTTTTAGAATGTTTTTGTTTTCTTCAGATCGATACCCAATAGCTGGATCATATGGTAGTTTTATTCTTAGTTTCTTTGGGGAACCTCCATACTGTTTTGAGTAGTGGCTATACCAATTTATAATCCCATCATCAGTCAGATTGAGAAAGACATACATATGATTTCACTCACATGTGGAATATAAAAACCAAATCAAACCAAACCAAACATAACAAAAACAAACTCATAGATACAGACAACAGATTGGTGGTTACCTGAGGGGAAGGATATATGGTGAGGAGAAAATGGGTAAAAGGGATCAATTAATTGCATGGCGATAGATAGAAACTAGGCCTTTGGTACAAAGCATACTGTAGTGCATACAGATGTCGATTTATAATGTTGTACACCTGAAGCTTATATAATATTATAAACCAACGTCACCTCAATAAAAATTGATTTGGAATACTTTAAATGTCTTTGGAAGAGTGGCTCTTCTCCCTGACCCCCAGCACAAAGTATGACAATCCTCATCCCATACTGAACCTCTTTGCTGCTGTTTCATTCTCTCAGGTTATCTTCCTTCTAACGAGCCATTTGTCTTGGTAACCCAGGTAAAATTACAGTTAAGCTACTTGGAAGTGATAATAGAGTTATCAGTTATTGTCCTCTAATATTTTCACTTTGGATCAGTCGATCAAATGGCTGAAAGAGGGAATAGGATCATGATAAATAGCGCATCCGAGTATGATATCTCCTGCTCTTCTGACTGTGGTGACAGGATCAGCAGCATCAACGCCATCTGGGAGCTTGTTGGAAATGCAGAACCTCGGGCCCCCTTCGCATCTGCTGAAGCAGTCTACACTTTAACAAGGGGGATGTTGCTGCAGATTATTTTTTTCCTCTTTCAAGATCAAGATCACTTATACTTTGTTTCAGGTCTGACAAGTTTGGAAAACACTTTGGGATAAGGTTAGGCAAGTTTCTTTAGCACAGGTTTCCCCACAGTTGTGTAACCATCTCCACCATCTATTTCCAAAAGTTTTCCATCACTTTGGACAGAAACTTTGTAACCCTTAAGCAATGACTCCCCATCTCCCTTTCCCTCAGGCCGTGGTGATTTATAATCTACTTTCTGTCTCCGTAAATTTGTCTATTCAAATAATTCATATAAGTGTAATCATAAAATATTTGTCCTTTGTGTCTCGTTTCTTTCACTTAACATAATGGTTCCAAGGTCCAACCATGTTTTAGCATGCGTCAAAATCCCTTCCCATTTATGGTTGAATAATAATCCATCGTTTGTATATACTACATTTTGTTTATTCATCTGTTCATGGACACTTGAGTTGTTTTCACGTTTTGGCTGTTGTGAGTAAAGCTGTAATGAAATGTTTGAGTTCCTCCTTTCAATTCTTTTGGTTGTGTACCGAGGAGTAGAAATTTTGGATCATAAGCTAATTCTATGTGTAATAACTAAAGGAACTGCCATTCTTTTTTTCACAGGGGCTGCACCATTTTACATTGCTGCAAGCAGAGCATGAGACATCTAATTTCTCCACATCTTTGCCTATACTTATTTTTCGTTTTTTGATTATAGCCAACCTAGTAGCTGTGAAGTGGTATCTCATTATGGTTTTGGTCCTCATTACCTTAATGAATAATGGCATTGAGCACCTTTTCATCTGATTATTGGCCATCTTCCTCGGAAGTCTATTCAAGTTTTTCATCCATTTTTATTTTGGGTAGGTTCTCTTTCTCTTGTTGAGTTGCAGGAGTTCTTTATATATCCTGGGTATTAAACCCTTATCAGACATATGATTTGCAATATTTCTTTCATTCTATAGGTTGTCTTTACTTTTTCTCAATAATGTCCCTTGATGCACAAAAGTTTTTAGTTTTATTTATTTATTTTTTATTTACCAGAAAGAATTTATTCAGGAAAAAGAAAGGATTGCAACCCAGTTCATGTAGACATGGCAAGCCATATACATACTCTGGCCTGCATGCTAAGATTTATGTGTATTTACAGAAACGGAAGGGGAAGTTAGAATTTTTAGCTTTGATGGAGTCCAATTGACCTACTCTGTTTTTGCTGCTTATGGTTTGGCATCAAAAAAAAAAAAAGAAAAGAAAAGAAAGAAATACAAAATCCACAGTCATGAAGATTTACCCATATGTTTTTCTTTCTAAAGTTTCATGGTTTCAGCTCTTATATTTAGGCTCTTGATTCATTTTGAGATAATTTTTGTATATAGTGTGAGATAAAGTTCCAACTTCATTCTTTTCATGTGGAAATCCAGTTGTCCCAGCACTATTTGTTGAAGAAACTAGTCTTTTCCTTTTTGAATGAACTTGCCATCCTTGTCAAAATCAATTGACTGTAGATGTATATAGGTTTATTTCTAGACTGTAAAATCTATTCCATTGGTCAATATGATTATGCTGATGCCAGTATCACTCTGTTTTGATTATTGTAGCTTTAAGTTTCAAAATCAGGAATTGTGAATTGTTCCACTTTGTTATTCTTTTTCAGAATTGTTTTGATTATTCAGGGACTCCTTCAATTTCATATGAAGCTGAGTATTGTCTTTCTCACTCCTGCTTAAAAAAAAAGCTGTTGGAATTCTTCTAGCGGTTGCATTGAATGTATAGATTGCTGTGGATAGTATCTACATCTTACCAGTATGAAGTCTTTCTACTCATGAACATGGTGTGTCTTTCCATTTATTTAGATCTTTAACTTCTTTCAAGCAAGTCTTATAGTTTTCAGTGTACAAATCTTTCACTTATTTGGTTTAACTTATTCTTAGGACTTTAATTCTTATAGATGCTATTATAAATGGAATTGTTTTCTTAATCTTTACAGATTGTTCACTACAGTTGTATAGAAACACAACTGATTTTTGAATGCTGCTCTTGTATGTTACAATTTTGCTGAATTCATTCATTAGCTCTAATAGTTTGCTTTTGGATTATTTGGAGTATGAAGACCATATCACTTGCAAATAGTTTTACTTCTTCCTTTCAAATTTGCATGCCTTTTCTTTTTCTTGTCTAATTGCTCTGGATAAAATTTCCAATACAGTGTTGAATACCAGTGGTGAAATCAGGCATCTTTGTCTTGTTTCTAATCTCAAGGAGAAAGATTTTAATCTTTTACCATTGAGTATGCCTCTTGTAGATGGCATATATTTGAATCATGTTGTTAGCTTTGAATTTTTTATAAATGCCCTTTATCAAGTCAAATAAGTTTTCTTTTATTCCTAGTTTTCTGAGTGGTTTTATTTTTCCTATTGTGAAAAGGTGTCATACTTTGTCAGCTACTTTTTCTGCATCAATTGAGGTGATCATGTGTTTTGTTTCCTATATTCTATTATTGTGGGGCATTATTTTGATTTTTTTATATTGAACTACCTTTGTATTCCTGGGATAAACCCCAGTTTGTATGGTGTATAATTCTTTTACTATGTTGTTGGATTTGTCTTGCTAACATTTTATTGAGGATTTTTGCATCTATATTCATAAAGCATATTGATCTGTGATTTTCTTGTGATCTTTATCCAGCTTTGATATCAGGGTAATGTTGGCTTCATAGAATGAGTTAGAAAATATTCTTTCCTCTTATTTCTTGGAACAGTTTGAGAAGAATTGGTTATAAGTCTTATTTTAATGTTTGGAAGAATTCCCTAGCAAAGCCATCTAGTCCTGAACTTTTCTTTGTTGGAAGGTTTTTGATTTCTCATTCAATATCTTCACTTACTACACTTCTGTTAACTTTTTATGTTTCATCTTCAGTGAGTTTAGGTAATTTAGGTGTGTTTCTAGTTATTTGTCTATTTCATCTAGTTTATCTAATTTGTTTATAATCTTCTCTTACAATTCCTCTTATTTTCGTAAGATCAATAGTAATTTCTCCACTTTCTTTTCTAATTTTAGTTATTTAAATCTTCTCTTTTTTTCTTTGACAGTCTAGCTAAAGGTTTGTAAATTTTGTTGATCTTTTAAAAGAACACGCTTTTGGTTTTATTGGTTTTCTAATTGGTTTTCTATTTTATTTTTATTTTTTTCCACTCTAATCTATTATTTATTTCCTCTGAGAAATTCAGGGTTTGTTTTGCCCTTCTATATCTAGTGCCTCAAGGTGTAATATTAGGTTATTGATTTTAGTTTGTTCTTATTCTAATGCAGACATTTACATTATAAATTTCCCTCCAAGTACTGCCTTCACTGTATCCATAGATTTTTTTTTTGCATGTTGCATTTTTGTTTTTATTCGGTTCTAATTTCCCTTGTGATTTCTTCTTTGACCCATTGATTGTTTAGGAGTGTGTTAATTTCTAAATATTTGAATTTTCTGGTTTTCCTTTTATTATTGATTTTTATCTTTATTCCACTATGGTTAGAAAAGGTACTTTTTATAGGTTTTAATCTTTTAAAATTTACTAACACTTGTCTTGTGACCCAATATATACTCTTTTCTGGGGAATGTTCCATGTGCACTTGGAAAGAATGTGTATTCTGCTACTGTTTGTTAGGTCTAATTTATAGCGTTGTTCATCTCTATTTCCTTACTGATCTCCATAATATACCATTTTTTCCATTACTGAAAATGGTATATTAAGTCTCTAACTACTATTGTAGAAGTGTTATTTCTTCCATCAATTTTGTCAAGTTTTACTTCATATATTTCTGGCTCTATTGTTTGGTGTATATATTTTTAGAATTGCTATCATTTTGATGATTTGACCCTTTTATCAATATATAATGTCGTTCTTTGTCTTTTTGAAAGAGATTTTGACTTAAAGTTTATTTTGTCTGATGTTAGTATAACCACCTCAGCTCTCTTTTGGTTGCTATTTGCATAGAATGTTCTTTTCCATTCTTTCACTGCTTATGTCTTTGGATCTAAAGTAAGTCTCTGGTAGGTAACATATAGTTGGATCATAGTTTGTTTTATACATTCTTCCAATCTATGCCTTTTAATTAGGGAGTTTAATCCATTTACATGTAAAGTGCTTGCTGATAAGGAATGACTTACTTCTGCCATTTGGTATTTGATCTCTATTTATCTTATAGATTTTGTCTCTCATTTCCTCTATTACTACCCTCTTTTGTGTGTAGCTGATTTTTGCAATGCACCATTTTGGCTCTCTTTAGTTTCCTTTTTTGTATATTTCTTAGATATTTTCTTTGTGGTTACCATGAGGATTACCCTTAACACCCTCAAATGATAACAGGCTAGCTCGAATCAATACCAACTTTAATAACTTACAGAAACTCTTCTCGTGTATAGCTATGTTCTTCTCCCTTTACATTGTTGTTGTCACAAATTATATCTTTATTCATTGAGTGCTCGATAGCATAGATTAATCATTTTTAAAATATATCTGTATTTTAAATTCTGTAGGAGATAAAAAGTGGAATTACAAACCTAAAATATAATAATATTGTTTTTATATTTGCCAGTGTTTTCACCTTCCAGATATCTTTATTTCTTCATTAGGCTACTGTCTAGCATCCTTTTATTTCAACCTCAACGACTCCTTTTATCACTGATTGCAGGGCAGGTCTAGTTGTAATGAACTCACACAGACATCTTAGAATAGACAAACAAAATAATTTTCTAGTAATCTTTTCTCTGCCTGCTCTGGAACCAGCGACCCAGGTTTCACACTGGGAATGTACGCTTTTGTTGATTCTAAACCAAAACCACTGCTGAAAGGGTATAGGGCAAGGAAGGGCATGTAAAAACTTCATAAAACTTTTCTATTATTTTGAATTTGGCTTTTTCTTAAATGAGTAGTCTCTTGATTGCTATAAACTTTTGACCATTTTTCAGAGTTCTAATCAAGTTAGTTCTGACAGTTTGTATTTACTTTTTGATGTTTCTTTTGGGGAACAAGAGCTTAGAGTTTCCTAGTCTGCTATTTTGTTGACATCGGCCTCCTCCGCCCCAAAACATTAATCCACTCATGTGAATCATGGCGCTCTTGAAGGGGAGAACATAGTATGTGTTGTCATTAACCAAGTTTATTTAACTATAGGAGATATTTCTAAAAAAAATATTCCTTTTCATAGAGCCCATTACAAAGATGGTGAGTGTTCTGTAAAACATAGTTTTGTAAATGCTGATCCACATTATTTATTGATCCAATTAACAAATTCTTGTTGAACAATAAATATGTTAGATGATAATATTAGACCTATGAATATGACTAAAGGCAACCATAAGGTTATTATAAAACCCTATTCTCCTGCCAAGGAGGGACTGTTTTATTACTGTAGGTTAGGTATTTGGGATGGAGAGGTAATAAAAGAGGAACAAAGAATCATAAAAATCAGTTTAAACTTTCCAAGGTATTTATCTAAGACTAAATTTATGTAATGATCTTGTAGTCTAGAGCTACAACTCAGATGCAAATGAAAAACTCTGCTAGTAATCAGATTTGACAAAAGTATTAATTTCTAGATAAGTTCTCGTAAAAACTTAGTGCTCTAGATGATGGGTCGACAACATTTTTTTGAAAACGGCCAGATAGTAAATATTTTAGGCTTTGTGGGCCACAAAGTCTGTGTCACAACTACCAAATTCTGTCTTTATACTGAAAGTACCCATGGACAATATGTAAATAAATAGGTGTGGGTGTGTTCCAGTAAAAATTTATTTACAGAACAGGAGGTGGATTTAGAAACAGTGACTGGATTTTTCCCATGCGCCATATTTGCTGAGCTCTGCTCTGGACTTTTAGAGTAGAAGTTTGGAGAACAACAGAAATTGTTCTGGAATTCCATGATCTTTCTATACATAGAAGTAAGGACCAGCCATGGACATGGAGGAGCGTAGGGACTTTCTGTAGGACTGTCTACAGTGAGTTTGATATTGTGCTTTGTGACATGAACAAAATCCAATTTAGCAGAAAGTTTGGATGTTAAATGATGTCCTTTGAGCCAGCTGCACTATAGTGGTCCCAGGTGAAAATTGCCTAATTTGAATGAGACCACTATGTTATCACAAGAGCTAGGAGGAATATGTAAGTAAAATGGGGCCAGGCCAGGTAATGTGAACAACAAATACCTAATATATTTGACTCAGTCGTTATATTTAATATGATTCAGGCGTTGCTCATAAAAACGAATCAATGGTAAGAGCATTCTGTATCTTGCATATTTAAAACGTGGAACCAATTGTTATAACTTCTACCACAGTAATAAAAATTTTATCTATTATTCATTGTGACTATATTAAAATAAGCATATATATATGTATGTATAGATCAAAGTTTTCTAAGGTAACAATAAATATTATTTTTTAGAAGCTTCATGATGAATTCAGCTTAAAAAAAATAAGTGTGAGAGACAAATATGTGATATCGCTTATTTGTGGAATCTGAAAAAGGCAAACTCATAGAAACAGGAGAGTGATGGTTACAAAAAGGTTTGGGGGTATGGGAAATGGGGAGACATTGGTCAAAGGACACAAACTTTCAGTTATAAGGTGAGGAAGTTCTAGGGGTCTAATGTACAGCATGGTGACTGTAGTTAATCATACTGAGTTGTGTATTTGAAAATTGCTAAGTGAGTAGTTCTTAAATGTTTTTATCACAAAAAGAAATGGTAACTGTGTGACATGATAGAGGTGTTAGCTAACACTGTGGTGGCCATCATTTTACAATATATAAATGTATTAATCAATACTTTGTACAGCATAAAATTACACAGTGTTGTATGTTAATTATATCTGAATAAAGCTGAAAAAAATTAAATGAGGGCTTCTGCAAAGATTTAACAAAAAATTAGCATTAGGAAAAAACAGGGGATCTGTATAACACCAAAACAACTAGTCACTATTCATTAGTTTTGCCTCAGTTAATGTGATTTTCCAACATCGTTTTAAGACAAAAGACTTGAGAGCAGAGGGCATTCTTTGAGTTTCAAGATGAAAATGTTATTTTTTTTCTCTTGTCTCAAGTAGACAAGAATGGCATTTTCGTTTTGCATTTTATTCCTCATAAATAATGTAATGTGTTCTCAAGCACAATTGGGCCCTTGGATGGGACTGGAATATTAGGTATATGTGCTTGAATTATACAGAAATTCAATTCCGTTGGAATAAGATTTTTGGCTAGCATGAAGATTTCTTGCCATTAGCTCAAGAGATGAAGGGGGAAAATAAAGCACACGGAGGAAGCAAGAATATGTATAGTTCAAGGTCACAGCCCTGCTCTTTGAACATGGGGAAGCACTGTTTCTTATGATAGCTTTCTGTGTTGCATGGGTCTTTGATACCCATTAATGAGAAAGCTTTGGAGAATGGGAGTATTGCAAGGAGACAAAATGGTTGTTCATGGTGCTGCTCCCTTCCTGAGGAGTGATTTGAGTCATCTGATCTGAAAGAATGTAGAAAGTTCTTCTAAACATCGTGAATGTAACTAGAAATAGTCACAGAAACTAGCCCATTGCATTAATTTAACCTTCTTGAAAATTCCCCACAAATGAATTATACCGTTGATTCTTCTTCCCAACACAAGGTCAGAATGGTTTTATCAGTCCTACTGTGTTTGGTTTGGTTGCTGACATCCAAGTCTGTGCTAAGAGCAAAATAATCAGAGAAGTAAAGAAATTGAACATTTACTGATTCCCACAGTCTGATGAGATTGGCAAACCATTTGCTTTGGGCAAGCCACGTTGAAAAAATGACGAACTTGCCGACAAAGGGATTAATCAGCATCTAAGGTAGCTTAAATATAGAGAACAATATGTCAGCCTCTGTGAGAATCCTTCCTACCAAGGCTCCCAGTTGTCAACTGCCCTCACACAAGGAAGAGTGAGTGGACAGATGTGCACACAGCTCAGATCCATATCACAGAGCTTTGAGAATGCTGGCAAGTTTCTATCTTTTAATACTGTGGATTTCTTCATGATTTAAAGAGAAGGGGTAGACAGGAGCCATTAGCTGATAAAGCTTTGAGGATCACTTTTAGGAGAGAAAGTGGGTGCTATTAATAATTACACAGAAATACCAGGTATAAACCAGGACTGTCCTGAGAAGACCTAGACTTTTGGGTCATACTTCTCAAAGATGTATTTGAAGTAGGGCAACTACTAGTCTGCCTTGTTTTTGCCACTAGCTCTGATTATGACCACCTGTGAACTTTAAACAGATTACAGAAACTCTCTGAGCCTATTATTTCTTCTGTAGATTGAGAATGATGATGCTTACTTTGATGCTAATTGTGAGAATTAGTAGTGATATATGGAAAGCTCGTAATAGTTGTTCAGCCAAACAAATTATTAATATCATATTAAATACTATTTTAAAATATTTTAGTTATAAGACACTCATCTGTTCCGTATATTTCAACAAAGAATGTGGATTTAAAAAATATTTATTTAAAAAAATATTTATAGTAATAGTTGTAGTATTACTATCATTATTACAAGTTCTTTGGACTGTTAAAATATCCTTATGCATGAGGGACATCATTAAACACAACTTGATATAAACTGAAATGTTGAGACTATAACTTAGTTATCCCAACATTTTCTATCCTCATCTTTACTGTAATGATAAGCATCTCATCCAATTTCCTTTCTCTTCTCTTTATAAACTGTTTTTTTTTTCTCAGCTCTGTAGAACTTTTTAGCAGGATCCAATCATTTTTTAAACCTTCTTCTAAAAATGATGTGTAAACATGCTTTGTGTCTGAACAACCACGTAGCATTGTGAGTTTGAGGTAATTGCTGGTAGCTTCTTTATTTAAAATAGGGTTTCTCAATTTTGGGATTATTGGTCTTTGGGGCCAGATCATTCTTTGTTGTAGGGACTTTTCCTATGCACTGTAACACATTGAGCAGCATCCATAGTCTCTACTCACCGGATGCCAGTAATACTTCATCCCCTATGGCCCCCGTTGTGACAACCACAAATATGCCCTTACACTGCCAAATGTCTGCTGGGGGACAAAATGTCGCTCCCAGTTGAGAACCACTCAATTATTAAAGGGAGGTAAAATAGCAGGATGAGTAAAAAGGTTATTCAACACGGATTACATGTTGTATAAGAAAGAAACGAGCTTCCAATTCTTCTTCTGTTTAGCCAATCAAATGATTAATATATTAAATACTATATTAAAATATTTTGGTCATAAGAATGTCATCTGTTCCATATATTTCAACAAAAAAATGTGATGTGGATTTAAAAAAGATTTAAACATACTTTGGGTGAAAAGATGGCAGTAGCATTGAACTTATCATCCATTTCAGGTATGTTCATCAGAAATTTTTAATTTGGTGCCTCTTTGCAGATATTTACTGAATTCTGTGCATTTCTATCCTATAAATCTTCAGGCAGTCATTAAGTCAAAAACATTTATTGAGTACCCATTTTGTGCCTGGTATATGCTTGTCTTCTAATTATCATTTATGAAGAGATAGTGAATTGTGGGACTAAATATAAGAAAATCAGTCATTAAGGACAAGTCAGAAACAATTTGCAGAAAAGCCCATGAGTCATTCTGCAGGAAATGTCAAATGAAACAAAACGTGTATACTCAACCAAGCATCACGGAAAAGACGTATTTGTTAAGCCTCTTTCTAATACAAGTGAACTGCTGCTTTTTTTGTTCATTGCAAGATCATAGTAACCTTAAAGTGAGGAGTTTATGTTCTGCGGGACTTAAGGCACTTTGCTGGTGGTGACAAGGTTCATTTCCTATTTTAAAGATCTCAAGGACTAAATGGAAACCTTCATGTTGGGAGTAATTTGCAAATGTAATCCACATATAGTCCTACTTATGCTGTAATAAAATGTCATCAGATGGAGAATTGCGGGCAAACAAGAAATTCTTGTTATCTTGGGATTGAGTGGATAATAAATAAAGGCCCATTTAACCTTCGAAGAAGACCATTTTAAATGCCATTTAGAATTAGTTTTGAAATGAAGAGATCTGAGAATTTCTCATGAACGCAAATGATATTTTCTTTCATTTTAGGAAATAACAAAAGTAGAATTAAAGACTCTACTACATAGCACAATGAATAGCAAGTTCATCAACTTGTTAGGCTCTGATAAACTAGAAATAGATTTTTTGCATTAATTATTTTTAAAGAAGGAACTGTGCTATATTTGGGGTTATAGTACTGGAATTGGTTAGTGAAATCCATACATACACACATGTTTTCATATTTAAATCTTCTCATGCTTCAAAATCCAGTTCAAATGATTCCTGTACCTACTTGGTGAATTTTTCTATGATTTTCCCCACTTGAACATCATCTTTCTTGGCACTTCCATAACCCCATAATCCTTACCTTGTATTATAGTCAGTTTTTAAAATGTCTACTCTTTTCCAGTATGCCCTAGACAGGGTATGGTTCAGATCTGATTCACCATAATGTTCCCCAAGATGCTTTAGTATAGTACTGATCACACAGTAGACAATCAATAAATACTCAATGAATGCTGTTGATCAGAATATAAGCTTTTTCTGGTAAGGAAATGCTAGTGGCATCCGAAGAAATCTGCACTTCTATTTCATTTCAGAGCACCTTTCAGTACAAGGCATTCAAAGCCCATCAGTCAGCCTCCATCCCTTCGGTTTCAATGGGGTTCATTGAAAAGGTCATTCATTTAAATCAATGGTCTTATCTCAGCTTGTGAAATCAGAAGTGAATTGTTTATTTTTCCAGAGCATTCAACACAGTGATAAAATATGGCAAAACCTCACAGTCACCAATGTGTAGTATTGCAACATGGCCCGTTGAAATTACTACTGAACTGGCCTCTTTGAGGTAGGAGATGGGAAACTTGAGTGTTGTCTTCCCTCCTGACATCATCCCTGGCCACGAAGCATGGAAAAATGGTGAAAATCATAGACTTCAGAAATAGAAGAACTAGATTTAAATCCTGGCTCTGCTACAAACTATTTGTGTGACCTTCCATAGGTTGTTTAATCATTCTGGGCTCCCGTTTCCTCATCTGTAAAAGAATATCTTCACCTAACTCTCAGGTTCATTGGGAGGACTGAATGTGACAGTGTGTATGAAATACCACCTATTTCTTTTCTCTTACCATTTCCTTCTTTCAAAGGATCTTCCTCCTAAACCTTGAAATTTACCCCTTTATTTAACAATCAAATGTACTTTTTTCAAGCACCATATCTCTGCCCTACATTTTATTACACTCGCCCCTCCTCACAGTGTTAAGAAAAAGAACTGGATTTTAGAAGTATTAATTGGCTCTAGGAAATACAGAAAAGATCTCCTTACTGGCAAAGGATTGTGTTATTAAATCTAAAAATCACAAGTGTAGAGAATAATTGTACTTTGATAGAAAACTATGCCTTTTCTATAGTACATCCCTCCATGTTATCTGACTCTGGTTCTATGGGAGGTATTGTACAAGTCTGTAAAGTGTATAACTGATAGAAATGTCAAATATTTCTTACTTAGAGAAATGCAAATTCTGTCCTGTCCTGTTGAGGTTCAAGTGACTTCCTTCCCCCCACTGTGGAAGAAGCTAATTTTGCCTCCATCTGCACATTTATTTCAATATTCTTGATCTATAAATGTGTGGACTCTTTGGTTTTCTTAAAACTGGTTATGCCATTTGTCCAGTTCCCTCATTGATTGATGAGTTAAATAAAATCTTTAACACGTATTCATTTTATATCTGCATGAGTCATGATTTTACCCTTTTTTAAAAAAATTATCTTTTAATGCGAGGTGTTTTAAAAAAGAAATTATTACCCTTTGGAAATGTAAGACTCACAGACAGCCTTTGGAAGCTGGAGACCTAACTCCTGTTCAAGGCCATTGCACTGGTGGGCAACTCAGCGCTTGCTGTTTCGCTGTCAGAAGAGATCTTAGAGCACCATGTCTGCCAATGAAAGGTATCCAAGCTCTCATTTCCCTCCTCTGTCTCTCTGTGGCTTCCACAAATGGGGACTTGCTTCCTCATTAGGCATTCTGCACCATTTCTCTGAGGGTAGGGAGGTCACTATTGTACTGTTAGGAAACAGAGGTTTTCTATGTCAGCAAGAGATCTAAAAATAGGAGCCAGAGTTCCTGACATGCACTCTCTCTACTAACAACTAGGACAGCCTCTTCCCTGCTGCAGAGGGAAACCCTGAAATCGCGATGCCTGTCGTGTTTACATGTGCTCCAATTGGACTGACAGGCCCCTAGTACTTACGTAGCATAGTGCTTCCATGTCTCTTACCTCGTCTGACACTGTGCATCTTTGTGATTCAGTTTAATAAAAAGGACATTTATTGGACTTCATCTGGATATTGGATGCTTACTTAGGTTGGGTTACCTTCAAGTTAAGGATTCAGGGGAAAGTAGTTTATTAGGGAGGTGAATGATGCACTATTTGGAACTGGAGAACAGAGATGGGGTAGGTAGGGAAGGGAACCACAAAAAGGTACTTTAGCAGGTCCATCATCTCCTGGGGGCAAATGAAGCTTTATCCCATGAGCAACTCTGCAAGACACACTCTTCTGAGCTATTCTGCCCAAGGGTAGCAGAAGCTGGAGTATTGTATAGCAACTCCCATCAGTCATGAGATGAGAATATTCTCAGGGGGCATTGATTCATCTTCATTTTTCTGGTCTGCCACAAGGGTGGATAAGGTGGCTTAGGTCAGAGAAAGCCCTCAAGCAAAGAAATGCAACTGTTGGCATTCGGAAGCCAGATGATGCACTGATGTGGCAGAGGGTTGGGGATGTGGGCTGGGTGTCGACAGTGGGGCCTGTAAGGTACTGGAAATACCAAAATGTGTTCGATCCTTGCATTCTCAATCTGTCATGGCAGAAAGACGTGAATGAGTCTAACTATAATGCATTGTGATAATAAGACTAATGATTTAAAAGTATATAGCAGAGGTGGCAACAAATTGTGCATGGGAAAAGGAGAAAAGGAAAGCAGAGGAGAGATTCTCCGTAAGGAGGTCCATGCATTTTTTTATAGAGAGAGCAGAGGGAAGATATGGCTCTATTTTATAGAAAGTATGTATCACTAGCCAAAATGTAATCAGTGATTGAAGGTTGAACCTCCATTATTGTTTCTTTTTTCTTGCATATCTTTCCTGAAATTCAAATCCCCCCAGCTTTTGCATTGTTAGAGATTTTTTAAAGGTGTAGAGGAACTGTCCTGTGTCTGGATTCTAATATCATATATGTCTACCTCCATCTCAGTGTGACAGGATCTCTGATGCTGAGCTGGGTTGAGCTATTCCTCCGAGAGTAAATGGGCTCTAATTTTGTGTGTTGTCCCAAACACAATAGAGCAGCACTGTAGAAAAGAATGTCCTATGATGAGAAATGGCTTCATTCCCAAACTCTCAGGTAATGGAGGTAGGAAGTCCCCCATGTTAAAAGGCAAGAATCTTCGTAAGAGAGTCTTCTTTCTGGGGATTAGCCTGGGTCGTTGCCTACCTCTCCAAAAGTCCCCTTCCAGTAAGACATATAGGCATTTGTGAACACAGACACTCATTGCATGCCTAGGCCACCGCATAAAACAGTGCAGTAGGCATATGGACTCCAGCACTAGAGAGCCTGGATTTGACTAGCTGCTCTGCCTCTCACAGCTGTGCCAGCTGTAAGGATTCTGAATATTGGGTTCTGAATCTGAAAAAGGGAATTGATAACACTAGTCCTTATCAATACTCTAGGGAATCAATGAGATCACACATGTAACACACGTAATATGTTGCCTGGCACATCATGAGGCACCCATTGTTTCTGTAAAACCAATTTATACCTCAAGTCCTACTCATTTTCCACCTCGTCCTTATGCTTCAGCCATCATCAACTCCCCTTACTCAGAATTCCTAATCTCTATGACATAATTTCATACATAGCTGCGTGTTTATATAGACAGGATTGACTCATGTGTTTGGTGTGTTATCTCATTTGCTCAGCAAGATAACACATTGGTAGCAGACAGGGATTGTCTGTTACTGCTTTCACTAAGTTCCCTCGGTCCCCCACAAGTGAGGCACATCATAAGCGTTGCTCTCAAATACTTTGTGATTCATTTGTATCTTGCTACAAAGTAAACTTGACTTTGTACATAAGCATGAGTGCTTCCCTTGCCCCAGAAAAGACCAGATAAATTATTTCAGAGAGCAAACTCCTTGGTTCTTAAAGAATACTACCCTAGCAAGCAGCACACAAACACTTCTCTCTATTCACTTTTCAAGCTTGGGCTTTTCATAGATGTTAGAAAATACCCAGAAACAGGAATCGAATTGTGACTTCAGGTCTCAGACTTAGTGTTTTCTCCCACTATGCCCAAATGACTGAGATTATTGAATGAAAAAATTCCCAGAGCCCAGATAGTAACCCACTCTAGGAAACAGACTATAAGACTAGAGAAAATGCCAGATGGAAGAGTATGCTTTTGATATGTCATAGTCAGCATTTGCCTGGGATATATTTAAATACATCACAAGTTTGTACTGAAAGATGTAAAAAAAAAAATGACTACAACATACCATTCATTAGTCACAGGATCACAGAATGTATAACCCAAGAAGGTAGCAGTCACTGTGTCCCTTCTCCTTTCCTCAGCTACTACTGCTCCTCCCTACGATTTTCAAGCTAGTTCTACTACGATCCAGGAAAAAAGCTGTTGGGTGATTGGAGAGAAATCAGCTTTGCTCATTCATTTAGTTATTTGTCAAATATTTATGGAGGATTAAAAACATGCTCAAATCTGAGCCTGCGACGTTGAATAATAAACAGATTCTGAGGCAAAACACTCCAAAGTCTCTTGCAGGCCTCTGAACTCATAGCCCCTAGCATGGTGTTTTAATTAAGAAATGGATACAAGTCTAAGTCATGAACTTGTATGACAACACAAATCCTCTAGGCCTTTCCGATCCTACTAATCACAACAGGGTGGGCTCATACCAGAGTCTGGGATTGAATGCTGGCTCTGCACCTTATTAGCCATATGACTATGAGCAACCATATAAGCTTTCTTTTCTGTTTCCTTATCTGTAAAATAGGGATAATAATTATATGCATGTACTTCTTTGTAAAGTTGAGAGAATTAAATAAATTAATTTACAAAGTGCTTAGAAGAATGCATGGGACATGGTAAAGACTGAAGTAATATAAACTAATAATGTTATAAGTCTTACTGGCCTCCTACAATCAAAATGGTATAAAATATATGGATGGATGCAGGGAGGAGTGAAAGGTTGCCCAAGAAAGCAGATGATAGATAACTTGGACACTAAGCCCTTTTAACTTCCCCTCATCTTCATCTGAGTATTGCACGTAATACCTTCTGGCTTCATCTTGTACTTTTATGTTTAAAATACATTTTAAAAATCTCTCTATTCAGTAAGCCTAACAAGAAGTATTAAGGAGATTCTGGCCCTAACTAACTTTATTCTCTATCTAGCCTCACCTTCTATGACTTCCCTCCTTTTGCTTCGAGGCATACTCGTCTTTTGTTATCCCTCAAACCAGCCTTAGCATTTCCAGAAATGGAGAGTTCTTTATCGAAAATTCCCTTTTCCATTCATTGAACAACTTTACCTATCTCTCAAGATCCAGGTCAAACATCACCTCTTTTATGAAGACTAGAGCTACTTCTTTTTCTCCTGTGTAGATTGAGCTCTCACATATAAAGGATCCTCCAGAGAAATATAAAGCTCATCGTTATTAGTAGGTGCTTTAGTTGGACCTCCCAAACTTTGTACAGATTTGTGGTCCATTGCTTCATAATCTGGGAAAATCCCGCATCTTGATAATCACTCTTTAATTCTTAGTGAACCCGGAAGATGAGGCTCAAAAGGAGAATTTTAGAGGAGAATCAGCCATTGGCTCGTTGGTTGTAAGGAGTTAAGTGCTGTACACATGAAGTAAATCTGACATTACTTTAGCAGTTGGAATTTACTGGTAATTCAGGTATTTCTAATATTAATAATGAGTATGATTTGGGTGCATTGGTTTTATTTATTAAACACTGAAGGTACTGAATGAGAGAGTTGCCTCAGGACAGTGGGTTCTATTTGGATAAGTTCAATGCAGCTGTATACATCTGGGAATGGAAAATAAAGCTTTTTATGTCTGGGATGTTGGTCCTGGAATAGTGGTAAAATAGAAGGAAGAGGGGTAGAATGGTTGGAGATTAGAATGTTGGTAAGTTAACAATTTTTTAAAAAATTCTCCCCTACTTGGTTCCTCCTACAATGCCATATTTATATTAAATGCTTGATATATATCTGCATGTGAATGAATCCAGTCCCTCAGCATTAAATATTTATTAAGCTACCACAAAGACAGAAAGTACACAAAAACCTGGGACTTCAAATATAAACTAGACTTACCTGGTAATCGAAGGGGGAATAGCTAGGTTTAAAAATGCAATCATGAAAGTATTGGAGATTGAGAATGAGTGTCCTTGTTATTATTCTCTGAATGATAACCTGCATTCCTCTCCATCCTAAGCTTTATGAATCTAGAGAGGTAGTTGATCTAAGTCCTGCCTGGCAGCAAAATAACTTTTACTTCCCTCTAAATAACAAACATAGTAAACAGAATTCTAGCTATTTTCCATTCTGGGAAATTTATAAGGAATCGAATGAGGTAACATGTGAGAAAAGACTGCATGCATTTCAAAAGAATCACAAATATTAGCAGTTAATAATTTATAATTTTAGTTTGGTTACTCATCCAACTTTGCATTAGTACAGCTTCTGGGATTTAAAGATTAGTATTATACAAAAATAAGATACAAAAATTAGTATTATTCTATACACTCACAATGAATTTCCTGAATGAGAAATAAAGAAATTGAACCCATTTAAAATAGTATCAAAAACAATAAAATACTTAGATATCTCTACTCTGAAAATGATAAGATATTGATAAAAGATATCAAAGACACAAATCAGTGGAAAGGTATCTCTGTGTTCATGGATTGGAAGAACTAATATTGTTGAAATGTCAATACTACCAAAATCAATCTATAGATTCATTGTAATTCCTATCAAGATTCCAATGGCATTTTTATAGAAGTAGGAAAGAAACACTTCTAAAATTTAGATGGAACCACAAAATAGCCAAAGAATTTTGGAGAAAGAAGAACAAGGAAGTGAGGCATCATACTTCCTGATTTCAACCTATACTCTAAAACATGATGGTACTGACATAAAAATAGAGAAATACACCAATAGCACAGAATTGAGAGCCCAGAAATAAACCCATGCATGATATACAGTCAACTAATATTTGATAGGGGAGCCAGGAATACACATTGAAGAAAAAATAGTCTTTTCAATAAATGATGCTGGGATAAGTGGATATTCACATGTAAAATAATGAAACTGGACCCGTATCTTACACCACTCACAAAAATTAACTCAAAATGGACCATAGAGTTAAATATAAGACCTGAAAACTTGAAATTCCTAGGAGAAAACATAAGAATAAAGCTCTTTGACATGGGTCTTGGCAATGATTTTTTTTTTGATAGGAACCCTAAAGCACAAGCAGCAAGATAAAAAAGTGGGACTACAACAAAAGAAACAATCAACAAAGTGAAAAAACCTATGGAATGAGAAAAAATATTTGCAAATTATATATCTGATTGGGGGTTAATATCCAAAATACATAAAGAACTCATATGACTCAATAGCAAAAAACTAAATAACTCAATTTTTAAAATAGGCAAAGGACCTGAATAGACATTTCTCCAAAGAAGATATATGAAAGGCCAACAGGTACAAGAAAAGATCCTCAACATCGCTAGTTATTAGGGAAATGCAAATTAATACCTCAGCAAGATACCACCTCACACCTGTTGAATGGCCATCATCAAAAAGACACAGATAAATGCTGGGGTGGGTGTGCACTATTGGTGGGATTGTAAATTGGTACAGTTGCCATGAAAAACAGTATGAAGAATCCTCCAAAAAAAATAAAAATATAGCTACCATATGATCTAGCAATTCCACTCTGGAATATATCTAAAGGAAATGAAAACACTAACTTGAAAAGATATATGCACTCCCATGTTCGTAGTAGCATTATTTACAGTAGCTAAGACATGGAAACAACATAAGTGTCCCTTGATGGACAAATGGATAAAGAAGATAATATCTATCTATCTATCTATCTATCTATCTATCTATCTATCTATATATATATACACACACACACACACACACACACATACACACACACATATATGACATATATGTGATATATATATCTGATATACATATATACCATATGTGTGTGTGTGTATGAATATTATTCAGCCATAAAAATTGAGGAAAGTGTACCATTTGTAACAACATGGCTGGGCCTTGAAGGCATTACGCTAAGTGAAATAAGTCAGACAGAAAAAGACAAATACTATATAATCTTATATGTGGAATTTAAAAAAACTCAAACTTATAGAAAAAGAGGTCAGACTTGTGGAGGGGGTGGGGGAGGATAATTGGAGGAAGGTGGTCAAAAGGGACACACTTCCAATTATAAGGTAAATAAGTCCTGGGGACGTAATGTAGAACATGATGACTACAGCTAGCACTGCTGTATGATATACAGAAAAGTTGTTAAGAGTAAATCCTATGAATTCTTACACAAGGAATTTTTTTCTTTTTATCTATATGGGAAGATGCATGTTAGCTCAATCCGCTGGTACTCCTTTCAAAATATACATAAATCAAACCATCATGCTGTATGATTTACACAGTGATACATGTTAAGTATTTCAATAAAAGTGAAACGATAATAATAATTATTATTTTTTTATTCACTGGATAAATGTTTATTGGCTGCCTACCTACTGCCAGATGTTGGAGGTACAATGGAGAATGACATAAGCAGTCTCTGGCCTCCTCGAACTAGTCTAGGAGGGAAAGTGGCAGGGAAGCAGCCAATCACAATAGAGATTGTAGACTGAGCATTAGGAGAGGATGGACTTAGTGGTTTAAGAGAGGCTTTCTGGAGGAGATGATATTGATGCTGAGTTCTTTAGGGTGAGTAGGCATTAGGTTGGTACAAAGGCAGATAAGGTAAAGGGAAATGAAAATGCAAAGCACCGGAAATAAAATGTTTGAGAAACAGGAAACAGGCCGTTGGCACTAGAACGGAGTAGGAGGGCATGGCTGAGACGTGGAATGATGATGTGAACGTGGACAGTATTGATGTTCCGTCCAGGTTCCTTGGATGCCATTTACCTGTTCGTGCCTCTCTCCTCTGTGCTTTTGCTTCCAGTAGCCAGAACATAGTATCTTTCAAAGAGGACTGTCAGGCTACTGGAGCTTAGCCCACGTGGGGAGAGATGGAAGCATCTGGCAATTTACTCTCCCCACTAACCCACACACACCCTGAGGCCAATCTGTACCCAACAACTGACAGAGGGGAATATGAAAAGCCAAATCTGTTGCCTACAGTTAGGGCAATTCTGGGGGCATAGTTTACACTCCAGAGTTCCCCCGAGGCATTAGGTCAAACCCGCCCCCTGTTGGACGTCACGTGAGATCACACCCTTACTGGGCTTGTTCTATCATTTTCTCATCTCATCACGCTCATATGTCTTCCCTGCTCTCTTATCCCTAGTATGTCACTGGCACACAAGGTCTGCTTTGCAGAAACGTAACCTCAGACAGATATGGTAAAAACACCTACCCACGAAGACCCCCATGAGCTATTTGCAGGTATATGAACCTTGTCAGAAAATGATGAGAAGTCCCAGGAGTTTCAAGAGTCACGAGAGGCCTAGAGCAGCAAGGATACTAGTATTTTGAGCTCTGCACTCCCTTGGGTGACAGCTCAGCTTGCTCTTCCTTTGCATTTGGGTAGAGACATAGCCAGACAGGCACCCCAGAGCAGCTGCACTATGGATTTTCTAAAAATAGTACAGGAGTTTATTTTCTGCTCTTAGCTTTCCTTTGGGATCTATTTATTATCCACGCTATATCATTTTTTTTTGCCTGCCTTGCACCTGCCACATCACCCCTCAGAAGTCAATAACTTTTTCAAAGGTATCATTCTGCGATTTATATGGCATATTGCATGCTGTCACTGACGGACACTTCGCGAACACCCTCAACTGCTTTGCTCTATCGCTGAAGCATATAATTTATTCTGACATTTATATGAAAAGTTAGACTCTGAGGGGATACCTGCTCACTTGAGACTTTATGTATGCACAGTTTATTATAGCACATATCGTTAGCATCTGCTTCCAGATTCTTATATAATGATTACGTTCTTCCACCGTATGGAGGAATGAGAAAGGTCCCACGGTGAAGGACTCACCACTCAGTCATGGAAGCATCACATGTCAACCCACTTCCACTGAGCTCAACAAAGATTCCTTTACCCAAGCTACGTTTTGGTAAACCATACATTGACACTTCTTAAATAAACTCAACTGGGGTGAGTGAGTGGGTACTATGAAAGATACTTCAGTAAATAAAAAATGTGCTGTAATCATTCTATTTATAGAGTCTGGTCGACAGGTAGAAATGTGGATTTTTTTTTCCTTGAGATAAGTGTATTCGCTTGCCGAGGTAATCCTGGTTTTTAATGGGCTTTGGGATATTTCCCCCAAGTCACAAATGTATACACTTTGCCGAAAGCCCTGCATGTTAAAATTTGGTTGGCATCAGGAGATCTATGGAACGGGAAGACGCCTGCTGGGTTTTAAGTGGAAATATTTGCTCAGAAGAGCCGAATAAAGGATGAGCTTAAATGAGGCATATGTGCACAATAAACAAATGTGTATATTGGAAATGTAGGTGCTTGGGGAAAAGAAAGGAACACATCCCAGACAGTAGATAATTCCCCCCTATTTCTGGACAGCTAGAAAAAAATGTCTGATGATATAAGATTACTTTGGTAAGGATCATGTCAAATATGCCACCAGTCACAGGTCGGTCACCAACTCCAGAAAATGAAATAGGGATATTCCAGAGAAAATAAATACTGAACGGTATAGTAACTATGCTACTAACAAGCTATAACTTAAAACTTTCAGAACAAGCCAAGTACCATTTTATCTATAAAAACATCCTGCTGAAAAAAAAAAAAGGAAAATTTTGGCACCAGGGCTTCTTATTCACAAGGTATGGCACTGAGCTCTGTGACACTTCCTTTCAAACAGGGATGATCTTCTCTTAAATTTTTTAGTTTGGGAAGGCACTATTTACTTCATTTTGAAAGCACATCTCAGAATCCTGGAGAAAATGTTATCCTCTTGTATTACATGGCTTCTATAACTGAGGATTCAGCAAAGCCATATCCCCATTCTCCCATATCAAATGCCACTGTCTGTCTCCTAGAGGTGAAGAAGAAGCAGTGACATCAGTAGCAGATTTTAACGAGGAATGTGAGTCAGGCACCCAGACTGTAGAAAACAAAATTCGAAGACAGAGTAAGCAAACTGTGCTCATGCTAAATAATCTTCACTCAGTTCCTCTTCAGAGTCTGGTATATCTCAGGCTGCCAGCCCTCGATCACCAGAAAAACATTAAAATTGGTATTCCATTATCTGTGGGTTGTACAGTGCAATATCAGCAATGCTACTGCCATCATTACGGATACGGTGAAGCAATGTTTCATATAAAGGGCTAGTTTGCTATAAAATGTTTTGGCTCCGTCATCAATGTGTCTTCATCTACTATATTAAATAAATGACATGAATCATGAGCCATTGGTTAAGTCTAAGGTAGCTTTAATGTTTTATCACCCCTTACTTTGTTCTCTATATTTTCGGATGACCCTGGAGTAAGAAACAGGAAGAAAAAAACCATACTTGCTTATTTGACAGACTCTCTCAGAGAAAACATAGGAGAAGAACTAGTAAAGAAGATATATGTATATGTATATATGTATATTTTTCCTTAGACATTTGTGGTATTCCAAAGATATTTTTTCTTTCTGCATCCATCCATTAAAACAATTTTCAGTAGTTTTTTTTCTGGAAATTTGTATATCTAAGTATATGAACTATGATCAACTTTGAGCAGACCAACCTGGAATATATTTTAATACTAATGAATAAAGACCTTAATCTTAAATCTACACAAGTTATTTAAGATAAATATTTCATAATTTTAATTTTTAAATGAGAGGTTTTTATAGTACGGATTCAAATCTTAAAAATTTCATTTCAAGGAAGTGATGGGAAATGTTTTGAACAAACGTTTGAATGGAAATTGTACAACCACAATTTTTTTCCATCTTGGAAAACTGCCTGAAAGAGAAGATAGCAATCTAAAAGGAAATTCTTCATACAGGCATGAGACTTTGTCATGTTCTGGTTAAGAAATGTCTTCCATTCAAAGTTAAAGGTCACTTGTTTAAATGTGTATTTCTCACTCAACTTTCAAGAATCATAAAGACTAAAGCAGAAGGTGACTATCAGATCAGAGTATTTTGCTGTATTGACTCATGTATTATCTTTTCTTCAATGTTTGTTTTCATAAAGTGCCACTGTTTGCTTATTTGTTCGTGTAAATAAAGCAGGAGGTAAATAGCTTGCAATAATAATCTAACTTATAGAATAATTCTCTTTTGGCATTGGAATGCTAATGCTGACCACGTATCAACAGGAAAGCCTCATTTATTAAATGCAGGGGCCTTCTTTTAAGAATATTATCTTTCTAGCAGATGATCATATTTTATGTATATTTAGGTTCCCACCATCATCATGTATTTTAATGGTGAACTTTTTTTTTAGATTTATGTATTTTATCAAGACCACATTTCCCAAAGTGAATTCCATAAAACACCAGTTCCCCAGAATGTTACTCATTTAAAGAATCTAAGACCAAATAAGTACAGGATAAGCACTTCTGTACAAGAGGTTTTAAAATATTTATTTATTTGTGTATTTTTACTGCAGGTTTTCTGTAAACCTTTTAATATGCTAATGAACATTGGGACTCTCTCAGAGGATGTTTTGCAGAATTTCCCATTCTTATCTTACATTTTAAACCTTATATCTGAGAACATTTCATGGGACTGGTGTTTTGAGAATCATCTTTAGCCAGATACTAAACTAAAAATACATGGTGGCTACTTTTCCCAGACAGTGTCTGAACTTGAATTTGCTATCTCAAGACCAGAAGCAGGGCAAAAATTGTAAATGGCCTATTTCTTTAATAATCCCCTCATAAGTTTCCAAATTCTTCCCAGAGAATAATGGTCATCCTTGACATAGTGGCAGTAGAAATAAATTATGAGCAACTGCAAAACATTTCTGGATAGAATTAAGAATTTCTCAAGAGTAGAGACCAATTCTCTAGGGAGATTGGATGCATCCAGGTTCTTCTGTGGGTGAATCAGTAATTTACAAAAGGGCTCACCCAAATATATTTAGATGATAAAGACAGGGACTATCAAAGTTGGAAGTGACATAGACATATTGGTCCAAGATCTTTACTTTGGAGACAGAAGAATGAATCCCAGAGAAGGGAGGTTTCATGTTCTACGTCACAGCTGGTAAACTGGAGTTAAAACCAGGTCTCATGAGTTTCAGTTTAGATATATTTATCTCATGTGGATTTTTTCTCCTTTGTTTGGTAAGGCAACTGGATCTTGGGGCAAATACTATAAAGAAGGTACTAGCCCTCAAATACAGTGGCAACATTTTCTCATTCTAGTCTTGTAGTTCTGAAACTGCAGGGTGTAATGAATTTGTTAAAGTGACTATTTCAAGATCCCATCATTTAGCCCTTTTGGAAATGGAGAGCTAGAGAAGTGTGGGGCCCAGATATGTGCCTTTTTTTTGGTCTTTATTGAAATATAATAGACAAGTAGTCGCTTATATTTACATTGTACAATTCAATGAGTTTTTTTTTTTCAATTATACTTGGCATACAATAACATAATAGTTTCGGCTATATAGCATAATGACCAGAGATCGACATAACTTGCAAAGTAATCACCCCACTAAATCTAGTACTCTTCTCCCTTACATATTTATTACATTATTAACCATCTCCCCCATGCTACACTGTACATTTTCATGTCTATTCTGCAACTATCCAGTTGTACCTCTTAATCCCTTTGCCTTTTTTTTGTCCTCCCAACTCTCCCTTATCTAGTATCTCTCTAAATATTCTCTGTATCTATAAATTTATTTCTACTTTTGTTGTTATTGATTTTGTTCTTTAGATTCCCACATTTACATGAAATCATGTGAAATTAGTTTTTCTCCGACCCATTTCATTCAGTGCAATGCCCTCTGGGTCCATCAAGGCAATATCTTTACACATCCCCTTCCTTTTAGTCTGTGTGTGTCTTTTAATCTGAAGTGACTCTCTTGTAGGCAGCATATATAGGGGTTTTGTTTTCTTATGCATTCCTCCACTCTATCTTTTGGTTGGAGCACTCAATTCTTTTCGATCTGAGCTACTCGTTGATAGGAATGTAGTTATTACCATTCTTTATTCCTGTTTTGGATACATGTTTTTTCTTCTTAAAGAAGTCCCTCCAACATTTCCTGTAATACTGGCTTGATGGCGATAAATTCCTTTAGCTTATTTTTGTCTGGGAAGCTCTTTATCTGTCCTTCAACTCTAAATGATAGCTTTGCTGGATGAATTACTCTTGGTTATAGATCCTGGTCTTCATCCTGTTGAATATGTTTTGCTAAACACTTCTGTCCTGCATAGATTCTTTTGAGAAATCTGGTACCAGTCTTACAAGTGCTCTGTTGTAGGTAACTAACTGTTTTCTCTTGCTGCTTTAAGATTCTCTCTTTGTATTTAACCTTTAGCATTTTAATTATGATGTGTCTTGGCATGGGCCTCTTTGGGTTCCTGGTTTTTGGGACTCTTTGAGCTTCCTGGGGTTTTATGTCTGTTTCCTTCAACAGGTAAGGAAGTTTTCCATCATTATTTATTCAAATAGCTCTTCAACATTTTGTTTTCCTTCAGGTACCCTATGACATGAATATTTTTACCTTTAATAGTGTCCCATAGTCTTGGCTTCTTTTTTTCTTGCCATTCTAATCGAATGTTCTTGGCTTTCCCATCCTCTATATAAGTCATTTGATCTTCTTCTTTGTTCATTTTATTTATTCCATTTAATGTACTTCTCAGATAATGTGTTCTTTGTTTCTGACTGGTTCCCTTTTATAATTTCCATTTCCAGTTTTATGTTTATCTCTTTGTTAAAGTTCTCACTTCATTCATTCATCTATGCTTTCCCTAAGTTTATCGAGCATCGTTACAACCAGTGTTTTGAACTCTGCTTCTGTTAGATTGCTTGACTCCATTATATCTGGATCTCTGTTCTCTTCTCTCCTATGGTTTCTGCTTCTTTGTCTTCTCATTTTCACTGCCTTTTTCATGTCTGTTTCTCTGTACTAAGCAAAGCTCCTAAGTCTCCCAGTCTTATTAGTGTGGCTTTGTGTGGTGGGTGTCCAGTGGCACAGTCCTGAGAGGGGATCAGCTTCAGGCCAAGTTTAGCCCCAGCCTGTGCCCCTCTGGAGCTACCTGTTAAGATTTAGCAAGCAGTCCACAGATGCTGTGCTTATAATTGCCTCAAGAAGCCATGCCAGAAACTGAGGCCAGCTGCCTCTAGTGTTGGTCTTGGTACTGCTCAGCAAGGAGCACAAGACTCACTGAGGATACACCTGGATGTGGCTTGGGTGGGGCTGCGAGTTAGGGGAGGCGGGGTTTTAGGGAATCCTCTGGGTGGAGCCACATCTGTTATCTTGTTCGATGACATCATGGCTATGGTGGCACTGAGTCCTAGCCCTGGGAGTGGGGAGGGCTCAACGAGGAACAATGGATACTGCAGGCACTTCTATACACAGCTCGTCTCACCTCGGTCCACATTCAGACCATGTTTCCCTGTAACTCTCTGATGTGTAGATGAATGGGCACTGGTGCTCAGAGCGAACAGGTCCATCACCACCAAAGTCTGTTCATGGATGCGGCCCCTTTAAGAGGCATCTGCAGCTGCAGCTTCCATCTCACTCAGCTGCTGGGCACTGAGCAGCCTCACGTCCTCGCCCCGTCCTACCTTCTGCCATTGCAGGGTGATTTCTTAGATTTCTCCCTAGTTGTATGGCTTGTTTATCTAGATCCCAGGTGATTTTTCCTTGCTGCTGCTCCTTGTTTCTGTCACAACTTTGGTCTCCAGAGGGCTAAACAAGGCCTCTATCATCTACGCCATTTTTTCTGTGCCCGATATGTGCCTTTTTAACAGGACTCTCGGTTGGCTAGGAAGCAGGTCTTCTGAAAATTGTGGTTTAAGAAACATCTAGTGGGTTGCTAATTTGGTTTAGTATTAAATCCTAAGTCCTTTGATTTGGCATACTATATACAGTGGTTGAGTACTAAAGCCAGAGTTAATTCAAAGGAAAAAGTAGAATATAAGAAATCCATTGTGAACCTTGCACAGTATATTTACAAATTATCCTGAATCACATCATCCAGCTTTTGTTGTTACAGCGTGGCTTGCTAAGTGTGTGTATCATTCACTTTTCAGAGATTTCAAGGTTCAAAGCTAAATAAACAGACTGTTTGTTTTCTGTATAGATTCTCTTTTGGGACAAAGAATGCTTTTTCTAAGAGAAAGCCTGATAAAAGGAATCTCAACTGCCTTGTAGGAAATGAAGTAGTTCTTAGAAATCTGCATGTCAAAGTACTTAAATGTAAATAAATCAGAAGAAAATAAATTATATTATCTTCCCCGTACCTTGGGTTTTAAAAATGAAAGAAAAACTACGTGGTAAAGTGGTTCTGAAGATTTCCAAAAGTAGCAGAATTGCCATATATAAGTAGCTATATTTCAGGTGCAGAAATCAAAGCAGCCAAGAGTGGAAACAAGCAACTGTTCCTCATCCTTGGCACTGCCTTGAACCGCACACTCCTCTGCTCAGATCTTCACTCTCTTCTAACCCCCCACCTGATCGCTTCTTCTTCTAACCCTGCTTCAGCTCTGTGCAGAACAGAAAGGCACGGAGGGAAAGAATGTGTCTCAGACATGCTGCTTCAGAGGGACTTGGCATTGTCTTGTGCTCAAAGCTAAGCCCACAACTCACTCCATGTGGGGAGCCTGCAGGGGATTACTGTGAAGATGCATGGCAATATTAGCAAATGTGTAAGCATATTAAATCAGATAGGACACTACATTAACTGTTTTTATATACTCCATAGAAAGATCATTCTATCGTGTCCTCTCTCTCTCTCTCACCAGTTGATTGGTTGTGCCTCTTCCACTTGTCTGTTTAGGAGACAGAATGATCATTTTACATTATCCTTCTCTCTCCTCTCTGTTTTTAGACATGTCATCTATTTATTGGGATAAAATATCCAAATGGTATCCCTTTCCCACTTCCATTCTTCCCCAAGACTGATAAAGGAAGGCTTCTGAAACCCATCGTCAGGTTTGGAGATGTCTGCTTGAGCACCTGGGTTGAGCAGGGGCTTTGCTCATAAGTCATGTTTGCGCTGGTTATCTTCTGTTTCCCTCCAGAGATACTCTCTTCTCCTTCCCGTTCTTCACTGGACCTGAGGAAGCGCACCTTCTGGGTTGGCATCATGAGCTTGCCCTCTGCCTTCCCCTCTGAATTCTAGTTGGATTTGGTCAATGAGAGGCTCCCACAAGAAAATGGAAAGCAGGACAGTGAAGTCAGGCTATTCATTCCCTAGCTTCTTCCCTGCTAGGACAGCACAGATTGACTCCACTGCTCCACAGATCTCATTAGATGGCTTTTCTGTATAGCCACCATCTCTTGGTTCTGGTAGCTGCTCTAGCCTTCACTTCTTCAGGTCTACTGTTGATAGTCCCAGAGTGACTATGTTCTCCCTCCAGAGAGTGGCTTTCCATCCCTCTCACCCCACTGGAGTCTACAATTTCTTACCTTCAAGGATCCTAGATGATACATCATTCAACTTACAGATTCTATTTCTGTTTTTACTGAAGTGAGAACTGACATTTAAAAGCTTAAGTTTCTGTTTACCACTATCTACTTAGAAAGTAACATGGTGCTCGGCATGTAGTAATTGTCTACTAATTATTTATAAAGGAATAAACAAATGAATTGTGTGTTTAGACTCAAATATAAAACTGTAAAGCCTTTACATGTAGTTTTTCTACCCACATATGCGCTCCCTTGTCACAAATTTATTCCATTGCTTTGATAATGCATGGGCAAATGTAGCTTATTTTTCTCAAGAAAATAGGACCCCCCTTCCCATCAGAAAAAAAGAAGAAATAGAAAACAAGACTTATCCAGTCTTGTTATCACTTTTGTGATAATTGCCTATTGACTTTCCATATTTTGACTCAATTCAAGATTTTCTTTTGCCTTCTTGGATGAATGTGTTAATAAAACAGAGCCACCAACTGGTGCACTCGTGTTCACGAGGGAACGGTGAGTGTCCAACCCTGGGCCTGAGTCAGAGGGTGCCCACCTTTCCTCTGGTACTTGCCTTATAACCACACTTGGTAGGCTAGCCAGACTGGACTCCAAGAGGGTGACCTAGTAACTTAATTCTTAAACATCTTGCACACTTAAGAATACCACTTAAATACCTATTCCTTTTGCTCATGTCCTTCCTATTGTGGCTTTCACGTGGATGAAAGTATCTGCAATCAGTCCTAAGTCTTCAAAGTAGCCCTCTCAAGAAATAAGTCAATGCACAGATGCTGCATGCCATGGTTAAGACAGACTCTTGAGTCTCCAAGAACCCAGACTGCTCCTGATGACCTTGTTGTTATGAGGCTTAATCAACTCTATTTTCATTTTTAAGATCCTATTCCAAATGAGACAGATCTAACACACCAAGAAAAATATCCAGTACCACCAAGAACAAACTAATGACTATTTTTCTGTTTTTCTAAAACTGATCACCCCAACTGGACACATTATAATGTCCAGTCATTAAGTCCTGAGATACCTTGAAATCTATGCCATTATCTTTTTAAAAAAGTTAAGTCTCACATTATCAGCTGAATGAGCTGACTTGTCTTTCAGGATGGGGAGGAACAGCAAGCACTATAGAATTTGGGATAAAATGTTTAGGCTCTTTCAATATTGAATATGAGAGCTATGAAGTCACCCCAAATCAACAAAGCAGCAATGCAATACATTCTCAAAAACTAAATTACAGGCTTCCATCTCCAGTTCTCTTAACCTGCCATGTTTGTAGTGACCAATGTTCTTTTAAAAATACTTATTCTAAAACAGGAAATCAGTTCAGCATTTTTGTGCGGTGACCCTTGGAACTGCAGTAATCAGACGAGAAAATACATCAGAAATGACAATCATATATCTTCAGTTAAATTTAGGGTCCCTTTTAGCACCAAGTATAATTGATTCTATGTCTTTTACTTAGTTCATGTAAAAAGAATGCAAGAAATTAATCAGGGATAAGATTTAAATGGATAAGGAAAATTCCTTTCCACAAATGGCTTTCTCTTTCTTTCATATTTAGGAATAGAAATAGCCTTTTCAGGTTGGAAATCTCACTCAACTGATAAAAGAAGAACCAGCTGTGACACATGGCATCTATGCTCTGGTTACTCTAAGATGCTAAAACGTCTTTGACTTTTTTTTTTTTTTCATTAAAAAAGAAATGAAACCACTGTAAGGACCCGGTCACCATGAAGGGTCAACTTTGATAATACATAATCAGTGTCAGTTAAAAAAGAGAAATGAGGACTCGTAATAATTCAAATTATTTGTAATCTTCTCAGTTGAAAACAAATCATTCAGATGTGTGATCTCATTTGATGCTCTGAACAACCCAAGTGAGGTGACAAAGGCAGAGGAAAACCTGAGGCATAGAGAGCAGAACAAGGACGTGAACCTGGGTTTTCTGAATTGAAGTTCAGGGCTCCTTTCGCTATACTATTCTGTCACCATAGAATGGAACAAATATTCCAGTAAGGTGACCTTATTGGAATATACTTTACCCCAGGGTGTGTTAGAATGCTGTAGATTTCTCCTTCCTGATGTCACCTCAAATTCTTGACGAGTACCTTGTAGGCCCATAGTAGTAGCCCAGTACATACGACTGTGCTCATTTGTGTCCATACAGCACACAAAAGCCAAAATAAATTGTGACTGGTGGATTTAGGGTGTTTAAAAATCTTTCTCAATATCATCCATGAACAAAACTGTCACATACAAATTTCCCTTTGTTACCCCTAGGCCTTTCCTTTCAATAACCTCTTTCCCCCCTTCTGTCTCCTATTGTTTTGTTCTAAAATGGCTGTACCCTTTCATGTGCCTGAGGGCTTCTGCTACTTTCTGTACTCAGGTCAGATACTTCTGATACTTGCAAGCATTCTACTGGTTTTCTCAGGATTATAGTAATATCTGATGCCCACATCCATCAGGGTGATTAAAGAAGTTATCTTGCTGGGGCTACATTATCATTAGCTGAGAAAATCACCCTTTCCAAGTGTCCTTGCTGGACATTCGTGCTCCAGCCACCCCCTACAGGGATTGGCAAGCACCCCATTTGAGCTTGAGCTCCGTGGGCTACAGACAAGAGGATTTCCAAGGGAGAGAAACTTGAAGACCCCCAGTTTTTTTAAAAGTGAATCTATTTCTACTTTAATCTGAAACACCTCTTGAGCTGATAACTCCTTAGAAAATGAAGGAAGCCATATTGCATGCAAATGTAGGTTTTAATGTCACATATCACACTTTCAAATTTAGGTCTCCAGACATGGAAAAAAAATTAGTGTGCATGGCATGCACAAAGAAGTGGAGTGAATAATTATCTTCTGGCATTATTCCAGATCCTACCCCAAATGAATATTATGTTGAAATGTATTTATTCACATTGGGATGAAACTTAGGCTATAACTCTAAGTTAATTTTATGTTCAAAGAAAATTTCATTACAATAGATAAAGGCTTTGTTTCAAAGAGAGAATTAGAACTAATGCATTTTGCCCAGGTTTGAACATTTCATTTGGCTTCTTTAAAAGCCTAATGTTTAAAGTGGCACTTTCAAGATACAATAATACTGACAAAGGAATATTCGATAGAATGATGGACTAACACCATGATAAATCAACTGACAATGAGACAAAACACCCAAGCGGGGAAAGAGACTCCTGGGTTGACACAGAATCAGCATTTAACATAGTTTCAAACCCAGGTACTTGTGAATGGACATAGCTTGTGTTTTTATCTGAACTGAAGAGTTTGAAAATTTATGTTTTGACAAGATCTGACCCAGGTCTCTATGGATTTTATAGATGGAATGCAGTTGGCAACTCTGACTCACGACTTTGTTTATACACTTGTGCTCAGCACATCAGAAAAGCTATTTTTTTTCCCTGTAGTTTCTAAGAATGGCTCTCAATTACAGACCTAACTCTGAATCATTTCTGGTTCCCTTTTCTAGCTTACGTCCATCTTCCTTCTTACGCCCATTATGACATCTTTCAGAGTCTATCAGGGACATGGAATAGACATGAAATATTTTACTGACTTGAAAGTACCCAGGAAAAATGCCTTCCAATAAGAAAAATTATGCATATGCATTTCTTGTTCTCTTGCCAGTAAGGAAACAGAGAAATGTGCTACTATTTAGTAAGACTTCTAGAAAAGCCATTTCTTTTTCCTCAGCAGCCCATATTTGCCTCTTTTATTCCTATGGACAAAACTTGCTCTTCTTATTAACCACTATTATTTTTGTTTTCAACATCATTATCATCATTGTCATCATATTTATCATTATCATAGACAGTTTGCTTTTTGGTATTTACAGGAAACCTGTCACTCTTCCAGATATAATCACATTTCCCAATCACCACCCTTCATTTCCACCTACTATATAAAATTTCTCCTTGATACATTGCTAACCGACTAGAGTTAGTACTATAGTGTTTCTCCAGCCTCCTCACTGTTACAAGTTCCTGACTATCTCTTTCTTTGATTTCTTTCTCTTCAGCTCAGCAAGATCATCTTTGCTAGCCACTGTGACCACTGGTGGTCCCTCAAATGTTCTTACTCTCAACCTCTACTACAGCTAATTGGATGTCTGAATTTTTCATAACTGATCTGCATTCCTCTTTCTCAGTTCTTATTTCCTCATTCTGGAGGAAAGGATCATTTCTTTTCCTCACACTATATATATATGTAAATATATAAATAATATATAGAAATAATGTAATTCACTGCCCTCTCAGATGCACTGTGGGGTGGGTTGCTAAAACGTAAATAGGTAGAAGAACCACATTAGACACATACAGTTTCGTGGGAACACCAAGAAGGGAAAATCGTTTTAATCTAAAATAATGGGAAAGATTTTACATCCAGGAAAAGCCAAGATACTCAGAGTAAAGAGAATTGTGGGAGATATTAGGTAATTGGTCTGATGTAAATAGTTTGTGCAAAAAAAAAATGTATAAAAATATCAGGGTTCATTGAAGTGGAGTGGTAAAGGGAAAGGGAGACAAAACTCAGTGATGTCCATTAATGTTAGAGTCTTAAGTGGTACCCACCCCATTCCCTTTTTATAAGTCTTTAAAACATCCTGTGCTCAGCTTTTTAAGTAGTGGCTTGATCTCAGAAACATGGCCATGCTTTACTATACTTAATATTCTCATTTATGTATCCTTTGGAATTGTGAGAAATGTCATTCCCAAAGGGAGACATCCTAGAAGAACCAGAAAAAATGCTGTGTGTGGAAATAATTATTCTGTGTGGTTACTAAAAGTAGCAATGGCAACACGGATGTTTTATTACTCTTTGCAGTTTCATGTCTTTTTGAAAAATTATGTCTAGAAAATAATAGCTGCTATTAAACAAGATGCTCATAAACTTGAAACATTTTCTGTCTCTGGACCTTCTCTATGACGCTTTCCATGAATAGCTTGATGGAAAACCTTCCCTCTATTTGTTGGAATCCTGTAGTATTTTATCTATACTTCCTAATGTTCCTTAACTATTAACTACTTAACTATTTCCATCTAATAATATATATGTTATGTTATTATATTTTATAAGTATTCACATAACATCTATTCTCCCCACTGAAAGTTTTGGTCGTAGCACTCAAACTTATTTCATCTTTCAACTGCTCAAAGCATGCCGTAATTAATATTTTGCATATAGTTCAGACTCCGGAGTTATTGAGTGGCTAAGTGAATAAATGTTTGAATGAGTGAGCAGTCTCATTGAAAGCTGATTCTTGACTTGTTACTCATAGGATTTTATTTCCAATATTGACTTTCAAAACAATAATCACAAAATTAATATGAAATGGGATGAACATGAAAATTGTTTTCAGGAAAACTGAGCTTTGAACTTAGTTCTTTAATCTCTTTGGAAATCCCTATAAATCAAAAAGAAAAATATTTGTTTTGCCAATATTCCGATGTATTTATTTATGAAATGTGCCCTTAGCTGGGTATATTCAGAGGTGTAGCACTTAAAAAATAAATCAATTTAGAATTTAGTTTTCATGCTCATATTTGTCAATAATAAAAATTAATAAAAACTCAAGGAAAGCAATCCAATTAAATTGCTAATAAGCGAAACCAAAGCAATGCATGAATTATGACATAACATTTAGAATATTATAGGTTTCTCTCTTTATCAAATAAACACTTCACAATGCATTATATCAAATTAAATTATAAGATAAAATGCAGTTGTCATTTAAAATATGTATTTAAAAGTTAAAGCATTAAAATAATTCAATTATTAATAATTGGTTCTTGTTATGGTATTTTTCTGATTCAGAATAAAAATAAACCAAATGCTTAAAAATTAATTTCTACAGACTATTCATAACATTTTTGTAATGTTAAGCAAACAAAAACACCAAATTTTTGGTTTGTTTCTAATTGAACAAAGAAAGTATTCACCATCTTTGACATTAGCACTTTACAATTCTATTATCTTAATTCGTTGTTAATTTCAGATAAATAACTTTGAATAAACAATTAGAGTATTTAAACAGGAAACCAAAAATTTCTGATGTATTATTAGAACCTCTTTTCACAATATTTTAAAATGAGAGAAACCTGAAAGTGTGTAAAATGGCATATTTTATATTGAGATTTAATCTTCACGTTGTGAGTAGGTATTCTAAACCCAAACCATTTCGGTGTAACCATTGAATCTTACTATGAGTCCTAGTAGACATTCATACAAGTGAAGCCCATCATTTTCTCTTGGACTCATTTCCAATCACACTCTCACTTAAGGTGAAATAGGGAATGTGACAGTAATATCTGACATTAATATTTTTTGTGGAATAGAACACAACTGAGGCAAGTTTTTAGAAGTAGCAAGCAACATGTAACATTGAAGCTATTAAATTAATTCGAAAGAATGCCAAAATGAAATGAATACTATACTTGTTTCTATTTTATAATAAAAAGCCCTGAAAACTTTTTTCAGAGTATTTAAATATCTAGAAACATTTCCCACTTAACATAAACTTAACATAAGTTTAATTGAATCCTACCTTTGAAATTCGGCCTAATCCTTGCATCATATCCTGATGTCCTTCCCATTAATTTGTCCAAGAAATCTGAAGGTGATAGGGTCTGCGAAGGTTGTTTTCCAGACCTGGAGTCATGGTCTTTGCAGAAAGCTGACCTAAACACATCAATAGCTGTTTTAGCAAAAATTCTAATTGCCTGAAACTAATGCTCACAGAATATTTGACATCATGTTTTATAAATATATTTGCTATGTTAGCAAGAAGAAAAAGAAAACTATAAACTCTTCGGCCAACTTCTGAAATTATGCATGGTCCAGAGTTACCTTTAAATGATGAGAGGTGTAAATGCTGTCATATCTCTTAAGTTTTTGAACTTTAGCCATTTGTAAGATGTTTAAGATGCTACAACCTGCATAGTTTTAGATTGTAGATTTTATGGATTTATAGTTAAAGCTATTTCTAGAGCCATCAGAAAAATGAAGATGATAATTTCTAAAATTTATGTGATTGGCTTAAAACCATTTCCCCGTGAATTAAAAAAAAATTCTTCCATCATTTGAGCCTTTAATATAAGTCTTCTACTTCTTATAAGAAATATTTAGTAAGATGGGCAGAACAAAGTAAACATTAATTATCCCATTGCTTCCTTTCTCACCCACTAGATTTCATTCCAGCTATCAACTATAAATACTTTCCAATGTGTTGTCTAAAAGAAAATCTACACTTGGAAATTTAACTTTATTCTAAAATAGGTTGACAATGAGCATGTCTGTACTTCTATTATTTTAGCAGTTGTGATCTACAGATTGCATTTAAATAGTTGACTCAAAGTAGTCATAGAAAAGAACTCAATTATTTTATCTTTTTCATTATCAAAAACATTAAATGTTGATTGGAAAAATGTTTAGGTTCTTATTTTCCTTAAAGGGCTTATAAAAAGAGCATATTTAGTTTGTAGTGAAAATGAATTTGTTCATAGTACATAGTGGTTACTATTGATTTCTTTCCTAAAGTATACATTTTACAAGCTTTCTTTTCAATAGTTTAGCAATTATCTTGCTAATTCTATAACTAAAAAAATACCACATTCTTTTCATTTTTTCAAAGAAGTAGTACTAAGTGTAAGTACAACGATGATATAAACATTTGGTAGGAGTTAAAAATTGATAAAATCATCTAGGAATACTCACATTCCCATACGCAGAATCATCTGATTAATGAAGTACTATTTAGTTATGATGGTGGCGGTGGTGATGGTGAAGATGATGATGATGATGATGATGATGATGATGATGATGATGATTCTAATAAAACCCAGCCTACAGTTTTTCTTAATCATAGTAGGAGGTGTGAACCTGAAAGGAACATAGTGAGTTTTCCCAGTACTCATAGCATTGCTGCTATATGTTCCATTTCTCTTGGTTCTGTGAAAAAAAATACCATAAAATTTGGTTAAAATTAAATGAAGAGTCCTTTACTTTGTTATATGAACATATTCTATCTTTATCTTGTCTTAGAACTTATTCCATTATGATGGTTTTTCCACATACTAGGAATCTGATATTTTGAAGTAGCAATTGATTTGACAATTTGTAAAATAGGTAGAAAATGCAAGCATATAAATAATGATTTCTCACTTATTTTAATTATTCATAGTCCATTTCTCATGCATACATAAATACTAAGATGTCATATTAATTACATTTTGATAGGCAGTTTAGTTCCAAATATACTGAACAGTAGAATTCAGTGGCAAAAGGAGATTTTAAATATTTCTGATATTTCAAGAAATTTCCCAAATTATAGTCCTCGTAGTATGCACCTAGTTGCTTAAATAGAATTGGTGTCCCAAGTTGGCTAAGAATTAGGACTCTTTTATATCTTTTATAAAATGAGCATGATCTTGGCAAATTAATCCAGTCACTTCTGCCATATGAAAAGCAATGTATCCAATAATCCCTTTTAATGACTTCTAGAAGAATTTGAAAGCCAAAAAAAAAAGTCACTATTATATAGAAATGTAAAGAGCATGCAACTCATCAGACTACTTTAATATTACATTGGCTGTGAAAATGTGTTGAAATGCGGAGTTGGGTTATGCATCATCAAACTTGCCTTTGTGAAAATTTACCTCCCTCCCACCATAATTAAGCTTTTTAAAAGAACAAAAGAAATCTAACTCTCCTCCATAAAATTAAAATAATATGGTCCAGAGTGTAGAAAATAGATAAAAATTGCACGACACATTCGCTTTCAAACTGTTTTCACGGGGAAAATATCAGCATGCAAAGTCTTTTCACCTACCTGAAGTGGCTGGTCTCTAAGAAAAATGCAAACAAGGCTGTCAAAATGTTCACTAGCTGCCGGTTCATTCCTGTTTCTGTGAAGCTTGTGGAAAATATCCCCAAAATGATTCCAGAAAGAAGCTAGGACAAAGTATCTATCTATTGTCCAAATTCAAAATCTGGCAGGAATCTAGTTTCCTTGAAAATCAAAAAGAGATTTGGGTTTGTACAGTTTGCTGAGAAAAAACAAAAAGTGCTAGTTCTAGGCATCATGGTCAGGTCAAACCCGGGCTCAGGACCATCAGTTAACCCAGGAAAGACAAAGCCTAAGAACTGATGGATCCCCCACTTGCTTTTCCCGAATAATAAAAATGATGCTACCTTAATCGCATCACCATGCAAAGGGGACTGGTGACAATGCCATGCTGGAAGTCGGGTTGCTGTGGCTTTTGTTTTAAGTCCTTTCTGTTTAGCAAATCCCTTTTATCTAAAAAAAAAAAAATGTTTTTTTAAGAGAAGTTTTAAACGAGGGACAAGAAAGGACTCAGCGCGCTGTACCGGGTAGGGAGAAGAGGGTAGAAATGCTGCGATCCAGTGCTGGAACGAGGGCTACAGAAAGAGACGGAGACGTGATCTTACCCAGCCTATAAATTTCAGCACTCGGACAGCTCCTAGCTCTGAAGTGCGCATGTTTCCTTTTTCAGTCGCTTGGGGCGGGGGTCGAGGAGACGCATTCAAGAAGGGACCTGCCTGCCATTCAAAGGCAAAGAGTTGACTGGCCGTTCGGCACAGGGGTGCCGAAGTGGGTGCGATGACGAGCAGAGGTCAGAGTAGATGGAGAGGGTGAAGGAGTCTAGGGTCTGAGCTTCTGGAAATGCAAGTCTGTCTGTGGGTGGGCGGGACGGGAGTTTGAACTGGAAAAGAGAAGAGAATAAAGTCTAGGCGTGGGAAAAGGAAATTGGGGGAAGCAGAGCACAGGATGTGGACTACTGAAATTATAACAAGGGAGTGAGACCTGGAGGCAAAAGGGGAGTCCTGTGCAGAAGAGGAGGGGGCATTTCCGTGGCATAGAGAAGCCCATGTGTGGAAAAAGATCCATGAGTATCGATAAATTAATTTAGGAGCCCTTTATGCCTTCCTCACCCCTAGAGTGTTTTCGTTTGATTTTAGCCTCCTGTTCCCAGAGGATCTCTCTGCCTCTCTACTAGGGAAAGCCCCTTCAGCTGAGCTTTCTTCGGTGGCTCAAAATCCCTGGGCATCCTCTTCAAGGTGCAGATCTGTAAAGGAAGAAAAATACAATGGGCCAGAAGGGGGCAGTAGCAATCTTTTCCTGCCCTGGTTAAAGGTTAGAGTAGGGCTCCCACTGAAAAATGGAGCAAGGAAGGGTGAGACTCCCGGGTTGAGTTTCTTTTGCCCATTCAAGATGATGATCACCAGAGAAAATCATGTAATAAATATAGGTGTTATTTTTCTAAATTGACTAAAGAGATAGAAAATACTGAAAGTTTATAAGTCTTGTACAAAAAGCATGACAGGTAACCTTGCTATTTCTAACTAAATTTATAAATATTAGAATAAAAGAAGAAAGGTAAATAGTTCAATGCAAGTCATTAGTAGCTTCTGGTAGAGGGAAATATAAAAATGCATGTTTGACCAGGATTTTTGTTTGTAAAATATACCTTGTTCATCACCTTGGCACTGCACTGCAGGTCTTCATGTTAAAGCAAATAATATAATTAACTTTTAGTTCATAAATGATGAATCTGCCCTTGGGTCAGTTTAAATATGGCAGAGTAACAAAGAATTCTGCATTTTTAAATAGTAGAAATTTTTTTTTTCTGAGAAAAAGATTAAGTTCTTTTCACCTTTTAATATTAATATAAATCACCTGAGAATCTTATCGAAATGCATCCAGTAGGTCTTAGCTGGTGCTTGAGATTCTGCATTTCTAACAAGTTCATAACTGAGGTTGATGCTGCTAATCCACTGATCACACTTTGAGTAGCAATAGTCTGTACGCCTTTTTATCGGATTTCTACCCCACCAAGACGATGAGAATATAGGAACTTCTCTTTAATGAAAAGCAGCAGTGCCCAAGCATTCTGCTTACATACAAAATCAATTCTTTGGATGTGTCCTCTTAACTTTCAAAGCCCAGAAAAAGTGATTCAATTTAAAAGGAAGAGAGTATCGTGTAGTGTAAGATTCATACACATGGAATCTCTAGACCTCATTTTATCCCTGCAGTCCTGACCCACAAAATAAAATCGATTTCTAGAAATATATTTCTTCAGTTGGTGCTATGAAAAATCATACAAGATTTTTGGTGCTCAAGATTTTTTTCAAAAGAAAAAAATACATATGTAAAAGTAGAAGAAAGTGATTTGCCCCAAATTTGTTTGAGGTTGTAATACCGCTTAAATTAATACAGGCTTTGCAAATCATTTCTGTCAACAGCAGTTGCATTATTGGCCAGGAGTAGGGAGAGTAGGGAAACCTGTGACAAAGGGAGACTCTGGCTAGCAGCATGAAACCATAACATTTATTATTTTAGAATTGGAAGGGGCTTCAGAGAGGATCTAGTCTAGCCTCCTCGTTTTACTTCTCAGCTCTCCTCAATTTGAGTTCCAGCTCTGTCAATCCACAGAAATAGATCTCACTAAGGCTGCCAATGAATTCCTTATAACTAAGACTTGAGGTTATTTTTTTGTTGTCATCTTATTTGACAGTTCCATAGCACTGAACATCATTGGTCTCTTTTCTATTTTTCTAAAAGTTTTATTTTTATTTTATTGTGATAAGAACACAACATGAGATATACTCTCTCAATGGATATTTAAGTGTACAATATTGTTAACTATAGGCAGAATATTGTACAGTGGATCTCTAGAATTTATTCATCTTGCATCATTGAAATTTTATAGCCATTGATTAATAATATCATTTCCCCCTCTCCTCTGTCCTTTCCAACCACCATTGTGGTTTCCTGAAACACTTTCCATCCTTGACCTGGTGACAGTGTACTCCTGGATTGCCTCTTATTGTCTACTGACTTAGAAAATATTATGTATGTCTATAATTACCATTATCCTTTTGTGCAGATGACACACTAATACATATTTCTATCCAGACCTGTACATCCAACTGCTTCCTAACCGAATCTTGTTGGATGACTCAAACACTTCTCAAACTCCACATGTCAAAATTGAACCTTTTAATACTTCCTCCAAATCCTGTTTCTGTTGTACTATGCCCGTTTCATTGTTGCCAACCAAAACCAAGTCATCATCCCTAAGACTCTCTCTCTCTACCACTCACCATATTCAGTTCTTCACCAAGCCCTATTGATTCTATCTCTGATATTCACCAAATCTGTGCACTCTCTCCATTTCAACCTCCACGATCCCAGTTGGGGTATCTTTGTCTCTTGCTTGTATTGCATCAATAGTTACCTTATTAGTCTATCTGGACCAACAGCTGATCATTCTCTACCTCATTCTCTACACTGCAGTCAGAATGATTGTTCAAAAATCCAAACCTTATTCTGTCACACCCCCTGAAGAACATTGTGACTCTCCATTGATTTTTGGGTAGAACAAGAAAACTACTTAACATCACCTAAAAGTTGCACATGGTCTGGTCCATGCCTACATTGTCCTTCATCTCATCCCCTACTTATCTCATTCCTTCCCCTCTAGCCATATTGGTCTATTCTTAATCCCTCATGCTTGCCAAATTTCTTAATCCCATAGCATGCCATGCCTCCCATTACTTACTTAAGAAAAATCTCTCTGCTCAAGTATTATTTCCTCAAGAAGGCCTTTCCTGACCTGCACAACTCTATCAACTCTCCCTATGACACACTCCCTCAGTACGCAGCAACTGTGATTGAAAGAGCTTGTCAGCACTGCATATATACATGTGTATAGTTAATTGCTTAGATAATGAGCTTTGTAATGGATAGGGACAGCATCTGTTTTGGTTCACCATCGTATCTTCATACTTTCAGTGATAATGACAATAATCACAATGGTATCGATGCTGATTAGGATATAGTTTCTAAAGTGCACCCAGAAGTGCTGCTTAAACAAAACAATATGCTTAAGTATGTGTAGTTCTGTCAAAAATTACTTGTTAGGGAAATTAACAATTTAAGAACTATGATTATTTGAAAGGAAATTAAGTTCAGTGGCTCAGGAGTCTATAGCATGGGGTGAAAATACAAATAGGAGACTATGAAACTGATGTCCTTGACCTTGGACGAATGATTTAATCCCACTGAACCTCATTTTTGTAATATATAAAATACAGATGATAATACTGCTACATAAAATACTTCTATATGGAATAATCTTAAAAGTCATGTGGAATCATAGCTGAAGATATGTTTTAGGTTCTTTTTGATTAAAAATGATTGAGGTGACATTGAACAACAAAATCTAGTAAGTTTCAACTGAACAATTTAACAGTATGTCATATATATTGTGTTGTGTGTTCAACACCCAGAGTTAGATTTCCTTCTGTCACCACATATTTGACCCCTTGTACCCATATCTACCTCTCCCTTCTTCTCCTTCCCTCTGGTAACCACTAATCCACTGTCCATGAATCTCTATTTGTCATGATTTTTTGTTGCTTTTAGATTTATATCCCAAATATGAGTGATACCATGTGGTTCTCAGGTTTTTCTGTCTGATTTATTTCACTTAGCATGATGATCTCAAGATCCATTCAGGTTGTCACAAATGGCAGTATTTCATCTCTTCTTATGGCTGAGTCATATTCCATTGTATATATGTAGCACAGCTTCTTTATCCAGTCATCTATAGTACGATACTCTGGTTTCTTCCATGTCCTGGCCACTGTGAATGATGCTGCTAGGAACATCAGGGTGCACATATCTTATGTTTTAGGTTCTTAATCTCAGTTCTTAGGATCTGTTGACTGCTGAAATTCATGTTTTGACGTGTCTCTTGAATAATTGCACTTGCAGGTAAATACAGTCTCAGGAGCTTGGAAAGGTCTTATATGCAATGCACTAGAATCCTGAAGTGAAGTTCACCTGTGCTTCTAATTCCCTAAATTACAACTGATTGAGGGATGTGGCACCCTCGTTTTGTACTCTTCTTACCAGAAATGAGAAGATTCTGACCCATCCTATAATTTCATAAGGGTCAAAACGATATTTGGTCAATATGATGCTACATATTTTTAAAATTTTTAAATATAAACAAATAGAGACATTTCTTATGAACATAAATATTATTTGATCATCGATATCATTTACTGACACTCATAAACCTCTAACATATATGTAATGTTTTATGGTTTTCAAAATATCCACACAGAGTGGTGGGTAGAACAATGATTAATCACCATATTTTTTTTTATTGAGGAATCTAAAGTTTATGTAAGTTGATCAATTTTCTTAAGTCTGCATGGTTATTAACTGACAAAGTCATACTTTTTATGTGTCACCTAAGTAAATAGACTTAATTCTCGTTATATGTATGACCGGTGTTATTTTTAATTCACTGAAAACCTACTATATACCCAGAAGTATTTTTTTTAATAACTATGTTTATATTTCCATTGCAGTAAGTGCCTCTCTCAATAGCACTTTGGTTTCCATTATATTGAGATCCACATACACACAAATGATAAATATAAAGCCCATTATTAAGAGTCTCAAAGTCAATTTCCTTAGGGAAAGAGTCGAAAGATGTCTAATATATCAACATCCTGTATCAGGTCTCCTTGTGAACTCTTATGGGTCTTCTATCAGACAGACGGTCCTCCTAAAATATGGGCATTCTTTCCTCTACTTGAAAAGATAAAGATTAAGAAAGAACTTATTAATTTATGGTTGACACCAACCGAGAAGTAGAGGTTCAAGGTAAATTAGAGAGGACAAGTTGTTTTACTAAATCTTTAGTTGTTTTAGGATGTTTCTGACAGAACAATAAAGCCAAATTCATCTTCAGAAATTCCACCTTGTGAATTTTAGGAGAGAGTCTCCTGCCTCAACAGACCCCACATGGTAGGGTCCGAGGTTAGAATGCATCTCTGGGTGAGAGAACCCTCTGATAAGAGAATGTGTGGTCATTGTTAGATTTGTTAAAACATGTGGCTTGTGAGATTAATGGTTAGCAATTGTCATTCTTGGAGTGTACATAATATCTCAGGGATCAGGTGGAGAGTCTATCTCTTAAATCCAAAATCTCTAAGCTACCACTGCAGAGTCAATAAATGGCTCTCAGCTTTTACAACCACTCACTGGCCCACATGTCCTTTATCTCTTTGCAATGGTTGTAGTGGAAATAAAAGGCACACTATAGAGCCCACTGTGTTGGATTGAATAAGTTGCCAGGAGGACAAAAAATTAAAAAGGACGATGAAAAATGAAGCACAGTTCCTGCATGTTGATGTGTGCAGGCAGCTACCAGCGCTAGTACTAATGAATTTAAAGCTATTTTCAATGGGCAGCATTGTCCACAGAGAAAGATGCCTAAAGAGCTGATGTCACCCTGCATTTATTTCCTTTCATTTTTAGAAATCTAGTTTGCTTCTCTCTTCATCTTGTGGAATGAATAAAGATGCTCAGCATGCAGAGAGGCAACTTCCAGGCTACGAAATCTAAATTGTGAATTCACTGCTCTTCCAGTTCCATGCAATGGAATGTCTGTCCAGAGTATTTCTAGATTCAATTACTTAGAAGTCAGAAAAATCATTTTAGGATGGCAACTCTTCTGTTTATTAGTTTTTAATGTTCATAGACCACATGTGTGTCCAGCACTCGAAAAAGTTCCTATTTCCAGCGATGATTTATATAAGTGATTGCTTCTTTGTTGGCTAATGTGAGAAATGCAGCATTTCCTTTCATAAACATCAAGTGGGCAAACACTAATTTGGATGGTAAATCAAATGTAATACAACTTGAAAGTATTAGAAATCTTCCTTTGCTACAATGCTAAAATCAAAAATAATGAATAACAATAGGATTGATTGTTGTGTAACAATAGGATTGATTGTTGTGTCTCACTTGTCTTAGAATCTCCTACCTTAGATTCTGCAACTGATGTGAAAACTGCCCTGACATCACCTTCATTATCATGATGCTCTTGTTGAAAATTTATTTTGGAGAATTCTCAGGTTTTACAGTTTTGTTGATTTAATTAGCGTTTTATATCCTCCTTCCCATAAAATGTCTCTTCTTGGTTCACATAAGGTTGAAAAGGAGCTGATTTTGAAAGAGTGAACTATTTTAACTTGAACAGTAGCGATAATTTTATGGTTGCATGTAAGCTAGCTCTTGGTACAGTGGGGTTCCATTCATTATATTTACTGACAACGTTGTTGTTCTAAAGCATAGTGTAGATGCTAACAGGATAGTGCATATGTAATCAACAGTTCACCCATCGACTAGTTGACAAATATTAATTGGGTATTTACTATATACAAAGCACTGTGTATTTCTCTGAAGATGAGGCAAAGTGATATAAGACGTTTCTATCCTCTGGGGAATTATGATCAATGTATTAAGATAAGAAAAATAAATAGTATAGAAGTGGGGCTCTAGGTCAGGATATCATCTGGGGAGATTAGTTTACTGACACCCAAGAGCTCAAAATGTGGCATTCACCTATGTAATCTTTAGAGTGTAAACTCCGGTTCTTGGCAGGTTCACAGTATCTTGTCAGTGTCCCAAAGAAGTCATTAATCAGGGATGTCACATATCAATTTTGTGATACTTAAGAGCCTGACATATAAACCAGAACAAACATATAGCTATCAGGCTGCCAACTAACCCGTGTAGGCTGTGCATCGTATAAGTTTCTTAGGTACAAACATCCTGGAAAGCTTTCATGATAAACATGAAATGAGCATAATAGGATTTTAAAATTGTATTTCCTAAGTTTGCTGGTTTGATATGTTATTTTTTAAAAGGCTATTTCTTTTTAGTGAGTGTGCTATTTATTAGTTGAAACTTTAAATGTGTTGACTAACAATTGAGTCCACAGGGACATGAGTACATACGTATAAAGATCAAACAGCACACACAGCATGTGTTGGTAAAGAGCTGGATGTCCTATAAAATATGCCAAGCAGACCTGGGAAGTTGCCTCTGTCCCGTCCTTGGGGCCGTGTTTAGAGCAGCAGACATCCCAACACCCATGGTCCCATTTGGAAGCTACCTTCACTGAGCATCATCCCTTGCATCCTCTCTTTTTGGGTCCAGGCCATCATATGTCTCTCCCTCTTCATTATAACCTCCTGTGAAGGTAATGAGAACGCCTAATTCGACTTTGTGGTGTTCTTCTTTCTCCAGTCTCCAGCATCTGGCACAGTGCTTTTCAGATAGAAATGCTCAATCAATGCTTGTTAAACAATTTTTTAAATAAATAAATTTTAAAATAAAGATCACAATCCTTTCTAAATAATTGTTAAAATTAATTTTATTGGGTTAACACTGGTTAATGACATAGAAGTTTCAGGCGTACAGTTTTTAGGTTTTGACTATATGGTCTAAATGTAAAAAGTGGAGTAGAAACTTTCTCAAATTGGCTGGAAACGTCTCCAGCTTCATGATACCAGTTCATGAAGTAGAGTATTTATATCTGTTCTCATTACTTGGTTCTTGGATTGGCATTTGACTTCGCTTTCAGATTTCTCTTTTGTGTGCTCTATTTCTCATCACCTCCACTGCTCATTGACATATTCATTGCTTTTTGAAAATGGTATATGAGACATTACATACTTACAAAAATATATATGTGGAATATACATGAAACATACAGAATAATAATAAAACAAATTTCTGTGAAACCACATAGAGCATAAAACACAGGAAATCACCAGCATCTCTGAAGCTCCCTGAAGACTAATCCACTATCTCATCTCTTGGGTTAATTTCTAATCCTGACTATTTTGGTATCATTTTCTTGCTTTGCTTTATTATCCTAATACACACATTTGTTTAGTTTCTCATGTTTTAAACTGTAGATAAATTGAATGAGAGTGTTCATGTTCTTCTCTGATTTGCTTTTGTTTGGTCAATATCACATCGTTGTACATGGCAAGAATTCATTCATTTTAACTCTATATTGCTTCACTCTATGAGAATTCCACAGTTTATTCATCCATTCTACTGCTGATGGGCTTTTGGGTTGTTTCCAGTTTTGTTTTATTTTTTTTGTTATGATAAATAATGCTTCATAATCTTGGATATTTCTCCAGCCATACATGTGCACATTTAGAGGAAGAATTATTGAGTCCTAAGGTAGGCACAGCTTCAGTTTTATTAGATAACGCTAAGTTTGTTTTCTACAGTGCTGTAATAAATTACACTCTTACCACAGTGTAGAAAACTTCTAATTTTGTTTTATCTTCATTGACACTTGGCGTTGTCAGACTTCTTAGATTTTTCCAGTCTAGAGAATGTGAAAAAGCATCTCTTTGTTTTATTTGCATTTATCAGATTTCTAATGAGCTTCAATACCATTTCAGTATGTTTACTGATCATTTGTGTTTTATCTGAGAAATGTTTATTTCTTTGTAAAAGTATTCATTCAGTTAGGTTATTTGCTTTTCCTTATTTACGTGTAAAGACCATTTTGTAGTAGTCCTTTGGTAGTTGTGTGTTTTCTAAATATCTTTCCCAGTTTGTGGCTTTTTACTTTCTTATTCAGATTTTTAATGTAACATTTATTAATTTTTCTCCTTTAGTTTTGAGATTTTTGTCTTGTAATATAAGTATTAATATTGAGATTATGAAGATGTGCTCCTAGATTACCCTGTATGGTTTTTAAGATGTCATTCATATTTAAATTATACCTAGAGTAAATATTGTCTATTTTAATTACTTATGTGATGTCATATACTTAAGAATTTTTAATTGATGTGTGTAGATCATATATGAAAACAAAAATTAGGTGCTTTTCTTCTAAGGGTTTGAAAATTAAAATGCCCAATAATATCAATATAGCATATTAGAACATACATTTGCCAAGTCACTTCAAAGAGCTAAAACAGTTTCTAATTTAAAAAGACTTGACTGTAGCTCTGCTAATGTATGGCATATAAGAAACCATCCAAAAGATTTTATGGTTTGAAACAATAATTTGTCTCTGTCTCTTGAGGTTCTGTAGCTTGAGTGGGTTCATCTGGGCATTTTTGTTTGAGATCTCTCAAGCCGTTATATGGACACTAAAGCTTGGTTCATTTGAAGGTTTAATTAGTTCTGACTTCCAAGATGGCTTGCGTACATGATTGGTATTTGATATTGGTTGTGGATAGTGGATGGGGTAGTCAACCACATAGTCTTTCCCTTGGGCTTGGACTTCTTACACCATGGTACCTGGGTTCTGAGAAGGTATATTCCAACAGTGAGCATTACAAGAGAACAAGGAAGATGCTGCTACAGGGATTCTTATGACATAGGGATGCAGCATTTTACTGGTTGGTTACACATGACCAGCTCAGTTTCATTATGGAAGGGGACTTCTCTAAGGTGTGAATACTAGAAAGTATGATTCATTGGACAGTCATTTTTGAAGATTAACTATAACAGCCATGTCAAAGGATTTCCAATATTAATATTCACAGAGAGTGCTGTGTCATCTTCTAATTCAAGCAATAAAGAAGATTAGATGGATTGAAAAACCTCTCAATACAAAACACTGAAACTTATACATTTAAAATGTTTTTCAAAACTTTGAACTAAGAGAAATTCTCAGAGATCCAAAACAAGAGAATGTGAATCCAGAGTAAAATTCAAATACTAAAATCAAGCAATGCCATAGCCTATATTTAGATCCCCTAGACTGATGACTTCACTTTTAATGGCATCTCAGTTGGGAGGGGGCAAGGAGAATGACAGAGAAACCTTAGAGCCCAGGCAGGGGGGATGATCTATTTGGAGACCTTCTGTGTAAGCCATGCAGAAGGAGAGAAAGCTCAGAAGCATTTGCATATTCAAAACTTAACTCTAAATGGAATGAACACATATCAGAATTTGTAACCACAGGAAAACGCCATGTGAACTTGTGTTCCCGACTCTGGATGGCAAATATTGCAAACTAAGCATTTATTTGGACTTGTTCTAACTTGGTAACTTCTGTATCTCTGATGGGAGCAACTAGTCCACTTGGAGGAAACATTTGAACATATGCCTCATAGTTTTCCTTCCGTTAAAGCTATAATGGATATGATTTGCAAACACAAATCATAGAATATATGACAAAACAAGGGCCCCACAAGTATGAGCCTGGAGAAGCAATGAGTACAATAAGACACTCAAATACTTTAGAGATTAGAATGATCATAATTAGAATAATTGTATTAATTGTGTTTACAATTATAGAAGCAAAGAATGGTAAGAAATAAATGACTCAAAAGAACCAAACAGAATATCTAGAAATGAAAAGCATAATAATTTTTTTCAAGCCATTAATGATTTAATATTATATTAGATATAACTTATGAGATAGCTATTAAACTGGAAGATAAACCAAAAGTATTATCCAGAAAAGAACACAAAGAGACAAAGAATTTGAAAACATGAAAGAGAAGTTAAGAAACACAGAAATTGGAGAGAGCCATCTAACACATGTCAAGTAGATAATTCAAAGAAACAATAGATTTCAGGAGCAGTGATTTTTGAAGAGGCAATGGAGAAAATTTTTTAGAATTGATGAAAAGCTTGACTCATCAGAATCAGAAATTCAAGCAGAATAAATAAAAAGATTACCCCACTTAAATAAATGTACCCAAAGTGAAACTAAAAAAACTAAAGAGAAGGAAAAGAACTTGACATCAGTCAGGAACTGATTTTTTAAAAATTACCAAATGACAACAATTAATGGACAACTGAATTCTTGGCCTTAACCAAAGAACAAGGAGACAATGAAATAAATGACTATTCAACATACTGACAGAATATAACTGTCAACCTAAGGTTATATATCTCCAAAGTTCCTTTAAAAAAGTGTAAAATAAATATAATTCCAGGAAAACAAAACTAAGGGTGTTTAATAACAATGGAACATCAATAAAGGAATAAAAGAAAAATAAAACTCAGAGTGAAAGCTATTTCAGGAAAAAGGAAAATGACTCTAGAAGGAAAGATACAAGAAAAAATAGTGAATATAGAAATTGTTATACAAACAGGTAAATATGAATAAATAATAACAGTAGATATTCAGACTAAAGTAAGTTTAAGACAAAAAAAAATGCTTACTAGGGAGAGCTATGAAGAGTATCCAGATCAATTTAATTAGAGCTATGCTGATATCCACAGAAAGAAAAACCAAGAAAGATGGATGAAGAAGAGCAGAGTATAGAGGCAGTAGAAGGCCAGAAGGGCATCCTGAGAAGTGTTTAAATATTTTTTAAAAAAGAGTTAAATATGATTAACATTTCCAACTGGAAAATTTAAGACTCTGTGCCCCTCACTCCACTGCTCTCACTTGTTCTTGCTCTCTCAACTCCCGCCTCTTCTCGGAGACCAGCATGCTGGAATCAGTTCACTTGATGTGAGAATGGTAAAGGACAATGTAATTGTTGCTTTCAAGACTATAAAGTGTGTTTTTTAAGATATGCCAAACCAGCATATCTTCATCTCTTTTCAAGGCAACCATATAGGCACCATAAATCGACAACCCATAAATGATGGGAATGCCTGCTAAATGGTTGACTATTGGACCAGGCAAGGAAGAACTGGATGGAATCTCCATCACCCAGGCTGTTCTAAAAAAACGTGTGGGTCTGTCATGAACTCACTTGTCCCCTTCCAGGTTTATGTGTCTATGGCACATGATATTAATTGAGAATTTAGAAGATATATATCCAAGTTCTAGCTCTGCAAACAGACAGATTTTTAACGCTCTGAGCTCCAGTTTCCCCTTCAGTAAAATGGGAGGTAATACCACGTTTCTGTCTGTCACCCTGGGTTGTAGCAAAGATGCAATGACATGGGTTACAGGGCAATTTAAACTTCCAGGACTCCAATAAATGTAAGTTGTTGTTGTTCTTGAATAAATGCTTCCATTATCACAATCCTATGAGGCTATTTCTGTTATAGCCTCCTTAATTATTTCCTTATTTCTAAAGAGAAGATTATAATTTAACATTTTGTATTTAGGAAAGTAGAAAAACTGATTTACTTGTGCAGTATAATTTAGTCTTATCTAATTTAGTATTTTTCACTGATGATTCATTGTATATGCAAATATATGTGAATGAAGAAAGCAAGATCATATTATTTTTCGTATGGGCAATTATTATATGAGCTTCTGGAAAGAAAGCTTAATTCAACTTTTAAGTTGCTAACTTTAATAGTAAAAAGTATATTTAACTTAGATAAATTGCTAAATATGAATAAGGGGGAGAATTTAATTGATACAAGGGTAAGGTCTTCCTGTCAGAGAAAATTTTTAAATGGAGCTGGAGGTCATTTAATGTAACCATAAGGCTGACTCTGGAGAATATTGAGTTGTGTTTTCTTTTTGACCAGGACACCAAGAAATGTAATCAGCTAAAAAGGTTGAAACGCTTGAGTATCCATTCATCTTTCTCCTTTTAAGGACAACTCTTTCATTATGGCTTGCAATGCCTTGAAGATAAGACCAAGTTATACTGCAAAAGTAAATCAGTTTTTAAGTAAATATATTAGACAAATGTAGTTGAATAGGCTACCATCACATAATTAGGAAATACACTTTTCTATTTATTTATAGGGTACCATAAAGGAAGGGTAAACGCAGTTCTCAATGTCATGTATACAGAGTCACACAGATAAAGATAAGAATGAAAATGAAATATGAATAATAGATGATGAATCATTTTCTTGGGTTTCTACAAGCCTCTTAAAAATTAAAACGAAAGGATGCCATGATTAATCTTTTGTTACGTAGGACATTGAAAACTATTTTACTGTGGACCTCAGACTCCTTGATTCCATTGTGTTCAATAGACCCATTATCCCCAGGGGTTTGTCCTTTCACCATTGTGTCATAGCTCCTTCCACCAGGGTTACACACCCCTTCTAATTCCCAGTTCTGTCTGGCAGCCCTAGGAATGGTTCTGTTCATAGGAGCTTCTTATCAAGAATCTATTGAGCCCTTGGGCAGGCAATTTTCCCCGAATGTCCCTCCAGACACCCTCTTCACACTTATCCTGCTCTCTGCCTCTGGAGGCTGACAGCAGGGGACTGGACAAATTAGGCTTTATTGACATCTGGCTCCCAGTTGATTTCAGCCAATAGGAAGCCTCAGCAGGAGATCAGAGTTGGGAAGGAAGAAGTTCAAGTATTTACTCTGTCAACTCCCTACCAGCTAAGCAGAAATTTGGTAGTGGCTTTGTTCTTCTGTTGAAAGCCAAATGCAAAGAGACAAAAAATAGATTGGTGGTTTTCAGTGACTTGAGGGAGATGAAATTGGGGAGTAATTGCTAATGGATATGGGGTTTTGGTGGGTAATAAAAAGGTTCTCAAATTATTATTATTTTTATTAATTATGATGACAATGATTAACAAAATCCAGTAAGTTTCAGGTGTACAATTTAGCAATAAGGCATCTATATATTGCATTGTGTAATGTACTTGAATTAGATACAGTGATGTTTGCCGAACTTAGCAGATATACTAAGACTATTTAATCATGCATATTAAAATGGTGAGTTTTATGATATGTGAATAATATCTCAATCATAAATGGATAGGAAATATACAATGAAATACCATCAGCCATAAAAAAAAGAATGAAATCTTACCTTTGTGACAATGTGGATGGACTGTAAGAATATTATATTAAGTGAAATAAGTCAGATAGAGAAGGACAAATACCGTACGATCTCACTTGCATGTGGAATTAAAGAAAGAAAAGCCAAGCTCATGGATACAGAGAATGGATTGGTGGTTGCCAGAGGGTGGATGAAATGGATGAAGGGAATCAAAAGGTACAAACTTCCAGATATAAAATAAGTCCTCGGGACATAGTGTACAGCATGGTGACTATAGTCAATAATAATGCATATTTGGAAGTTGCTAACAGTAGACCCTAAAAGTTCTCATCACAAGAAAAAAAATTGTAACCGTGCGGCGATGCATGTTAACTAGACTTGTGTTGATCGTTTTGCAGTATGTGAAAGTATCAAATCATTATATTGTACATCTGAAACAAATATAATGGTATATGTCAATTATACATCAATAAAGAATTGATAGAAAGGTTCCAAATTGACTTTTGTAGCACAAACCAAAGAAAGTGTGGATAAATAAAAAAGAAAAACTACAAATTGAAATTATAAAAATACAAACCAAGAAAAATGCATCATTTATATCCATTAAAGTAAAGAAGGGAGAGACAGAGGGAGGAAAGAAGGAAAAAAGAAAAAATCCACAGTTCCTGGAACACGGCTCTCCCTAATAGCTACCGCTTTCCAATTTCAAATAGTGATTCCACTCTCATGCCTTCAGGCCTTGGATGGGAACAGCTCCCTGCTATTGGCTCAGGGTGTACAACCATCCCTAGCTGGCTACTTTTAATCCTGACCACAGACCTTCATAAATCATCCTTTTAGTAAACCCTCCTCAGGTAACCCATTTGAGCACAACGTCTGTGCCCAGCGCCAACCCTATCCCTTACAAGCCACCAGTGCCCGTGAGATCATGTCTAAGCTCTTCTCTCTCACCGTTAACTCATTTTTCTTTTCACCTCACTATTTTGCAAGCTGTGGTTCAGCATTACTGTCTCTTCTTCTATATCATCGCTAGCGTATGTTTTATATGCTCTGACAATTTTGACTTTGCACTTTGTTTTAAAGCCACATCATTATCTAGTTAAGTAACACATGCTTTACCTAAAGATGACACAGAAACCCATTCTTCATACTTTCTTCATGGCTTTTAGTCCTGAAAGAGGCACTAGTTAAGGCACTGGGTTTGACTTTTAATTTATTATTTCTTACTTTGCTTTTCCTCCTTTCTAGCTTTTTTTTTTTTTTCCTTTTCAACCTTAATCCATGCTTTCATCCCTATTGTTTTCCTGGATCCAATTCTTAAGGCCCAAGTCCCCCTTTATAAAACTGCTAAATTACATTGTTGATGACAAATCAAAGGACTGAGTTTGTGAGTCAGAAAGTCCTTTGCTCTCTCAATATAACAAAGTCTGAATTTTCCACCCTTCAGGGCACAGTACAGAACTCATCTTAATTTTTTTTTTTTTGGCTGATCAAAGAAAGGAGGTCAGTTTACTTGGAAAATGCTAGCATGTTTACTTAAACCAAACATCGTTGTTAGTTCTTTTACTGTATTGAAAAAATTCAAGCGAAAGATGTTCAAGGGTCACCTAGTCCGTTGTCACGAAGCTGTTGGATCAGGAAGAATAAATAAAGATGAGACTGGAATGGAATATTTAGAACCAGATTCCACTTTGGCTTTATACTTCAATGTATCACAGTTCCTTTTGTATCCCCAGGGACCAGCTTCAGTTCTTCAAAATGTGGTCAGAACACATTCCACAGATGATGATAGCAAGAGGGAGGACTTCTTTGCCCACAGTAGAAGGGTCTAATTTTATTTTCCTGATAATTAGCTTAAGTGGTACCACTCTTTAGAGAGGAGTGAGACAAGTGAGGGGTGATTCAGACCCATGGAGTCTGGAGGGGGGTGGCCCAGATCAGGCATTCCGAGGCCACCCCTATTGTGGAGTGCATGACATTTGCTTATGATGTCATCTCTACAGCATGCTGTAGAATGAGCACTGAACTCTGAAGTTGGATGGCTCTGTATTTGAACCCCAGTTTTGTCATTTACTAAGACCAGAAAATCCTGGACTGAAACAGTGACGGAACCAGGTTTCTAGAGGGATTCTAGCTTTGATAGCCTTGTAAGCATTTACTCATTTAGATATTTTATTGAGTGCCTACTATGCCCTATTCTGAGCATGGAGGATATTAAAAACGTAAGTAATGTGAAGTCCCTAACCTCAGAATTTACCATGGCTTTGCAGGCTAGCCCTCTCTCCAGCCATCAATTGACCCTAGATGGCTAGATGGCACATTGCCTCTCCTGTATCCATAGGCAATCATGCAAAATGCACTAATTAAATGTCTCCATAATGACTGTGTGCTTCAGGAATGGCCTGGTGCCAATGCCTTGAAAAGACTGTGCTCCAAATGCCACTCTTGTCCTGAAGCTAATGGATAAAGTGACCACAGCATATGCCTAGAATTGATTGTTTTCTTTAGATTTAATCAAGCCTCCTTTCCTCCTCTCCTGAAAATGTTAATGTTTTCTCTCTACTACAGCTACTATACCTTAACATGAAAAGAATTACATTTTCCCCTCTGATTTTAATTATCCCCTGACAGCTTTGGGAAATGGCATGGGTAACACAAATCAGAAATGCCAGTTGGCTTTGGAATGCGTCCTGCGTGCTTTTGAGACAGATTTTATGAGTTATGTTTTGAACAAATGTTAACGTTAATTTGTGTTTCCTTAATAGACACCAGCAGATGATCAGAAAAGAGAAAGAGGTCCTTCACGAATCTGATGGTGTGACGGGAGGACTTTGCAAGGATTAACGATAACATGAAGGTAATTAATTGGCCAGCAGGAAAGGGGGAGGTCATGAGATTTTTTTAAATTAAATTTATTGGGGTAACATTGTTTAATAACATTATATACATTTCAGGTATACAACTTTATAATACATCTGTATACTCTATTGTGTGCTCAGCACCCACCATCTAGTCTCCTTTTGTCACCTTTTATTTGACCCCTTTACCCTCGTTATCCTTCCCCAACCCCTTCCCTTCTGGTAACCAGTTGGAATGTTTCTTAAAAATGTCTTTCCAGGTGATATATGCTAAGCTGTCCATCAGACATTTCCTTAACTGAGGTCCCATTTATATCACTTTCTCTATTTTGGGGAAAGGACTAGTTTGTTTGTTTGTTTTTTTTAAAGAAAATTTTTAATCTAAAAGCTTCTAAGTGCTAACTCTCAATTTATGTACTTTTTCTTTTTTGATCATTCAGTAATGAACAACTAGCACTAGTGGCCCTTGGTTCATATAAGTAAAAGTCATCACCTTTTAAGGGACAGATATGCCAAATATTTTTATAGGTGTCATACTTTAGTCTTCTCAACAATCCTCTGAGGCATCTCTTCCTTCCTGTTTTACAGATGAAAAAAAAATGAGGTTTAAAGAGTTTAGGTAATATGGTGATAGTCACAAAATAAATCAGTGGTGGAAAATGTTTCTTCCTGACATAAACCTATCCATCGCCATCTTTTCTTAAGGATCAGCAAGTATCAGGATTGGATAGTCTGTGATGTGCAGGGTTATTGATGGAAGAATGACGTCAGGCAGAATCATATCTGATCGTCCAAGGTCATTAATTAATGCTGGAAGCAAAAGACCAGGAGGACAGGTCAGGCACGAGTCAAGTACGAGGTAACTGAAGATAAGAATGTTGGAAACTGTGTTGGCTGCTGGACTATGGAGTGTTCGTCATACGCAACAACCCCAATAAAAACTGGAATAAAGGATTTTGCTTTTGCTAAGCATCCTTTTTGCCTAAAGCAACCAGAGGTGTTCTTATTAATAGCTGTCACCTGGGTCTTCCATCACCTTCCAATGTACTGTCTGAGTCTCACTAATTCAGTGGTCCGATCCTTTTGAGATGATAGGGTCATCAATATCCATAAAGCTTTACTGTACATGGCAAAGAGAGGGACACATGCTATGGCCCTGTTCGAAGCTCATTTGGAGGGTGTTTATCCTCAGAGACCAAGGGATATACCATCCAGGGTCATCACATTCAAGGACTTGTCTCCTTTTTATCAGAACATCCTCTTCACAGGGAAGCACACCCTGTGAAGCCAGCAAAACTGGGATAATTAAAATCAGAGGGGGAAATGTAAATTTTTTTATATTAAGGTATTGTGGCTATAGCAGAGAGCATTCACATTTTCGGGGAGAAGGGGAGGAGTGCTAGGTCTCCCCTTCTTCCCTTCTATGTGGGCATAGGGTGACTACTCAGCTATTTGCAGGGAGAGAAGGACTTCACCAGGGAATTAGCTCCGAGGGAGACCCACTGGAGACTAAGTGTGGTATCTTTAGGGCTGCATCAGTCTCTTTGGAGCAGGGGACATTAAATCTAATATTAGAAATTCACGTGGAAGGTAAAGTAGGAGAAAGAAATACAAGGTACCAAATGATGTAGGCGAAACTGAAAACGAGTGCGTTGTCAGTGCCGAGCTGATCGGGAAGGGGAGGTTTCAGTGGTGAGACGCCCAGTTGGACAAATGCACAGGGGCCAACATGAGAATGAAAGGCAGGCACCAACTTTACTGTGGGGAGCGCACTTCTGTTGCGGGAAATGCAATCTATTGTGGGGAGAGCGCTTCTGCTTCTGCTTTTCTTATGCTCCCCAGGGGACCGCAGGGCTCCACACATATCAGAATACAATAGTGGCCTTCAGCCACACATGCGTGATACAGTAAGCTGAATTAGGCTTACATACTTTAGGCAAGGCACCCTACTACAGTAATGTAACATTCTAAATCTGGGGTCCTATTCCTAGCCATGAGCCTGGATCCCAGCCAGACCTGGGCCCAGCCAGGCCTGGGACCCACATGCATTGTCAAAGCAGGGATGCTAGGCAAAGCAGGGAGCCAAGCAGAGTATGAGCAGGGGAGGTAGGAGGTCAGATGTGGCAGATAGGCCAATGCATGTCTAAGCACAAGATCAAGTAAGTATGTCATCTAATTTCAAACTGGAGAAAATACAGAAAAGCACTCAGACACACATGCACTATAAGAAAGTTGTCACCCATATTCTCGTAACCCAGGGACGATCATTTCAGTACGTTTTCTTTACATCATTTAACTTTGAGAGCCCAACCAAGCTGCTTCTCTGACTGTAGTCTGAGTAGTGCATGGGTTGGAAGGAGTCTAAAAACAGGGGCAGCTAATCCCAGCCTGAAAGACAGTGATAATGCTGCGCATGGCCAAGGCATCATGGGATTTCTGACCTAGCGAGAACTCAACGATCATCCAATCGGTGATAGTAAAAGCCCGTTCATCAGAGTCGTATAGGTTTGACGCAGATGCCTCGGGCTTTCTGGGAGCAGAGAGGGCTGAGTGTGCAGCAAAGTGGTCAAGGTTATAGGTCTCCCACGGGGGCTTCAGCCCAGTGGCTCTGCCTTATCTCATGTATGTGTGTATGTATGTGTGTACGTACATACATACACACATACATACACACATTTCTTTCTGGGTAAGATTCCACTTAAAGAAAGGATTCTGCTATTTTTAAAAGAGGAAAATAAAAAGCTATGGTATGTCATTGTCCTAATACTGAAGGAAACTGAAGTTCCAAGAGATGAAATGACATTTAGAACATCCCATGGCCAAGTGTGCTTGCCGGCAGGAGCACCCTTGGTCCCCAGCTCTTCTCTGACATTCCACCTCAGATCAGCTATGTCTTCTTGTAGTCTTCTTTGTAATAGGCGTCCTCTCGCCCAGGAAGCAGCCGAGCTTTTCTCAGGACTCTACAGCAACGGGGGTGTCCCGTCCCTGCGTCCTCAGGTCTGCGACATCACCCTGGGCTCAGAAGTTTGAGTGCTAAAGCCAAGAAAGGCCCAGACAAACCAGAACAGTCAGTCTTCCTGTTGGGAAGTGCCGAATGCTCAGATCTTTCCTTCCCAACCACTCTTGTTTCTGTGGTCAGAAGCCCGAGAGAGTTTCTGTCTCTCTCTAGATTCTCACAGAGTCCTTTATCCTGTGGAATCTAGTCTTCGAGCAGGCTTCCTCATGTGTGCTTCCTGACCCAGGGTTTCTGATTGATACCTGTGCATAGATACATTCTGTCTGCTTGCTTCTCTCTGTCACGAATGACAACATCTATCCAGCCTTGATTTGTTTTTTTTTTTGTTCGTTTTTTACTTTCTGGGATCTGATTGTATGTAGCCATTGAAGAAAATGTCACTGAGTGTCACTTGTTGTCCATGTGAATTGCAGTAACTTCTGGCTACTTTTCTAATCGGTCCTGCCAAACTTCTGGTACATTCTAGAAGCTCCTAGACCCAAATTCAGACTTTTGTGGAGCTTCTTTTCCGTCTATGTTTTTCCTCACTACTGACAGTTTCGGAAAACATTGTATCTTGGCCAGTGGAGGGTAGCTATCTATTTTATCCCCCTCTGCAGTCTGTGAACTGAGTTCCCAGACCTATCAGATTAGCAGGGGATAATATTTATAAACTCCATTTATCAGACATCTAGAAAGAGTCTGTTTGGACCACAGCTGATCAGCATATCTGAATTCTCACCCCTTAGTTTTACCTTAAGAAGACTTGCTGCTTGTCATCCAAGGAGGGTTTTGTTAAGTAACTCAAGCATGGAATTTTCGTGTCTGATTTGATGAGCACTCTGCCCGAGCTCTCCTGTTCCTTCACTCCGCATTTGGCCTGCGGGGAGAGCCCTGTGGCCTCAGCTCTGCTTACCTGCCCACTCAAATCTATTCTAGGCTTGCTTTGTGGATTCTGATCTGAACTATTTTTCAGAGTCCCAGACTTGTTCTTTTTTAAAAAAAAAATTGGTTTGGCTCAGTTCCGTGTTTCTCCTCTTCTCTCCAGCTGCAGTGATGGCACTCAGACCTAAGTGCTCAAGGATTGCCATTAGAGACATGAAATGGCATCGAAATTCATGCCATCGAGCGTTCAAGTTCAGCTAGCATGTGAAAGATCATGGTGCTTTTCATTCCATTCAGTAAACACTGAGTTATATTTTTGCCACTTTTGCTTTTTGTTTCTCTGGAGGGGAAAATCACTTTACTTCCTTCTAAAGTTGTAAATAAAGAGACAGGCATCAATTATGTTGTAAACATGCTATGGGGAAGAAAATTTCTTAATTAACATATTTCCTATAGAAGCTACAGCAGTGAAAGAAAGAGTAGAGGGGGAAGTGCCTGCTAGGTTTGAAATAAAATTTAGGATTGTAGCTCATAGCGTATTACCTTGGGACTCATATTTTTCTACAGATGAGCAAAATGAGACTCAAAGAGAGACATCTAACTGATGGTTCTCCACTCTGGCTGCACATTAAATCTATCTGGAAGCTTTAGAAACTAGGGGTGCCAGGGCCCCACTTCCAAGGCAATCTGATTGGTCAGGGATGGAACCTGACATTGATGGTTTTTTAAAAGCCACCCCCGGTGGTTCTCATACACAGCCAAAGTCTACAATCCCCATTTTAAAGCTCCGTGACAGAGTGGGGAGTAGAACAATGCCGTGTGAGTCCCAGATCAGAGATGTGTCCCCATGCTGCCACCTGTGGGCATTGCAGAAAGCATTGAAAGGACATGGGCCACGGCCACACTGGAAGGGAAAGCGTCGCAGCCAGGGACTGTTTGAGTAAGAGAGGGGCATGCTGGTCCATGCAAGTCAAGTACGAGCATTTCCCGGGACGTAGAGGACACACAAAGACAGGCTGATTTACTGCATGACTCAGCTTGGACTTTAGTCGAGTCTCAGTCCGACCGTGGTACCCTCTGGAAAGAGACGCTAATGGTTCAACAAAGAGAGTGACGATGGAGCCCCTTTAAGAGTCAGGGGCTGGGAATCATTCCTCTCTGCCTTCCCAGGGGATTCAAGGAATCGGAACATCTCTGCCAACTCCCAAGTCAGCATATCCTTCAGTCAGCCGCTCTTTTGGCAGATGGAATCTGTCCGATTGCACAGCCTAATGTGATGCTCGTCATAGTCACCTCTCGTCCATTGTTGGCTAGTTCCGCATTTGCAAACTCATCTCACTCAAATTAATTTGTAACCCCCAAATCTATAGTTGCAGTACTTTCCAGATCATTTGTGTACATGTGCGGAGCAACGAAAAAATGTAACTTCCCCACAGCATGTGTGTGCTTCCAGCTGAGGTTGAACAAGACAGTTCCCCTGGCTTGTTGTAACTCGCATGCTGAAATAAGTCTCCTTTTCCCAGTCACTTTAGTGCCACGTTTTAAAATTTTTTTGTGCTTTCTTTTCATGACTTTGTTGTTTAAAATGGCTCTGAAGTATAATACTGAGGTACTCTCTAGTGTTGCCACACCCAAGAAGGCTGTGATGTACTTTACGGAAAAAAAAATACATGTGTTATGTAGGCTTTATTCAGGCATGAGTTATAATGACATTGGCCATGAGGTCAATGTTAATGAAGCAATAGTATGTTTTAAATAAGGAGTCATAAACAGAAGCATTCATAAAACAAGGTAATGTATTGATCCATTGATGAAAATGTTTCCAGAGGCTCTCAGGAGTCTAATGCTGCATTCCCCACCAGGACCAGCATTTGGGGATTGGCTAAGTCAGGGTTCATGGTGGCTTTATAGACACGACTACTGCAAATAATGAGGACTGACCGTAAATGGTATGTGCTCAATGCATACTTGTTAGGCAGATGAGAAACTGAATGAAAATCTCACGTTTGTATATTTTTATGTCTATAAATATTTTTACATATATTTGTATTGGATTCGGTGTTGACGCTAGGGTCTCAAAGACACCAAAAATTGCTATAACCTTTATGGAGTGCTGACTGTGAAGCAGGCTATGTATGTATGTATGTATATATATATATAATATATATGATACATATTATATATATATAATATATATGACATACATTATATATATATATACATATGTGTGTGTGTGTGTGTGTGTGTGTGTGTGTGTATATATATATATATATATATATATATATATATATATATATTTAATTCTCACAACAGTCCTAGGAGGCAAAAACATCTTTTCCATTCTACAGAGAGGATAACTGAGGTCCAGATAAATGAAGGAACTTATTCAAAGTCCCTCCGCTGGAAAGAGATGAATACATATTTTAACCCAGGTAGCTTGACCACTGTTACAAGCTGAATTGTGTCCCCCCAAAATTCATATGTTGAAGTCTTACCGTACCCCTGTACCTGAAAATGTGGCTATATTCAGAGATGGGGTCTTTATAGAGGTAATTGGTTAGGTTAAATGAGATCACTGGGACTTACTATAGAGCGATATGACTGGTGTCCTTATAAGAGGAAAGACCATATGAAGACACCAGGAGAAGATGACCATCTACAAGCCAAGGAGAGAGGCCCTCAGAGCCAATCACCCCTGCCAACACCTTGCTCTCAGACTCGTAGCATTCAGAACTGTGAGGAATGAAATTTCTGTTCTTTAAGCCACTTAGACTGTGGTACTTCGTTGTGGAAGTCGTGGCAAGCTAACGCAAATACAGTCTCAGCACCTGGCTCCAAAGGGCTCCGAGTCTAGCCACTTGTCACAATCCTCCAGAGACATTTTTCTCCAAGGGGGGAGCAATATAGTTGTCAATGAGACTATGCCTAAATCAGGAATTCTGGAACTGCCTGCGAGGATGGAGCAAGGGAGGAAAAATGCTGGATGTTGGGCCAAGGCCAAGTGGAGCATAAAGGTGGCCAAGGCAGAACAAAGCACCAGGAGGGGTGCCAAGTCCCAGAACTGCAAGCAAAACAGGGAGGAGTTGTGCTGGATGAGAAACAAGCCAAGTGATCCAGTCAAGAAGAAGGGCCAGGTCACAGAGGCAAAGGATCAAGAGCAAAGGCCAAAGGCATAAGGCAACAGGAAAGGATCATGGGGACTGCCTTCTGGGTCCAGAGCGCACCTGAGACCCTCCTGGCAGTAACGTCCAGTTTTAGAAAGCTTAAGCCAACTTCCCTTTCATGCTCCTCTATCTAGGTAAAAACCACCGCATTCCAATTAAATTCAGACATCTCCACCAAAATATGGTTGAGTGGTAGACTGATCATAACTGTGTCATGTTGGGTTCCCCAGGAGCAGATGTTGAGAGGAAGATTCTGGAACACAGTAGTTTTTAATTTTAATAGCAGGAAGGATAAATCTCTCCTTATTTTCTACCTTTTCAAAAACACTTTGGGCCATTTTACATAGTTTGTTTTTTTATGTACATTTTTCAATCATTATTTTCGATTTAAAAAGAAAGCCTGTTGTGTTTCTGATTGAAATTGCATGAAATTGATATAGTTATTTGAAAAATATTAACATTTTTATGAGATTAAGACTTTTAATCCAGCAGCATGGTATATCTCTACATTTATTCAGTTCTTGTTTCATGCCCCTCAAAATTTACAGCTCTCAAATAAATCTGACACTTTGTTAATTTTTTTCCTATGTGTGTTGTAGTTTTAGTCTCTACGGTTAATGGGAAGTGTGTGTGTGTGTGTGTGTGTGAGAGAGAGAGAGAGAGAGAGAGAGAGAGAGAGAGAGAGATTCTCCCCCCTTTTTTATTTCTATGTGGTTTCTACTAGTAAATGAATTGATTTTTAAAGTATTTCTTCTAATAACCAGTACCTTATTGAATTATTTTACTTGTCATCCAATAATTTACTTTTAATTGTGCCCATTAGCTTTTCTAGGAAACCATTATATCCTTTGTAAGTCAGTTCCAATACTGAAAATACTTCTTTACTTTTTAAGGCTTATTACGTTAGCTAGCACTCTGAAAAAAACGAAAATAGCATCTCTTCATTGAGAGAGTGTAAGCTGTTGGCTAGTGTTCCCTCCGCGTGGTGATTGTGACGGCAGGCACTTTACATGTAATCCCTCCCACTGTTCATCCTATTCAGAGCCCCTCTCTGAGCTGAGCCAAGTACAATCAGAGGGTTTTCAAAGGACACGTTTTAGCAGAGTCACTCTGCCTACCTGTGAGGTTGGTGGGGGCGGGGGAAGGGAGCAGGCAAACAGGGCAGGGCGCCTCTTACTTCTCAGGGCTCCATTGTCTGTCCCACAGAATTTGGAGTCATTTGTAGCAAGCATCAATTTTTGAAAACAAAGAAAATAGGAAACTTTTTACTTTTTAGCTCTGGTGACAGTGCCCCCTCATTCAACAGAGTGGAGTGAATGCTCCACACAACATATTCTGTGCCTGATGGGAAGCTGGAGTCTCAGTCTGCCACCCCCTCACTGTGTCTAGGGACTGTCCTGTAGGCTTGTGGCTCTGCTGTTGTTTGCAAAGTTCAGGGCCACACCTCACACGCTTCTCTGTCCTCAGTGACAGAACGCACCTCACATAACCAGGCCTCCTTGTATCCACACACTGAGGGTCATAAATGACCGCACGGAGCTCGTTTGCCTCCCCTAACTCCTCTTTTGAGGGATTCCTTTTCATCCTTTCGAAAGAAGTAGCTGGGGATAATTTGCTCCCTCTACCTTCACCGTTTTTTGTTTTGAAGTGACCTATGCAAGCTCAGAGAAGCTAAGATCAAGTCACCCTGGTTACCAGATGAGTTCTCTCTTCTGCCTTGGACCCACAGCATCCCCTTTACATCATCTTTGCTAGTGGTACAGGTATTTATTGGAGTGCCTTGGGCTCTAAGCTCTGTCTAGGAAGTAGCTGTACTTTATTTTTCCTCTTCTGTGTTCCAAGACATCTGTAATAATTACCAGCCTAAAATTAACCCAGTCTATCAGATGCCCAGTGTTTGGTCGCCCTTCACAGCTTTTTATTGTTTTTCTGGCTGGTCTTGGCTAGAATGACATGGCCACCAGACTAAATTTAACATGTGTACAATGAGGAGATTTTGCCTCATTTTTTCTAGGACTTTGATGCTCTGGTATTTTGAACCAGCCTGGCTGTGATAGCTCAAGTTGCCTAGTAACCAGCCGAAGATCAGCACCAGAGTGGAACCTAGAGAAGCCACGTTTTCTAATAAAAAGAGAAGCAGCCAGGAACTAGCAGGTCTAGGGTCACAGTTGGGCTGGATCCTCACTCCTTTGAGGAAGTGACTGACGCGTCTTTTGTTAAGCCGCTCAGATCCTTCATCTATAAAATGGGCCTGACATTTGACAGTGAGTCCCTCTGGCACATACTATGAGGATTAATAAAGAATCCAGAAAACAGTTTGCATCCTTCAGAATGAATGCACTAGGGAAATATACTAGATTGATTATAATTTGGCGCTAGCACAAAGATAACGTTGGAAAGTAGAATTAGCTAAATTGCCAATTTCCAAGATTCTAAGGCAAATACAGTAATATCAGCCTCTCTACTTTCCTATAGATGATATAACTATGTTTATATCATTATCTCAAAGATAGAAAGTAGTGATAAATACATTGAAAACTGAGAGAAAATGTATCGAGGTATTAAAAAATCTGTGAATTATAATGTGTGAAGCCAGTCGAATGTGTGTGCAATTTGCTCGGCACTAATTTATTTTTTTTTACTTTTGTTAAGTTTACTGGGGTAACATTGGTTAATACAATTATATAATTCTCAGGTGTACATTATCATTTGACATCTATATATTCTATTGTGAGATTACCACCCAGAGTCCAGTTTCTTTCAGCTACCATATATTTGATCCCTTTTACCCACTTCACTCTCTCCATCCCCCTATATTTGACCCCCTTTACCCCGTCTATCTCCCCACTCCTCCCCCACCCCACTAGTAACCACTAGTCTATAGTCCTCTCGTAACCACTAGTCTATTGTCCATGTCCATGAGTCTCTGTCTGTTTGTCCTCCTCATTTGTAGCTTTTAGGTTTATATCCCTCATATAAGTGATATCATGTGGTTTTCAACTTTTTCTGTCTGACTTGTTTCGCTTAGCATGATTATCTCGAGGGCCATCCATGTTGTCAGAAATGGCAGTATTTCATCTCTCCTTATGGCTGAGTCATAGTCCATTGTATACATGTTCCACATCTTCAGTCATCTGTCATAGGACACTTCGATTGTTTCCATGTCCTAGCCACCGTGAATAATTACTCAGCACTAATTTGGCTAATCTGCCTTAGAGAAGTCTGTTACCTCAAAGAGTGGAATGTCAAGATACAAGGCGAATAGTGTCATGGACCGGAACACAGAAATGGCTTCATTTGGTTTTCAGTCATCTCTCTCAATTTCGAGGTGGAATTTTGTGTCGCTTGAGCCAAAATGCCTTACCTGGGGTTCAAGCCTCTCTCTCACTCCTGCAGTCTGAGGCATCTGAGGCATCCTGTTTTCCTCCTCGCCATGACCTCTTACAGACCTTACATTTTCTTTATATTGGTTATTTCTTCTCTTCCCCAAACGCACCGAACTCTTCACAGCTGCAAACATAAAGGCTCACAACTTCTCTTTACATTTTTTTTTTCATAGTTCTCTTGGATGCTCCGAAACAAAATTATCCTGAAAACTCCCAGCTCAAGTCCTTCTCTGTAAAATGGACTGCTTTATTTCCCGGGCCAATAGTGATCACAAAGCCCTTGATGTACCACCGGGCATTGAGACGTTTCCATTTTTTTCTCTGCCATTTTCTGCGTATATTTAAGGCAAATTACTTCATCTCTCTCAATCTTAGATTCTCATCTCTAGGACAGATAGTAATATATTCAAAGGTTTTTGAGAAAAGTAAATAAGGATATATATGTGTAATTTATATATGTATACATATACCTGTCTTTTTATATGTATATAAGTAGAAAGATAGATAGATATAGATATATAGGGTCATATATATATTTAAATCTCCAGAAATTTCATAAGTACTCAGTTCTCAGTAAGCTTGTTATCGGTAGCAGTCGAATGTGCTCGCTCTCCCTCTCTCCCTCTGTCTCTCTCTCTCCCTGCTCACCCCCCACACCCATTTCTAGCTCTCATAGCAATCATGACAGCTTTTCGAGAGGCTACAGTCAGACTCTGTATCACCTACCAAAACAGATGTGTACATGTGTTCCTTTGGAAGGGATTTAAAACCGGATTAAAAAGTAAAATACAATGTCCACTAGCTTGTACTGTTATTTTCTGCAGTACTTTGAGAATCCAGCCACTTTGTTCCTCTACTCCTTGCTGACATCATTTGTTAATCAATCACAAGAGCAAATGGCATGATTATTAAATAAGGCACAGAAACGTTCTACATTTCTTTAAAAAGCATACCTTGGTCCTTTCCTAGGGGGATAAGTTTTAATTGTCTTATATGGAATATTTTTATGTGGCGTTCACTTATCATAAGAGAAAAATATGGAAAGCCACAGTCCTTGCGAGAGAACCCACGTTACACTGAAAAGTCTCAAGGGTTCCCGGGCCATTTGTGAACTCATTGTACAGAGACACGATCGCCTTAGCTAAATCGGATTCGCCAGCAAGAATTGCGAAACACAGTCATCCAATCACTGGTCCTGAACCCGCTGCTGCAACTGCAGCCAGCTGAAGTGACATAGGAAAGCGAGGCCCTGTACTTAGCACGGACGATGGAAGGAGGAACCAGACAGTGGGCTGATGACCAGGTACTCCGGCGGCCCTCATCCTCAGAACCCCAGCGGGTTTCCGAACCCGGCCCTGACCCACATAGTTCCCTTCAGAATCAGGAACTGCTAGAAATTCCATTCTCGTTCCCCCATACAGCCCATCTGGGTGTTTCTAAGGAGGCAAATGATTCCCACAGCATTCCACTAACTCTAGTGACATGGGACTTGGAAGGTTTGCTCTTCTCTAAAATTTGAAAAAAGCAAAGAGGGCAGCCCTGAGGTCTCTTCACTTCTCTTCTGGCTTGCCCGGGACTGCCATGGCTTTAGCAGCCCTTAGTCGTAGGAGGCCCTGCAGCGCTGGGAAAACAGGGAACAACTTTCTTTTCTATTATTTATTAAATGTATTGGGGTGACATCGGCTAATAAAATCAAATAGTTTTGAAGTGTGCAGTTCAATAGTACATCATATGTATATTGCATTGTGCGTTCATCTCCCCCAAAATTTCCGCCACCAAATATTTGACCCCCCTTACCCTTATCTACCTCCTCCCTCCCCGCTTCCCTCTGGTCACCACTAGTCAGTTGTTCATACCCATGAGTCTGTTTGTTTGTCCTGTGTGTTTCTTACTTTTAAGTTTATAGCCCACATGAGTGATATCATGAGGTTTGCAACTTTTTCTGTCTGGCTACTTTCGCTTAGTATGGTTACCTAAAGGTCCATCCAGGTTGTCACAAACGGCAGTATTTCATCTCTTCTTATGGCTGAGTCATATTCCATTGTGCACATGTACCACAGCGTCTTAATCTGATCATCTACCAAAGGGCACTGCATTCATTTCCATGTCTTGGCCAGTGTGAATAATGCTGCAATGAGCATCAGGGTGTGTAGATCTTTGCAGATAAATGTTTTGAGATTTTTTTTGGGGGGGGGTAAATACCCAGTAGAGGGATTGCTGGATCATATGGTAATTCTATTCTTAGTTTTTTGAGCAACCTCCATGCTGTTTTCCACAGTGGCTGTACCAATTTACATTCCCGCCAGCAGTGTCTGAGGGTTCCTTTTTCCCCTCAGCCTCTCCAACACTTGTTATTACTTGTCCTGTTGATGACAGCCATTCTAATGGGTGTGAGAACAGCTTTCTTATAAATATAGCCTGGAGTGAGGATGTCACACCACCGCCAACTTCTTTAAATAGAATAGAGTTTACGTCATTCAGCTTAAAAAAGAGATTTCTGGTCAACCCACAATCCTAATGCCATCCAAGACCTGCTCTTTCTTCTCCAAGTCAATGGTTACAGGTATTTTTGAGGCAGGAACCCCTTTGAAAATTTGCTGAAAGCTGTGGAACCTCTTTCTAGAAAAATCTATGCATATTCACATTATATTGAAGTACAGCATACATAAAGTATATTAATCAAAAGGTTATAGCATGATAAATGTTCAAAAGTTGAACATACCATATCAATATTACTCATATCAAAAATAGATTCTTACCAGCACCCAACTAACACCTCCTTTTCCTTTCAGTCACTCGGCCCCCAAAGATAAATGCTTCCCCAACTTCTAACACTTTAATTGGTTTTTGCCTGCTTTTTGAATTTCATGTCAGTGAAATCATCTTATGCACACTTTTTTATATTTGACTTCTTAAAATTCAACACTTTGATTTGTGAGAGTAAACCATATTATTCTATGTGGTTGCAGTTCATTAATTTGTATGTATATTCCATTGTATTAACACATTTCATTTCTTCAGTCTGCTATTGACAGACAGCTGGGTTGTTAGATGTGACCCTCATGAATAGTATTGCTACAAACATTTTCATGTTTTTAGTGAACAAGTGGGTGCATTTCTGTTGGCTAAAAACCAAAACGTGGAATGGTTAGGTCCTAGAATATGCGTATGTTCAACCTTAGCAGACACTATTTTTATTTCGTTTATTTTTGTTTTGATATAAAGTTCTGTGAGTTTTGACAAAGGCATGGAGTCCTTGTAACTACTCCTCCAATCAGGAGTAAACAAAAATGCTCCCAAATTTTCTCATGCTGCCCCTTTACAGTCAATCTCTCACTCACCCTGATCATTCTCTGTGTAGTTTCGCTTTTTTGTTTTGTTTTGTTTTGTTTTGTTTTGTTTTGTTTTTTCAGAATGTTAGGTAAATGGAATTCCGCTGTATGAGATCTCTGTTGGACTGGTTTGTTTCATTTAGCATAGTATATGTGAGATTCATTTTTGTTGTTTATATATACTTAGTTCATTCCTTTTTATTACTTAGCATTCCATTGTATGGCCCACACATTGTTAATTCACTCATCTGCTGAAAGACATTACTTTTTTCACTTTAAGGCTTATATAAACATTCATGTACAGGTTTGTGTGTGAATGTAATTTTTTATTTGTCTGGGATGATCACTTAAGAATATTGGTGTATTTCATATTTTATTTACCTTTATAAGAAACTGGAAAAATTTTTTTTCCAAAATGACTGCCCCCTTTCGAGTCCCCAGCCCAGGGTCCTCCAGCTCCAGCACTTGGTATCGTCAGGTTATTTTGTGAGCCATTCTGATCGCTGTCTCGTGATATCTGATTGTGATTTTAATTTGCATTTCTTTCATGGTTAATGATGTTGCATGTATTTTTATGTGCTTATTTACCATTCTTAGATAATTACTTTATGTATTCTGTCCAGGGTTTTTGTTATAATTTGTGGCAGGATAGTGTAAAGTGTGCTTACTCCATCTCAGCCTGATCCAGGAGTCTGCAATACCTTTGGAATTAAGTTTTAGTATATTCCTCATAGAATGTGCTTTAGACAGCACTGCAAACAAATGGAGCATTACCAGCATGAGGACTATAGATGATATGAATGTATCTCAAGGACACTCGAGATACTGCTTCTCCTTTGAGTCCTGTCTCCCAGTTTATTGAGAGCCTGCTGCTTTGTATGATTAGCTTGCAAAATCCAAGTGGGCAAAAGAACTTATGCGAGTTAATTAAAAATGTGCCCTACACCTGTGTTCTGACTGTCAACCCATTTTGCTTCCTAAGGACACAAGTCTACACATAGTATTTTAAACTGCCATCATAAAAAGTAACTGGGTCTGCTTTGGTGCTTTGTCCCTTTTGCGCAGTCCTACTGGAAGGCTGTCAGGTTTGATTTGACCCAGTAGTTCTCAGCATTGGGAAACAGGCTTTCCCTGAAGTTCACTCACTGTTCAGTTAGGCCGCCTTTACAACAGAATTGGTAGGCACGGATCAAGATGATCAGCCATGACAGTACATTTGTCAAACTGGAGCCAGAGCTGAAGTCTTAAGATGCCAAGTATTGACATCCACACTACTTCTGAGGCAGGATTACTTGAACCCACACGTAACCCTCTAGTAGGATGTCATGTCATTTGAATGGTTCCAGCAACTCATCTGGGCCATTAATAGTGCTACTCAATGTGTGGCCTGCAGACCACAGCATTAGCATCACCGGGGCCCTTGTTAGACATCCCAATGCTTAAGCAACTCCTTCTGAATCAGACCTCTGGGGTGATCACAGGAATCTGGATCTCAACACACTTTCCAAGGAATTTAAAAAGGAACACCTTTTGAAAAAGGAATAACTAAAATGGCATCAGTGATAGCGGTGAACAAGACTGCCAGCTTTCCAGGAGAGTATGTGGCCCACCTTTTACAATCATATGTGATAAAATTGTATTGTGAAGTGTAGGTAAAATACAACCCTATTTTTGAACTATTTAAAAGGAAATGCACATAATAAAGTCATTTCTAAATGACAGCAGATTCTTATTTTCCTTATAATTAATATTTAAAAAAATAATATTCAGAAAACATGAGGAAAGAGCAGGCAAACCTACTTGCAGTGTATTTCCTCCAAGAAAGATATTATTTTGTGAGCATAATACCAGGGTAAAGTGAGCAAGTTCTGTAGTAATTCTGGCTATAATCTCAGTCTTGAGCCTAGTTAAAGGAATTCTGAGAGCTGAAATCAAGAAAACTGGCAAACTGGCAAAAAAAAAAAAAAAAAGACAGAAGCAGTCTTCCAAACTGGTCTCAAATTGTTCAGATGCTGTTAATAAATATTTATTGAGTACTTATTATATGCAAAGTGTATGCTTCTTGCTGAAGCTGGTCATCATTATATCTATTTGAAAGTATGATAAGCTAGCCTTATTAAATGTCCGCCAAAATCCACACACACACACACACACACACACACACACACACACACACACCTTATCAAGGTGTGTTTTCTTTCACAGGAAGCTGATGCTACCGATTTAACATCAGGGGCACAGGATTTTCACTGTTTCTTTGTTTCATTCAGCCATGGAGATTCTCGGATTCACCCTCTTCACTCCCAGTTATTACCAAGAGCATGCATTTTGCAAGCGGATGAACTGAAATCCGAAGTATGAAGTGTGGACGTGCAGTTGAGCTAAAGGAGATTATTATACAGAAGGAAATTATTTGGGGGAGAATTGTCTGTCCCCGCTGTTCAAACTATAAACACAAGTTATATATCATATAATACTTTTAACTGTTTTCCAATTAATTGCTCTATGAAAAATTCATCAGTGAATTAGTCATCACATCTTATGTTGATCTCCGACCGGAGCCCAGGTGCATCACCGGTTTTAGTCCCCACCCTACCCCCCTCCCCCAGACATCAATCGCAGCTTACTGAAGAGCAGACAATGTTGGCGCTGTAACCAGAGCTGCAGAGATACTTGGCACATTGCACATCAGCCCTTGGAGGACTCATAGCTGACTACTCAACTCCTTACAGCTCGAATCTCAGGCAGATGAGTAGCCTGAGAAGAGGCAGAGGGTCCTTTGAAAGGCGAGAGTGCTGCTTAATGGATGAACTGGGCACTGCCTCCCTCTGGGATCACCAAGGGAAGCCACGAGCAGAACAAAAAAGTGCTTGGGTGAGGGACTTGATGGCTGTGTGCTTGGGATCACTTGACTCCTCGTCATGCTCTGATTATTTTCCTATATTTGGAAAGAAATTGTGGCATTAGAGGAGTTTTTCAGAAAGCAAAGAAGAAAACGATCATCTTTGATAGGCCAATTGGTTTTTTCTTTGAATGTGAGAAGTCGTCGTTCAGTTTACTTTGTTAAGATCCCAGGCATCTGTCCTAGGTTCTGCTCCACTGATATTCTGATATAGGCACTAATCAGCGGTGGCTGCTGCTGGTCAAAGACTTGGGAAGTCCATGTGCAGATGTCCGTTCACAAGGGGAGAGGACCCAACTCTGTGTGACTCCGGCTAGAGTTTGCAAAACCTTTTAAGTTTGACAATTCCTACACACCCTCAGAAATACCTCCAAATTACCATATAATTTAACTGTTTCTGGTATTAGTTGATTGAAAAAATACTACTATGACAAAGAAATGCTAATAGTTTCAAAAACAATTTTAAATGATTTTGTATTTGATTAAGCATAACACCTGCAGACATTCGAAAATAGCAGTCCACGTGAGACCTATTTTTATTCATTATGCAGACAATACTTGGTGAGCAGAAGAGCTAAAGGGTCTTTTTGCATAGCACTTAGATTTCTGAGTGTCCATGATGCATAAATTTGAAACCAGTGGCTTGGACAATGCATGCTATCAAATAAATGAATGAATACATACAAAATAAATTAATAATTGTGGAAAAAACAAACCCAGATTTATTAGTAAAACAGAAGGAAGTAGACCTCTTTACTGAGGCTAAAATTACGGTCGTTTTGGTTCTCAAATGGAAAATTATTTTACAATAATTCATGTTACTGCTATGAACATCTGTGGTGAATTTAAGATCACTTGTTGCTTTTGGGTCAACAAACTGTGTTAGTAGAGCAATCAGATGAATTAAGTATTCTTTAGAAGTAAAGTTTAGCTATTGAAATTGTGGGTTTAAAGGTGTTTTTTTTTCCCTTTAGGGATTCAAGGATACAGACCACGTAGACATTTGTGGCTTTGAGATGTAACATTGCCAGGATGGATTCGCATGCCCTAACTGCCCTGAGCCAGGATAGAAGGTAATTTGATGTCCATTACCATACTACCTCTGGTGTTGTTGGGATGATGTCCACCCATAAAGTGATGGAAACACCTATTTAAAGAGGGATGTCTGCTCCTAGCAGAGCCATGCTACAGCTAAGAGCAGGCTCATGGACTACTATTTCTCTAACTTCCCTTTCAACCCTGGAACACCGGTCTCCTATCTAGGATCTCTGGGGGTGAAGACTGGACTTCAAGTGCCATTAAATGGAATTTTGAGCAAAGGGTAAAGCAGCACCTAAATCTTATCTCTGTTCAGCCCCTCGTGTCTCCTTGAAGTCTGCAGAGTCACTGTGCCCACAGTGCACAATGGCAAGGGAAGAAAGGCATCATTTCTTTTTAGTGAGCCTGGGCCTGAACCTCCAATGCAGAGCTTTCTAGGCAACTGGACTAAAATTCATGGCTTAGACCTAAGGGAAGAGGGAGAAGTCACCCCTCCCCTCATTCCAAAGCTTACCTTCAAAATTTTACCACCTTTGCGGAAACTGTATTGGGAATATGATACCAGGATTTAGAACATCCAGGTGTATGTGGGAGAAAAGAAGAGAAGGAAGTCAGAGCCCAAGGCTGGATTCTACCCCCACAGAGACAAGGGAAATAGAGACGTACACCCATGTATGTGACCCTCTAACCCCCAGGGTCCACCACAAACTAGAGTCTAGAATCTGGACCACTCAGATTACCAGCAGCTGCTTTAGAGAGGACCTAGAAAGTAGGTAGGAAGAAAGCAGAGATCTTCTTTCTCTATAGTATCTATGGGTCTCCTTCTGGAAGATCATGGTCCACTTAAGAGTTGTGCCTTGGAAGATAAATAACTGGAAATCTCCACATAATGAAAATTTCTGGCAGATGAAATTCTGCTCACAACATTGTTGGCACAAGAAGCTGCATAGAAACAGTCTTTGACATCCTGAAGCAGAAGAATAATCAGGCTCGTGCTGGCATTTGATGAGTTAAGTGAACTGAACTATGAAGTCTGACAAAATTATTAATGGCATTTTCTTTAACCAAGAGGATCAACAAAATCCATAGGAAGTATATCATTGCTTCATCTCCTACTGCTGTTATTGACAGAATTATGGAGGCATATTTTTTTTTGGCAGAAAGTTAATGAATTGCTTGATTTTATAAAAAGTGGATGAAAACAGTATCTAACTAAGGAGATAAGAATGTTCCAGAACAGTACTGCCCAATAATCTTCACTGTCCAATATGGTAGCCAGCAGCCACCTATGGTTATTGAGCATTTGAAATATGACAATGTGACTGAGGACTTGAATGTTTAATCCAACTTAATTTTAAATAATGCAATTTTAAATAGCCACATGTATCTAGAGACTACCATATTGGAAAGCACAGTTCTAGAACACTCCCATACATGAGTGCTATATTTTATTAAATATATCATGGGCACAACTGTATATAATAATATCTATTATTTTAGATTATTATATTATCTATTATCTATTATTATAGGTATTGTTATATACAGTCAAAATAAAAATAAAATAACTCACATATCCTTTAACCCTTCTTAAGAAAGAGAATATTACCCAAACCTCTGAAGTCCCCCAAGGGCCCTTTCATAATCCCTTCATTTGCCACCCCACCCCCAGAGGTAACTACTCTCCTGAATTTTGTGTTCATCATTCCTTTATTTTGTTGTATGTTTTTACCAAAAATTTTATTCATTCCTAAACAAAATTTTATTTCACTTCACATGTTTTTGGACACTTGATACACTGAATTGTACTGTCTATTCTTTGGGGACTTACTTTTTAAATTAATTATAATGTTTAACAGTCATCACAATATTGATGGATATATCTGTATTTCATTTTAACCACTCTTATTAACATACCGATGTCATTCATTTATTTCAGTGGGAGAGCAGATGAGATTCCCTCTGTGCCCCCCTCCAGTCAGTGGTAATGGTGCCGTTTCTATTTTCGTGCTAGTACAAACACTCAGGATGTTTTTCACACGTTTCTAGGGGCCCATAAGAAAGGATCTCTCTGAGGTTCATTCATATCTTGGAGCCGTACACAAGACAATAACTATTCTATGACTTGGCTTATGCCTTCAAAGTATCACTCTGGAGAACAGACCTTCATGAGGCAAGAGTGGAAGCAGGGATACCAGTTATGAGGCCAGTGCGATAATCCAGGTGAGAGAAGATGGCAGCTGGGACCAGAGTGGTGGCAGTAGAAATGGTGACATGTGGTCAGATTTCAGGTATATCATAGAGATAAAGCTGATTGTATCTGCTGATGAATTCATTGTGAGGTCTAAGGGAAGATAGGCATTGAAAGAAAGAGGTATCAAAAATGACAGAAAGAAGTTTAACTTTGGGTGGTGAACGCACGATGCAATATACTTATGATGTATTATTGAATTTTGCACTTGAAACCTATATAATTTTATTAATCAATGTCACCCCCAATATATTTAATTTTTAAAAAAGAAAGAATGACACATAAGACTTTTGGCTAGAATATATGCAAAATACACATACATACATTGTGCCCAGTACAGGTTTGGAACATGATGTGTATTTGTGTTTAATAAATAGTCTCTCTCTTTTTCTCATGAGTCATGGACATGAAGGACAACCCAAGTCAGACTTTAATATTCTCTCGTTCCTTAAAGCTAGAGATGCCCACCCATTCAAGTGGTGCCCCTGAGTTATGCTTGCTTGATAAAGAAGTGGAGATGAAAGAGTAACGTCTGTGAGACTTGATTCTTAGGCAGCCGATAGGTGCTCACAGCACCGCCCATCTTGGGAAACAATCAGGGGAAACAGGAGCAGCTCTAATGACAGTGCTTCCAAGACGACAATTTTTTTTTTTTTTAAGATCAAGTGCTCTTTTAACACAAGCCTAAGGGTGAATGTTTACAGTTGAGATTTGTAGATTTCTATGCTTTCTGGGTGGAAATAGAACATTTGAGCCCCTTGGAAGAAAGCTTAGGTATTTATGAAGACTACCATCGTTTACACTACTGATCCTGACCAGTGAAATGCTTTCCAAATTCTATTTTAATTGCATCAGCCCTTTAAGATGGATGGCTTGACATGACCTTATTGACTATGTGAATTTCAGAGATGACAGACCCCATCATCAACACGACGGAGTGTCAATCCATACACCTCAATCTGCAAAGTCAGTACCAGCACTTGGTTTTCAAGATGACATTATCAATACCAAATTAATCTGTGTGGTTGCTACAGAAGCTGTGCTTTCACCTTCCTTGGGTTTATGATAGATGTCCAGCTGAAAGATTTTGCCACGCATGCTTCTGGCCACTCTCATGCCTTCTGGACCTAACACTACTCATATCCCTAAGGACTCATACAATTATGCCCATTTATGTCCAACTATCCATCCAGTTGGATTAATTGCTAATATAAGGTCAGCAACATTACATGTTTTTAGCTTAGTGTTCTGTTTAAGATAAAAAAGAAAATACAGGCAATAACTAGCAGTAACTATTAGGTTGAAGCAAAGCCCTCTTTCAAGATAATGCAAAGTATGTAAAAGATGCTTTAATGTGACTTGAAGAGTGTTTCCATTTGCATCATTAGTCAAGAACAGCAGGTATTTTTAAATTTATTTTATTTTTCAATTACACTTAACATGCAGTATTAGTTTCAGGTGTACAACATACTGATTAGACATTTATATAAGTTACAGAGTGATCACCATGATAAATCTAGTACCCATCTGACAGCATATGCAGTTACTACAATATTATTGACTATCTTCCCTATGCTATACATTATGTCCCTGTGATTATTTTGTAACTACTAATTTAAACTTTCTAACTTTTTCCTCTTTTTCAGCCATACCCAATCCCCTTTACATCTGGCAGCCATCCAAATGTTCTCTGTATCTATGAATTTATTTCTGTTGTTTGTTTTCTTTTTGAGATTCCACATGTAATGAGATTATAGGGCACTTATCTTTCTCTGTCTGACTTACTCCACTCAGTATAATACCCCTTAGGTTCATCTGTGTTGTTGCAAATGGCAAGGTTTCATTCTTTTTATGGCTGAGTAATATTTCATTGCATATATATACTACCTCTTTTTATCCATTCATCCATTGATAGACACCCAGTTTGTTTCCGTATCTTGGCTACTGTAAATAATGCTTCAATGAACATATGGATTCACATGTTCTTTCAAAGTAATGTTTTGTATTTCTTTGGATAAAAATTCAGTTGTGGGATTCCTGGGTCCTTCTTGGTCTCTTGTTATAGCCTTTGTTTTAATGTCTATTTTCTGTAGTATAAGTATTGCTACCCCCAGATTTTTTTCATTTCTATTTTTATGAAATATGTTTTTCCATCCCTTTATTTTCAGTCTGTGTGTCTTTCAATCTGAAGTGAGTCTCTTGTAAGCAGCATATGTAAGGGTCTTGTTTTCTTATATTCAGCCACCCTATGTCTTTTGAGTGGAGCATTTAATTCATTTACATTTGAAATAGTTATTGATAGATAAGTAGTTATTGCCATTTTATTCACTTTTTTTTTTTTTACTTTTTTTTTCATTTTTCTTACAGAAGCCCCTTTAACATTGGTTGTAATACTGGTTTGGTGGTGACAAACTTCTTTAGCTTTTTCTTGTCTGGGAAGCTCTTTATCTGTCCTTCAATTCTAAAGGATAGCTTTGCTGGATAGAGTAATCTTGGTTGTAGGTCATTGTTTTTCACCGCTTTGAATATATCCTGCCATTCCCTCTGGCCTGAAAAGTTTCTGTTAAGAAATCAGCTGACAGTCCTATGGGAGCTTCCTTGTAGGTCACTAACTGCTTTTCCCTTGCTGCTTTTAAGATTCTCTCTTTGTCATTAAGCTTTAATTATGATGCGTCTTGGGGTGGGCCTCTTTGGGTTCATCTTATCTGGGACTCTGCATTTCCTAGGCTTGTATGTCTATTTCTCTTGCCATGTTAGGGGAATTTTTCATCATTATTTCTTCAAATGCGTTTTAAATTCTTTGCTCCCTCTCTTCTACTTTTGGTAACCCTGTGATGCGAATGTTGGTATGCTCATGTTGTCCCAGAGGCCCCTTAAACTACCCTCATTTTTTGTATTCTTTTCTTTTGTGTTGCTGATCTTTTTTCTCCCGTGTTAGATTCTATTTATTTATTTATTTATTTATTTATTTATTTATTTATTTATAATCGAAGAAATTATTTAATTTTTTTTTCCATCTACATCCCCCCTCTCCCAAATTGTTGCTGTTCTGATTGGATGTCTTCTGCATTGCTGTTTTGATCCTCCGCTTCATCTAATCTACTCTTGATTTTCTCTAATGTAGTTTTCATTTTAATTATTGTAGTCTTCATTTCTGACTGGTTCTTTTTTCTGTTTTCTGTCCATTTTTGTTTCCTTTCTTGTTGTTGAAGTTCTCACTGAGATCACTGAACATCCTTATCACCAGTGTTTTGTACTCTGCGTCGGTAGATTGCTCGTCTATATTTTGTTCAGTTTGTTTTCTGGAGCTTTGGTTGATTCTTTCATTTGATACTTGTTTCTTTGTCTCCTCTTTTTGGCTCCCTCCCCAGTTTGTTGCTACGTATTAGGTAGGGCTGCTATGTCTCCCCGTCTTAGTCGTGTGCCCTTACATAGTGTGTGTCCTGTGAGACTCAGTGGTACAGTCTCTCTCATCACCTGAACTGTGTGTTCTGGGTGCGTCTCTTGTGTGGGTTTTGTATGCCATCCTGTTCTAGATGAGCTTAGGTTGATATCCGCGTGTCAGTAGGAGGGATTGACCCTCAGGTTGATTGGTTGTGAGGACTAGTCATGACTACAGTGGAGGAGCTGTTGTGCAAGGACTTACCCTATGGAGCAGCACTTGCTTTAGCAGGGTTCCGGTGCCTTCCCAGTCTGCCCTTTGGGTCTGCCCTATATGGAGGAAGCTAGATGGTGCTCCTGCCTAGTCTGAAACTGGCCACCAGGTGTGCCAGCCCCAGGATCTTCTTGGAGGGGCCCTGCCTCAGGCTGAGTTCAGCTACAGCCTGTGCCCTGCCTGAGGCCACTTGGCATGAGCCATCAAGCAGTCCACAGATGGCCGCCACCTGTACTGGGCTTGGAAGTGCCTTAAGAGGCCAAGCCACAAACCAAGGCCAGCTGTTGCTAATGCTAGGCTTGGGACTGCTCAGCAAGAGGTACAGGGCACTGTGGGGCCAGACTTTGCTTGTTTCGATTTAGTGAACCTTTGAGAGATTTTAGGAAAGTTTACAGCTTGAGCCAAGACAGGCCATTTGTATGAAAAAATTCACTAGAAGTAGCTTAGTTGGATGGGGCTGGGTCTCAGGGAATCACCTGGGTAGGGCAACCATTGTTAGCTAGGTTGATGGAGACTCAGTTATGGGAGACACTGGGAGGAGTGAGGGCTCAACAAGGGAACAATATCTTCTGCCAGCACTCCTTTTTGGAAGAAAGCTGCCTCTCCAGCCCTTGCCCTGAAGCCAGACGATTCCATTTCTCTCAGTATGTCTTTGGTGCCTTTCAAGCTGCTGTTCCAGCTCTGGAGCTCCAGCAAGTGAGTCCGTCAGTGAGTAAATTTGTGTGTGGGCTCTTTATGACGAATGCTTGGTGCTACAGGCACCCTCCATCTCACCTAGTCACAATCTCCTCTGGTTTTCACAGCAAGAAGTTGTGGGGATTTCTCTTCTCAGCACTGGAACCCTGGGATAGGGAACTTGGTGTGGTTCTGGGAACTCTTGCTCCTCCAGGGGGACCTCTGCAGCTGAGATATCCCTCCCAATTCTCAACTACCACACAGGATGTGGGACCAGGCCATTCCGCATCTCTGCGCCTTCTACTAGTCTTGAGGTGGCTTCTTTTATATGTCCCCAGTTGTAGGACTTCTGTTCAGCTAGAGTTTAGGCAAATCTCAATGATGGTTGTTCTGGAGTTGTAATTTTGATGTGGTCGTGAGAGGCGATGAGCACAGCATTTACCTACTTTGTTCTCTTGACAAGAAATCTTCAGCAGCTGTTTTTATATCATCATGACTTCAGCTTTTGAAATATGTAAAACTAGTGTAAAGATAGGCCAGGATACAATATAAAAGGTCTTCCTCGTCACCCACACTTTTTAAATACAGTAAGACACTGTGAAGTTCTCATACATAAAAAGGCAATTGTCCTAGGCAGCAGGAAGTATAAGGAAATAACAAAATAACCAACTCCACCATGAAAGGAGTTGATTATTGTGGGGAGACATAGTTAGAAGCCAATGGTTTTTGAGACGCAGAAGCCCCATGATCACTTCCAGGGACAGTTTAGTAGTGAGTAAGAATTGAATGCTATAGTCAGATGGTAACACACGTCACCATTTATAATATAGTTATAAGTTTGTCACATGTAGCATCTCATTTAAGCTTTACTACAACCCTATGAAGTAGGGTATTTTTTATCACCGTTTTGTATACAAGGAAATTGAGGTATAGCCAGATTAAGTGACTTCCCCGAGTCACACAGGTAGCAAGCAGTACAGCCAGGATCTGAAAGAACCCTGGCAGTCCTGCTCCAGAATCTGCATCACAACCTCTGTGTTGCTCTGCCATTATGATATCTGGGTGGGAAAATCAGCTCTACCACTTACCGTAGTAACAAATGGTGATTGACAAGACAGAGATTTTTATTTTGTGCCCTGGTCTGTCTGTGCGACACTTTTACAAATTTGGAAAGTAGGAGTAATGAGAATATTAAAATAACTGCCTCTTGACTAGTCAGGTCATGGTAAAAAGACTTTAAAATCGTGTTCACATATCTGTTTCATGGGCCACGTTGGAAGAGGGTTGTCCTTCAGTCTAGCAAATGTGTGTAGCATGCTTCTAACTTTATGTTGTTTTAAGAAGAATACCAAATCAAGAAGACTTAGGGTTGCTGACTCTGTAATAGCAAATAACTGGATGGGTAGCATAATTTGAACTTTAAAGGTATGTGTTTAGCTGCTCTATGACTTAGTTTGTTCCCCTGCAAAAGGTGAACAATAATCATGTCTACTTTATAGGGTCTGTCTGAGGATTAAATGAGCTATTGAGAGTAACATGCTTAACATTATGCCTGGCACACACACAAAAATACTCCATGATAAGGATGATAATGGTGATGGTGATAGTGACAGTGCCGATGATAGGAACTCTGTCTGCCAGCCGCATGCTCAATTTTAGAAGCTTCAATTTTAGGATGCTTACCTGAGATGTTCTGTGTTTTATACTCATGAATATAATATTTAGAATTAAAACATTTATCAATGAGTCTTTTTCTGGCTCATTACTGGCTTTTACACGCTTCATCTTTGCCATTTCCTTGAGATTTTATAAGAGCATTCGAAAGAAAAAAATTACCAATTGCCCTTTACCTAGAGTTGACTTGAGCAAAACTGGGTGAGGATTTTTGCTTCGATAAAAGTCCCAGCATCCCCTCCTCTCTGTATTGCTCACGTATTAGAAAGTGCAGAACATGATTCTGAACAATCTTGTGAACATATTAGAGCGCCTCCAGATAAGTGTGATAATGTTGCCTTTAAATGGAATATCTCACCTAATTAATTATCCATACGATACATATATCTACTTCCAATAAAGAGTTCACTGTAACCAGGAACACTGAATTTCAATTAATAATTCCTTGGGCATTCTCTCTCTAGATTAATTTATAATTGTGTTCACTGAGCATATGTATTCTTTGTAATCAATGATGAGACATCGAAAAAGGCTTCTTCGGATTATATCACAGGAAGTTTACTCTCCGATTTTAGAATGCCAATTGGAAGTTAAAGCACATTTGAAAAACTCTGGACTGTATAATTAAACCGAATGGTTAGTACTACTTGCTATTGTGTTTATATATCAGCATTTTAATTGTATTCAATTCTATAAAATAGAAACATTTAGTTGATTTTTTTCTTTCAGCTTTCTAAAGCAGTATTTACAGTGCATTCTTAGATGTGAGAGCGAGCTAAAACACAGACTTATTAATAGGACCAAACTTCATTTAATTGGAATAAAATTTCACCACTAAGAAGGTGTGTATGAGCGTGTGTGTATGTTGTTTCTATGCCCACACATTGTAATCACTCTTCAGGCTCGAAAATGATGAGATGATTTTTTGTGGATCTCGTGGAATTCATTTCCAGTCACACAGTGAGGGAAAAAGTCTCCAGATCAACATATTAGAGTATCTAGTCAAATGCAGTAACAATTCTCTAATTTTAGTAGTGAAGATTGTGTGATTTTCTATCCTCCAATCTTTTTTTCTGCAAAGGTCTCACTTCCCCTATCAGTACACATCCGTTGTTAAAACGTGAAAGAGCTCAAGGGATGGGAGGCTGGATTTTCACTCTAAATTACTAGCTTACATGCAGTGCCAGCTGCCAATATCAAGTGCTCATCCCTGTCTCATGACTCGCCATTGACCCCAGTGAGATAAACCATTGGGTTTGGGCCTAATACTGACTTATCCCTGGCTTTGGGGTGTACAGTAAATACCAAGGGCTTAGTGAAGGCCGGGAGAGGCCACTCGAGTATTAATTAGGCCAGTAGGTGAAAAGTGGAATCCAGCAACATAGATCAGAAGTAAAGCCAGAAGGCCCATTAAAAATGAGTCTGGAAACAAAAAGAGAAAACATCCTGGGTCAGCAATATGAAATCTGATTCAGTCAAAGGAAGTTTGAAATGATGATCTCTCAGTGATGGTGTAAACACTGAGAGCAAACTCTGTTTCTGATATTCAGCACTCAGCGTATTTTCTTCCAAGCACTCAATAATGCTCTGGAGGATAAATGAAAGATTGATTGTGAATGTTGAAAGCCAAGTTTAATGTTACATTGTCCACTTTGCCTTTCTGTTTATCTGCATGCATACTTCTATCATTCTTGTGTTCTCTCTCTCTATCTCTCTCCCTCCCTCCCTCCCTCCCTCCCTCCCTCCTCCCCCTCCTGTCTTTTCCACTCCCTCCCTCTCCCTGTCCCTCTTCTTCTCTCTCTCTCCTCCCCTCCCCCAGCCCCCAGCCCCCTCCCTCTGTCTCCCTTCTTCTGTCCTCCTTCCCTCTTTCTCTCTGCCCCTCCCTCTCAACTGATATTCTCTCCTCCCTCATACTTGTATCAGAAAATGATGACCATATCATAACTGGACTCCTGAGATAATATCATCTTTATTCCAAGGTTCAACACAAATGGAACCAAATTTCATTAGTACGAATTCCAAATAATCTGTGCCCACTTTCTTACAAAAGCATTGGAGTCTACTTAGAACAAAAACGCACAGACATGTGAACCCAGGCTAGTCAAAATGAATTTAAATTGTGCTCAGGAATCAATTATATCAAGAAACTATAAGTATAACAGGAATAAAATAATGAAATGCAATGAAATAGTCACCATAACTGGCATGTAAATTTACCTGGGAGCTTCCTGGCAGCCAAGATAATTATAGAAAATGATAGATCTTAAAACTATCACCACCTAATAGAAGAAATTGCCATTGTTTTAAAACCAGATCTTATAATGCTTGACATATAGTAGGTGCTCAGTAAAAACTTGTCAAATGACAAGAAAGTAAACATTTTCATAGAGAAAATGTAACATTATATGCACACAGAAATACATAAATTAGATATGTAAGTGTGTATTTTTTTTTACCCAACTAGCAATACAAAAGAAACTACTATGTAGAAACAGACATCTCTATAAAACACAGACATCTTTTCTATAAGGATTCTAATACAAGGTGAGAGAGAACATTAGAGAGTAGTTCATAGAAGACTAAAGTCCTTAAAACTCCGTTGGCTACATATAACAGAAATAGATTCAAATGGACCCAAACTAGTGTAAGCAAAAATGCCACCATCTACTATTGAGATATGGACTCCGAAGGCTGTGGGAATACATGAGGAGGGCTTAGAATACCATCTACAGTTTCTCCATGTCTCATGTCTGCAACACTCTCCAAGTCTTCTTCATTTCTTTCTCTTTTATCTAAGTTTCTATCTCTCCTCCTCCTCCTGAGCGTCTCTGCTTTCCAGTCCACTCGGTGGAAAATGATCACACCACCACTCATGCATTTTCCATAAGCAGTCCTGATGGAAACTGGAATCTCAATCCCAATTCCAAATTTTTAGGGAAGATCCTCTATTGTGTCTAGTCTGGATCCCACATTCAAGTCTGGACCAATCCACTGTGCATACAAAGTCAAGGCTGTATTATAGAAAATGATTGTGGGGGGCCTCCTGTTACCTTTGGGTGAGAATGGGGTGATATCCCAAAGAAAGATTCTACTGAAGTCAAGATAATGCTATTGAGTGCGTTGCTTTCAGGGGATCTAACACTTAACACGAGGCTGGAAGCAAGAGATCCTGGAATTAAGAGATCCTAGACCATCTCTTACAAGTATAATTCTTCTCAACCTTGATTTTTGACCATAGTCTCATATCAGTTCAAAAACTGGCTTTCCAATGAGTACCTGAAATGTACATGTTTTGTGTTGTTGAATAAATGAGACTCATATGCTTTTGCTTTCAGGTAACTATAGGGCAGGTTAAATAAACATCCTTTTTCTGAAAATTAGAGAACCCGATTTGTATTTTTGCTTAGGTAGAAAGTCATCTGACATTTGAATGGAATAGAGCCTCAGCTGGACCTAGCTACAGAGTTCTCCTTTTTCTCAGAAAAGAACTTAAAGTCTGCTCAAACTCCCATTCTGCTCCCCACATAAACAGATCAAAGGACAATAACTTTGACCTTGGCAATTTTACAGGGAGGTTTTAGGGTCAACTTCCATGAGCATCATAACGCCATTCTGGCCCTGAGAAATATCGGGGTCACAAGTGAGAGAGAGCAAACATGTGATGGCATCAGGTTCCCAAATAGTTTTCCCTTGAAAACATTCATGACATAGGCATTAATCTGCTTATCGTGACCAAGGGAAGATGTCTGCCTCCTGTGGGCCAGCCTGCGGGGATCTCAGGACAAGAATGAGTCCACCATCCCTATATTAAAACATTCAAAACTGACCCATTCTCACCACAGGTAATACAGAATTTTCAGGGGAGTCTGGACTTAAACTGTGTCCCCTTCCTCTTTCTTTACAGCCCAAATGAACTGGATAGAATGGCTAGAACAAATGTCACATTTCTGCATTAGGAGAAGAGAAGACAATATAATAACTTGATATTTTGTTCAATTCCAAGCAAATATATAAAAGGTCCCAAACAGTTTCACTCTCTGCTTGTAGTCAATTTCCAATAGCAGAAGGCACGATAATAAACACAGGCCAGTAACCTCAGGCTGGGACCTAGCAGGCTCTGGGAGGAAGAAATGATTAATAGTATCAAGATGCCATCCTTGAAGGACTGATACGCTATCTCTGAGATGACAATAATCTAGCTTTACGGAACAAACAGCTCCACTAGACCAGTGACATTATATGCACACCTCAGTGCATTCTGCAGAAATGGAGAAACTAAAAGAACAGCTTTACAATCATAGTCAAGAAACATTCCAGTAAGACAATGGTAAGAGAGCACTTGGCAGGCTTTGGGGAAATGCCAGCTGAATCCAATATGTTCATTACTCAATGCAAAGCTAAGTCTGAGTGAGTGGAAACCCAGCTAAAAGAAATGTGGTTGGAAAACAATCAGGAAATAGTACAAATGTGGTGAAAACAGTAATAAAAATCAGTCATGAAACATGGGGGTTTTGTAGGGTTTGTGAACCAAGTAGGGGAGACGGAAATATATATGTGGAAGTGGTTCTCAAACTCCGTCCCTGGAGGAGCAGCATCAGAATGGGCATTTGTTAGAAATGCACATTTTCAGCCTCACCCCAATCATGCTGAATCAGAAACTCTTGGTGTGGACTTCAGGAAGTTGTGATTTAACGAGTACTGATGCCAAAATTTGAGAACCACCTGTACAAGGGAATCGATGGTAAGAGACCTTTATTCAACATAGAGGGAGAAGCATATATTTGCCATGTATAGATAGGAGAAGGAAAAAATATGTTTAAGTAAATGAACTATAAGCGTATTACGTAGAGTTGTTTTTCAAAAATCAGGACATGACACATTGATTGGATCATGAAATACATCAAATCTAAGTCACTGATCAGCATTTAGAAAACTTAAAAAGATTAGAAAATATTTATTATCCTTAGTATATAGTTTCTCCTCAATCTTTTTTTTTTTTTTGTCAGTCATCTGTCTTTCTGTGTGTGTGTGAGATTGGGATGTAAGAATTATTTTTTACCTTGGATGAAGGTCAAAACATTTCAAAAGCCACTACTCTAAGACTGTGGTTCTCCCATTTTAATGTACACAAGAAATACCCAGGTACGTTAAAGAGAAAATCCAGGCCCCAAGCAGAGATTTTGGTATAATAGACCCAAAGAGGGACCCGGGAATCTGCATTTTAATAAGCGCTCTAAGTGATTCTGATTCAGGCAGTCTGCAGGTCCACTCTGAGCAACATGGTTCTAAGGTAGAGATTGTAACTGATATTTATGATAAAAATTTAACAATTCAAATGAAGGATTTTCGAGTCCAAATTAATGCTAGGCTAAAGGCTGTGGCGTTTGCAAAGTTGAACTGAACATGGATCCTTCCCTCTAGGGCATAAAAAATTTAAAGAAGCGGTCTTCATTATTGGGCGTGGCTGATGTAGAAAGTCTTCAAAGAGATATAGGCTAAAACATTCCTGGGGATATATTACAATCTAGTTAGTACGAGGAAACATATTGGGGCCATCAGAGTTTCTGCTAGCAAATGTGATGCCTTCGTGAGTAGTAAAAACAGGTCCCCACTCTAGGAAAAAATAATTTAGGAAAACCTAATGGGTGTACCATCTAGAAAAATTTGGACCTTCCTTCCTACTAATGTAAGCTTAGGCCAGTGCAGTGGTTTCGTGTGGCAGATGCCATCAAAGACCACAAATTCTTCTCTCTTATCCATTCTCTTTGGTATTGCTCTCCCACCTCAATTCCAGATTGTCATTAAGACTTGATTTGGCCAACAGGACATTAGGAACATGATGTAAACAGAGATTTTAAAAAGATTTATACTTTAAGGTTTGCCCTCTTGTTGCCCTTGGTAACATTTCTTACCATGCCAACAAGCCCAGGGTAGCCAAATGGATGATGAGGGTCTATAAGGGGTGAGATCTGTCATCCCAGCCGAAGCCATCCTAGACCAGCCAGCTGCAGCCCACCTGTCAGCTGACGGTAGATGAGAAAGCAAGCCAGCCAAGAGTTGGCAGGCCTAGGAGAACCACCCAGTTGAGCCCAACCCAGATTGCCAACCTATAATGCTCAAGCAAAAAAAAAAATAGATGTTTTAAGCCACTGGGTATTTAGTAAAGGCTAATGACACACTCAGTAAGCTCTGATTGGGGTTCTCTTTATTCAAGCCTCCTGAGCCCAGCAATCTGTGCAGGACACGAGCTGCACCATTACACAAGGCAGCCTGAGGTGCAAAGAGCCTCAGCCCACACCATGCTGTACAGACCGCAGGGTAACTACCAGTAACTCTCTGCCGGGCAGAATGGTTGCATTTTGATTGTCTGACCATACATGAGACTGAAATGATTCTAGAAGAACCTGGTAAGATGGGAAATTGGATCGTCTAATGATAGATCAGTCTCAGTCGATGCATAATTGTATATACAGCATCACAGAAATTCCAGATTGTAAACACTCAACTTCTTAGGCCTAAGAACCGCTATGGGACATTTTTAGTAAGAAAATCATATTGAGAAGCTATAATTACTTCAGTATTTCATTATCATCTGGAGTCTGTGCAAAATCATTCTTAAAACGTGTTCCTGTGTAACAGAGTATCAGGAAACAGCCAGACAAGCGCCAGTGACAATTTCTCCCTACTCACTACTATTTATCATGCCATCAAAAGTGAAGGGAAGAAATGAGAATGTCCCTTCTATAGTTTCTTTAATTTGGAAAGTTTTCCTTTTAAAATCAGAAAGTTTTCTTTTCATGATATCAACGAATACCTTTGTTGGTCACAGAAAAAGAAAAATCAAATCCCGGCACAGTCCCCTGTATGCAGAAGCGCAGTCTGAGTAGGCTGGTTTGCCATTCTAAAGGGGGAGTGAACAGCCGTTAAATGAAGATGAGTTGGGAACATAGAAGACCATAGGACACAGAGATGCCCACAGTGCAAGGGCAGCATCTTCTATACCTGTTGGGAAATTGAGGAAACCTGGAGCACAGAGCAGAGCAGTCAGCAATGCTGGTGTTCTTTAACGGGCTTTGTGAATAGGCCATAGCTGGGATGCAGAAGCACTGGGATTTGGTACAGCAATTCATGTGTATGGATGTGTATGCTTTTATTTGCACAGAGGGTTCAGTAGCTTTCCTCGGATTCCTAAGGGGATCTTTGTCCTCTCTACCTTTCCCCAAAAGCTAGGAACCACTACGGTAATGGAATCTTAATTCATGAGCATCTCAATTCTTTAGAGGATGACTTGGTTTTCCTATCTTAGTTTCCTTTTTTTGACAGCTTCATTGAGGAATAATTGACATACAAAAAAATCTGCATATGTTTAATGTATCCAATTTGATGAGTTTGAACATATGCATATACTCGTGATACTATCATTACAGACAAGGTGATAAACATTTGTCGCCTCTCAAAGTTTCCTGGTGTTCCTTTGTGTGTATGTGTAGTAAGAACACTTAACGTGAAATCTACCCTCTTAAGAAATTTTTAAGTGCCCAGTACTGCGTGGACGACTGTAGGCACTCTGTTGGATGGCAAATCTCTAAAACTTATTCCTCTTTCATAACTGAAACTTTCTACCCATTGAACAACCCATGGCAAGCAGTTGTTGATTGTTTTTGTTTTTAGAGAAGACCTCGATTGTCCTTTACACAGATACTTCGTGCTCCATATGTAATGTGATTCTTTTCTTCCCTTTGACTTTATCCTAAAATTAGATGTGTGTTCCCATGGGGAAGAAAACAAATCTTCCAATTGTTCCTTTGGAATCTCTTGAACAAAAAAAAAAAGGATTAAGCAAGGAGGGGTAATTCTCTCTTCTCGTTTCTCCACATACTTCTTTTTACTTCTTTTTTGGTCCTTTCACCTATTAGAACTTTGTTTTTCTCTTACTCCAGGACATGCCTGATGCTCTCTACCCGTCTCCATGTTCCAAAGGAATTGTTCTCAGTCCTGAGCATCCTTTGCGATCTCCTGTTTTACTGCAGCTGCTGGAGTTCCGCTCTCTGTCTTCTTACATGTGAGTATTTAGCAGAACTGAGATACTCAGTATATTAGTCTTCCCCCTACATCTCCTAATACGTAAGCGATACACCTGCTCTGAAGGTTCTCAAGTTCGAGATGTGATAATACAGAGAATGAATCGGTCTCCTTCATCTGAATCCCTGTGAGTTCAGGACAATGCCACTTGTCTCATTTGACCAAATGCTCATTCATAGAAACCCTTCATTTTAAAAAAAGGAAGGATGGAGGGGAGAGGAGGGGGGAGGAGAGAAGAGGAGAGGAGAGGAAAAAAAGAAAAGAAAAAAGAAAAAGAAATTCTATGCAGGATTTTCAAAGGTTTTTCTACCTGTAGAAAGGACCTGGAAGCCGGGGATGATGAAAGTCTTCATGAACACCTTTCAGTGACAGACCGGCTGGCCAGGGACCCTCAGTAGGGGGTGGTAGCAGTTGTTTATTCATCAGCAAACTTGATTGCAGAGCCCAAAGCTGATTTGGGAACATAAACCACCCATTTTAACAGTGCAACTGGTTTGGTCCCCCATTCCACGGAAACCTCAGATTAAGGGGAGGTAAGACCTGTCCACTGCTGAGGTAGGTAGAAAGAAGAGGGATTTATTAGTTGGCTTCCATTGCTTCTTATTTAAGAAACAGCAAATGCACATCCTGAAAAATGTGGAATACAGGATAAAGAATAAAATAACCAACTCCACTTTCGATCTACCATTCCCACACAACCAAAATTAAGATGTTGCCATGTTGTAAACATGCGACATTATCTACTTTTTTATTGTGGATGTTTAAAACCCAGTTATCTCAACCCTCGGAGGCTCTCAAGTGATCCCATTCTGAGGACATCTAGAATAGTTTGTGATTCTCCCACAGAATTTAAAATGAGCTGGAAACGCATTGGAAAACATTTTCCAGCCAATCAAATGAGGTTATGTGGTAAAAATGACTGAACGACCTCACTTGCTAGCTGTGCAACTTGGACCATTGCTTACCATCTATCTATAGGTCTCAGTTTTTTCCTTATAAAATGAAGATAGTAATGATCACTAGCTAAGTGCATTATTGAAGAATTAATACTACAGTCTTTTAAAAAACACATAGCAGAGTACCTGAAACATAGTAAGTATTCAGTAAATACTGGCTGTTAGTATTCTAAACAGCCTACATCAGCATTGGTTGGTTCACGTTTCCCACATACTGTTTACAATCCCCCAGGCCCGGAGCACAGAGCCTCTGAATCATATTGAAGAAAGAAGACTGTATTCACATCGTGATCAGCAGTTGTCACGGCTAGTTCTTAAAGGAGAATGGAGTTCGTATATTACGCTCTTAGCTTTATATTTGTTTAAGATGCCACGTCAGTTGAAGGTGCCCTTGTGCGCCTACTCAGCGATGCGATGGTTTTCTATCACCATCCGTCAGGACAACACATGTTAATGAAGTGTTTTACTGTTTTTGTACGTGATTTATTAGGTCTCTTTTCCTTAATGTTATTGATCCAAACGAAAAGTAATTAAGTAGGGAACAGGGATAGCAACACATACTTGGTGTCAATTATTAAAAATAAAAAATTTCTTAGAATGAGATCCCGATCATTCATCCTTAAGCTGTCTGGGGGTCTCAGCTGATGGCAAACCCTCTGAACTATTACTACCTTTAATTCTTAGATTCACTGTTATTTTTAAAAGAGTGCTAAAGGGAAATATATTTTGATATTTACAATCAAAATACCAGCAGCTGGCAAAGAAAGACTGGCATTGCACAATCTTCTCTTTATCCCTTAATCATAGAAAGTCAATAAAACTCCTCTCCAGTCAAAAGCCCGTGATTTGTCCCTTAAATATCAGTAATATGACTTTGTGAGATAGACTTCTCAGAAAAAAAAATGACCACACAATTTTAAGGGGTAAAAACACATTCTGAGGGGGAAAAATTCCCTTTCTTTCTTTCTTAAATAATTTGTTTTTCTAACGGAAGGATTCATAATACGTTGGAAGGCAACCTCACAGGTCGTTTTGTGTATCCTTCATTTTTTTTAGACAGGGTTTTAAACAAAATCTTCTAGAATATGCTCTGGCCTTTTCAATAAAAGCACCCTATTAGTCAGGTATTATGATTAATCCTGCTCTTCTGATGAATCTATAAAATGAAGGTCATCTCCTATCCTCAGAGGTATTTAAGAGGCTCTGAGTTCTCAATATTTAAAAACCAGTGAATTTTAATTCTTAGAGTAAATTTGAAGACACTAGACAGTCATCATAAATTATTTTTGCAACAAGGTAGGGTATGGGTATAAATATGCCACTGTTGTGGAATATTCAGATATAACAAGAATTCAGCCTTAGAATATTTTGATGAGAATAATGTATCTAACTGTACTGATAAAGCTAATTTTTTACTTTCTAATTTATCTCTTTCATTTTGAGGATATTTTTAAGCTTTAATATTCTACCTTGGATTGGAAAAATTTTGTATTTTAAGGTCCTTTTTTAAAAACTGAGTCAAATGCGAAAGTGGGATGGCCATATAGAAACTTGAACATGAGACCTGATAAGGGAGATAAAAAGTCTTGACTTAAGCATGAAAACAATGAAATTTATTTAGGAAAACACTGATTTTTAGAAGGATCTCTGTGAAAATATTAATGGTTCTGACTCTCAAAAATTATAATTTTTGTGCATGTCTCTATTTTTCAAATGAAATTCTATAATACAAGTGCATTGACTTTGAAATTAGATCAAGATTATTTTTTTCTTTTTTCCACTTTTATTGAGCTGTAATTGCCATACAGCACTCTATAAGGTACACAGCATATGATTTGACTGACATTTATCCTGAAATGATCACCACAATAACTTTGGTTAGCATCCATCATCTCCTGTCAATACAAAAAAAGAAAAAGAAAAAATATATAATTTTCTTTGTAATGAGAACTCAGAATCTACTCTCTTAACTGCTTTCATATATACCATACAGTAGTAAGTGTAGCCATCATGTCAAACATCACATCCCTAGTTTGCATTTATCCTATGTACCTTTGACAATCCTTATCCAATTCCCACTCCCGCTGCCTCTCATTACCACAAATCTCATTTTCTTCTATAAGTTTGTTTGTTTTAGATTCCACATATAATTGAGATCATACAGTATTTGTCTTTCTCTGTCTGACTTATTTTACTTAGCATAATGCCCTCAAGGTCCATCCATGTTTTCACAAATGGCAAGAATTCCTCCTTTTTATGGCTGAATAATATTCCATATATATATATGGAATTCTTTTATCTATTTATCTGTTGAAGGACACTTGGATTGTTCCGATGTCTTTGCTATTGTAAATAATGCTGCTACAAACACGGGGGTGCAGATATCTCTTCAATGTGGTGGTTTTCTTTCTTTTGAATATATTTTCAGAAGTAGAATTGCTGAATCATGTGATAGTTCTATTTTTTGTTTTTATATTTATATTTTTTCAATTATAGTTTACATACAATATTATATTAGTTTCAGGTGTACAACACAGTGATAAGACATTTCTATAACTTTTGAAATCACTCCCACAAATCCAGTACCCATACATAGTTATTACGATACTACTTATTATATTCCCAATGCTATACTCTACATCCCCATGACTACTTGTAGCTACCAATTTGTACTGCTTAATCCCCTTTCCCCTTCACCCAACCCCCAATCTGACAATCATCATAATTGTATTATGTGTATCTTCTTGTTGACGTTGAGCCTTGGTTGCTATTTGCTCGCCAGTGGGAGGGATTAACCGGTGGGCTGATTGGCTGTGATGACTGGCCATGGTCAGTGGAGAAGCTGTTGTGCAGGGACCAACTCCACAGAGCAGGATTTGCTTTAGCAAGGCTTTGGTGCCTGTCCTGTCTGCCCTTTGCTTGTCGTCCTCAGATGTGACCCTGGGTAGTGCTCTGACTCAGACCAAAGCCAGCTGGCCACCAGGAGTGCAGGCTGTGGCCTCATGGGAGGGGCCTTGCCACAGGCCAAGATCAGCTGCAGCCATAGCCTACCCTGGCCACCTGGCATGAGCCAGCAAACCGTCCACAGATAGCTACCACCCACGCTGGGCTTGGAAGTGCCTCAAGAGGCGAAGCCAGAAACTGATGCCAGCTGCCATGAATGCTGGTCTTGAGGTCCACTCAGCAAAAGGTACAGGGCACATTGAGGTCAGATGATGCTTGTTTAGGTTTTGTGACCCTTTGAGAGATTTTTGGAATCCACAGCATGAGCCAAAACAGGCTGTTTGTATGGAAAATCCACTGGAAGCAGCTTCGGTAGGCCTGCAAGTTGGGTGGGGTGGGGTCTCAGGGAATCACCTGGGTGAGGCAACTGGTGTCCACCAGGTTGATGGAGACTCAGATATGGCACCTGCCCGTGTCTGCAGGCCAGGACTGGAGAGGGCTCAACAAAGGAACAACAGATACTCCCAGCACTTCTGTCTGGGAGAAGCCGCTCCTCCAGGCCTCTCCCTGAAGCCCCACAGCTCAGTACCTCCCCGTGGGTCCCTGGTGACTTTCGGGCTGCTGCCCCAGTGCTGGAGCTCAGAGTGAGCGAGTCCGTCAGCAAGTAAGGGCAGCATGGGCCTTTTAAGAGAAACGTCTGCCACTCCCACAGCCCATCTGTCTCTCTGAGGCACAGTCTCCACTGGTTTTTACAACTACAGATTATAGGGACTTCTCTTCCTGCCACTGGATCCCTGGGTTGGAGAGCCCAGTGTGGGGCTGGGACCACTCGCTCCTCCTGGGGGACCTCCACAGCTGAGATATTTCTCCTGATCTTTAAGTGCCACACGTGGCTATGGGAGCAGCCCATTCTACATCCCTTAATGGAACCCCTTTAAGTGTATTTAACACGGTATCTGTGTACCTCATTTGAACACGGACAGCATTTTCCCACATGACTCCAATTAGCATTCTGTCACACTTTGGAAAATGCTAATTGAGGTGAATTCTCTCAAGAAGGAAACTTTCAGTGAGTCGTTGCCCAAGGTCCAACAACTAGTTAATAGCAGCTTTGGCAGTGGAACTTACATCCCGACTCCCTGCCTAGTGCTCGTTTTTATTATATCCAAGTGTTCAGCACCTTTTTGCAGAGAAGAAGAGGTGCCAATTTCTTCTTTTATATCCATCCAACTTCAAGGAAACAGAGCAGGAAAGATTCCTTCTGACATTTTCCCCCAAGATTCAAGTCAACCTAATATTGCGATATACCCCCATGCCTTAGAATATTTGGATGATTATAAACAGACATGAATAGTTCATTAACTGACCCACTTAAGACGAAATATTCTGCCTCACCACTTGCTATTCCCATTTCTGCTCATTCGAAAGGCCCCTTTTTCTCCCAATAACCTTGAAGTAAAAGATTTTTTTGTCTTTAAACACTAATGCTTCTTGAAGGCCATTTATGTCACACTTCAGGAGTTTTTTCTCATTACCTGAGGAATCATGAGAGAGCGAAAATCTCTTTCCATCTGGGGACTGAAGTGGAAGCCATGTTCAGAAGAGTTACTGCTTGTCTCCACTAGTTCTGTTTTCTCCTTGGACGTGGTTTAAACGATTAGACATGCACGCCCATCACATCAGCACACCTCCAATTTGGAGTGTTTTGCCCAGCGGTGGTAAATTACTTGTTCCCTTATTGTCTGAAAATCCAGACTTTCCCATATTTTCTTTTTCATCTGGTTACTTTCTCTTTTTCTTTTCTCTTTTTTTCCTTTTATAATATTCTAAGGCATTGAATGGTTACCACCTCTGTATACGTACATACCCCACTCCTCATACCGTGGTCTGGGGACTGGCGGGTTGGCAGTCATTTGGGGAGTCATTTAGAAATGCAGATTCTCAGGCCCTACCCAGACCTGCTGAGTCTGACTGCATTTTAACACGTCCCTCGTGCAATGTGTGTCAGGACAATGTTGGTCTAGGGTGTGTCACAAAGGAAGGATTTAATTTGTGAGGCAGAAGCTGGAAAGAGTTATATTTGCTTGCCAACTTCTCAACTCAGGCATTCTTTCTGTTGTTCTGAAATGCACACCAAAGCTAAATACTAGGTGTGTGCGCCTTGAATTTTGTGAAATAGAATCAAACCTGGAGACTTTCTGAAACATTTGAAAGGGAACGTCAAATATAGCCCATGAGACTAATTGAGTTAATTTGACTTTGATATAAAGTAAGCCAGCAGGCAGCCTTCTTTCCCCTAGGAACTGACAGCTGAAGCTGGGCGACACAGCTCAGCATCCAGCGGAGCGACAGGGAGGTGTGGATGGAGTAAGTGCAACCCCCTCTTGTCCCCATGTGGAGCCCTCCTGGGTGAGGCATTAGCATGCACAGCACAGCTGTGATCGGTTATTGACTTCATTCTATCTGGGCACTTTCAATCTGTGATTTCCCTGTAGCTATCTTCTTGGAGCTAACGGGGGAAGGGAATCATCTTTAAAGGTTCCTTGATTTAAACCAAACCAAAGAAAAGAAAAAAAAGGGGTGACTTACCTCGGGATACTTAGAGGTGGTGTATGTGACTGTGCACTAATCTTATTTGATAAGGCTGTAATTGATTTCCTTTTCCATGCATTTTGAAGTGCTGTATCTTAGCAGTAGCTTTCTCCGAGGAGCTTTGCACAAGCAGCTCATTACGCTGCCAAAAAAAAAAAAAAAATCCCTGTGAGGTAAAGGGATCAATATTTATTACGCTCAATCTTAGAGCAGATATAGACAATGCATGGAGAGAGCTAGACACGGCGAGCTGAATTTCAGACTACTAGCTCTTAGCTAAATACCCTATGCGGTATTGTCCCCAGACTCCACTTTGAAAATTAAGGAAAACGAACTTCTGAGTTTCATTAGGTTTACTATTGCGTTCTTACTTTAGAATATGGAAGTTGATGAATTCCAGGAAGCTGTGAAGATGCACCTTAGTCAATACAGATTTCAAGGGTAATGAGTAAGTTTCCAAGCTGTTGATTCCATGCATGCTGATGACCCTGGATTCGGCTGTTAATTACTTAATTGGAATGAACTTTTCCCCAGCTCATCTGTGGTCAGTGGACATCCATGCACTCCCATGTCTGTGTCTAGTGTGAGATTCTGAATTTCTCCACTGGGGGATTCTGCCTTAGTTAACCAGAGTTCACAACTCCAGGGTTAAACATCCAAAATCAAACTGGCACGCCAATCTGAGGCAGAAATTAGGTGCGGGTTGCCTGGCGTGGAATAAAATCTAGAATACAGAGTCTGGAATGAAACAATAAGCATCGATGTATCTCTCCAAGGCAAGCACTTGGGGTCATTTATATTTGAGTTTGAAAACTGTGGATGACCATCCCACCAGAGTGTCCAGGGATCCGTAGGGCTGAACAAAGACATAATAAAATGAAGTGGAGAATGTGACACTCCTTCCATAAAGCGTATTTTTACTTAACCTGGGGCCTCCAAAGTCTTAATCTAGAGCAATGACTGGTGGAATTCCAGCTTATTATGATAGAGAAGTAGTAAATATTTGGGGCAAAGAGGCTGGTGTTCCCTTCGATACATGTTATCCAGGAAACTGCCAATTCTGACTGTGTTTAAAGCAAGATTTACCGAAAGTAAAAGATGCTTAAGACACTGAGACTTAATTTTTCCCATACCTAGGTCAGGGTGCCAATCTCCCTAAATCCAGGTATTTTTTTGATACAATATTTTCAAATTATGAAAGTATTTTCAAATTATGCTTTGCTCAAGGTATTCAAAATCATGCAAGAGAATTCCACAGTTATATACCAGTAGCTTCAAAAATAGACATCATTGGAACCTTTTTCAAAGAAAATAGAAATTATTAAATCTGACCCAAGTAGAGCTAAAAAGACTGAATAGACCACAAAGGAAATTTTTAAAAATTGTCAAAATTCTTCCTTCCCCCACAAAAGCCACATGACCAGATAGTTCTAGGGAATAAAATTACCATATCTTTAAGGAAAAGATAATATGTATTCTATTTAAACTACTTCAAAGCTAAGGAAAACATAAAAGTCTAAATTTATTTCTAGAGAGTAAATTATCTTCAACATACTAATAGATCAGGTCTGCCCTACTCCCCAAAAGAAAACTATCAAACAATCTCATTTATGAATATACTAAAAACATTAGCAAATTGAATATTAAAGTCGATTTTAAAACAACAAAATACCACATACATAGAAGATATACAAAGATAATTCATCATCATGCCAAAATTAAACAAAAGTAAATGATAAAAATTATTAGTAAATGATGAATATAAAAGTGTGTCTTTAACTTGAGCGAGCATATTTATTAAGAACTCAGAGCAAAATTCTTACTAAAGAATAGAGACATTTCCATTAAAAACAGGATGAAGACAATGATCCCTATCATTAAACAATTCTTCAAATTCTTCCCGGGCAATAAGAAGCACTCATTCAGTTATCAAAATCATTGTTGAAAATAAACGTCACTTTTAGTAAAGCGAGTGGATTATTGAGCCTTAATTAGTCCAATTTTATCCTCAAAAATTTTTGACAGAAAATTTCTTAAAGTGCTGTATCGCTCACTCAGAGAAATCCTCTTTCACCTTTCATAGGCACACGATATCATTGTCCTATGCGATTTTCCAGATGTTCTTTGAAATTATGCTCACACTCTGATTCTACCTTGTCCTGACATCCAGACTATGATTATCTTCTGTTTGTCAAATAAATCAAACAGAAGAGAGTTGAAAGGCCTAACCTCACCCTCTCCTATTGCTTTCTATCTGCCATAGTTTCAGAAATAGCAATATCCCTCATTTTACAAAGAAGGTTTTATATCTTTGATCCATCACTCTGAATTCTCATTAGTACTAGAGGTACGATAGTGGCTCTGATTTAGAAGCAAAGCTACTAGCACCACTGCGACAGAGAACTGGTCTGGCAAATCACTGTTCATCCTGAACAGAAGAAATAACGATGTATTAATGGGAACAAATTAACAGAACAGACATAGTAGGCTCAATAGTCACATAGCTAATGTCTGCGGAGTTCTAATTAGAAACATATTCACTAGAAATGTCAAATAAATAAAACTTGGCATGAAAGAGCTATTTTGAAAACTTTGGGTTTTTTTAAATAAAATATCACTTGTATTTATATAATCTCTGATGAGATTATATTTTATATTATTCTTTAGTTCTATGACTCATTATATTGGAGTTAGGGTATAATCTAATAAAGGATGGTCTTACTTATAGGGCTGTATTTGTGTTGATGACAACAAGCTATCTTTTCTTAGCCTAGTGAAGCATGTGTATTTGGGAGGGACAGTGGCATCAGCAAACAAATGGTAAGGTGGTCAGAGATTGCTATAATTCTTGTATCTAGTAACATTGAGAAATTATCAATAAGAGTGAATATACTTTCTTTCAGTTTGAGTCCTTATACTTACTTTGAGGAAAGAAGACAAAAATCACAATGGATTTGAGCACGAAAAAGAAAAGTTATAATCTACTGAAAGATTGGGCAAGTCGAGCCATTAATATTCTCAAAGTTTGTGGATCTGAATCGTTTTTATAACTTCTTTTTTTGAGATAATTATAAATTCACATGCAGTTGTAAGAAATAATACAGATATTCTATGTACCTTTTACTCTATATAACCTATTGCAAACAGGATATTGATATTGATACAATCCACTGACCTTGTTCAGATCTCTATAGTTTTAATTGTACTTGTTTGTGTGTTTACTTTCATGCACGTTTATCACACGAATGGGTTTGTCTGCCCACCACTACAGCCAAGATCCTAAAGAGTTCCATCACCTCAAGAATTCTCTTTACTTCCCTTTTAAAAAGTATAGCCCTACCTCCTTTCCTCTCCCCGACTCCTGTCCTTAACCCCTGGCAACCACTAACTAATCTGTTCTCCATTTCTATAATTTTTTTCATGTCAAGGATGTTCAAATGGAATTATATAATATAGAACCTTTGAGATTTTTTTTTCATGCAGAATAATTCTCAGGAGCTTCATCCAAGTCGTTGTATGTATTAATATCCGTTCTTTTTACTGATGAGTAATATTACGGTATGGATGAAGCATAGTTTGTTTTTCTGTTCACCCATTGAAGGACATCTGTGTTGTTTACAGCATGGGATTATTATGAATAGAGCTGCTTTGACTATTTGTGCACAGGCTTTTGTGGGAACATAAAAATTTCTCTTGATTAAATGCCCAGGAGTGCAATTGCTGGGTCATATGGTGGTCACAGATTTAGTTTTATAAGAAACATCGAACTGTTCTCCTGAGTAGCTATAGCATTTTATAGTGCCACCAGCAATGCATGAGTGATTCTATTTGGTTTCTCTGCATTCTTGCCAGCACTGGGTGTGTCACTGTATTTTATTTTAACAAATCTGATAGGTGCTGAATGTACTTTTAGTCCGGGGTCTCTCAATCTCGGTAATACTGACATTTTAGATTGGATCATTCTTTGGTGTTGGGTCGAGGTCTGTCCTAGGCATTGTAGGATGTTAAGCCACACCCCTGATTTCTGTCTACTAGATGCCAGTAGTGCTCTGCCCGCACCCCCACATTGTGATGACCAAAACTGTTTTTAGATCATTCTAAATATCCCCTTGGGAGCAAAATTTTCTCCTCTTGAGGATCATAGTAATTTATCATGACATTCGTAATCTAAGTAAAACAAAATCAGTAATGCTCTTTTATCTCCTCCGATAAAAGACTTTTTTAAAGCTCTCCTTCATTTTTGGAAGTTAAAAACTTTACAAAAACTACCTTTTCGCTTCCAACAAAACTTCTCAACTTATCACCAAGGTCCATAAGATTATAAATCAACTCTGATTACTTACTGGCCTAAGACCAACGTGAAATTGCTTTCATATAATCTTAACTAGTAAGGCTTGCCCAAGCTATGAACTTTCAAATTGTCCCCATTAGCTATGAATGTACCTGCTCCAACTTTTTAATAAGATGCAAATCCATGAAGGAAAAAATTCAGAATATTTACAAGATGAGAAAAGAGAAAAATCGAGACAGCAGTAGGCTTTCTTAAAGGAGCCTGAGACAGAGCAGAACAAATCCAGGTTAAAATAGACAATGTTACAAGTTGGAAAAAGTTATAATTCTATTGGCTATACCTGCAGAGTTTTACCTCTAAGCAAACAACTTTGCGCATCTCTTTAGGTATATGTCAAAATTCTAATTCCCCCACTCTCAGTCTATTAAAATGCTTCTCATGTTACAAAGCTCAGATCAAGTGCTATCTCTTCCAAAACACCTTCTCCAATCCTCCCAGCTGGAACAAAATAATCCTTTTCTTGGATTCTGCCAACATTTATCTCTCCCTTGATCATTACTAGGATTATATCATTCTGACATGCTTTGATTATGTGTGCATCTGTCTCCATAGTGAGATGGCTAGCTTCTTGAATTTTATTTGGAGTAACTTAAAGACCAGAGCAAGAGTATCTGTCCAGGAGTTCAGTATGGTACATAGAAAGCGGAAGGGACCAAGATGGAGAAGCATCGGGTAGCTGAAAGACAAAAGAAGAAAGGGTGATTTCCAAGTCAAAAATTTTTAAGGGGCCCCAGGGCTCAGCCCACCTAGGAATTTGGATCCAAGTAGTCTCTAGGATTCAGGGAGAAAACCTGGTTACTGTGAAATAAAAGCAAGGGATCTTCTGGGTTAGTGGCTCTCAAATTGAATTGCCTGGAAGGCTTCTTAAAACACACACTGTGTACTTCACCCTAGAAATTCTGATTTGATGTCAGGGATATGGCCTGAGAATGTGCATCTTTAATGGGTTTCTACATAATGCTGATGGTCCAGCACCACATTTTGAGAACCGCTATTCTATCTGGCTGTGTTGACAGCATGGGCTTACCTTCAAGATACCAACACAACCTGTGGCAGTCAGGCCAAATACACATCAATAGAAAGCTGTTGGGGAAAGGACGTATACAGGGCAACCAAACTGGGCAGTACCTCCTCTTTGCTGAGACAAATCTAGGCTCCCCCCATGAGTATGATCTCTTGCCTTTTTAAAATGAGTTTAGTTGCGCAATAAAGGTTTTTCAGTTTTGTTGCTGCTGATGATAATGATGCATGACATCCTTCTCAATCTGAGACTAAGCAAAATGTCACCAATGAAGGACAGAGAATGAGGAAATAGTGGAATGAATAATCAGTTTTGTGGGAATAAAGGTCTGTAAAGCTCATCTAGGCTGCAGATATTGCCCACATGCTATTTGACTAGTGGAATCCTGATAAAGATGCATAAGTAGGTATGTAGGTAGGTGGTTGGATGAATAAATGGATGGATAGATGATAGATGATAGGTAGATAGACAGGTAGATACATACATACATACATACATACATATATAGTTGTAGATGGATAGATGGATGGACAGATGGGTATTTCCACCCACTCTTGGGTTCTCTGGCAGACTAACTTCTAAGATGCCGCCAAGAATACCCACCTCCTGGTGTTCATGCCCATGTCTAACCTACTCCCTTTGAGTGTGGCCTGGACCACTGTAGCAAAAGTGATGAGATATTACTTCCTCCATAGGAAGTAACAAAATTACCAAATCATTGTGACTTCCTTCCATCTTATTTTTCCTCTCTCTCCTTTTCATGTGCTCGCTCTAATGAAGCCACATGTGATATTGTGAGATACCCTATAGAGAGGCCACATGACAAGGAACTGTGGGAGGCCTCTAACCAACAATGAGGAGGTGAGGCCATCAATCCAACATGATTCCAACAACCTCATGAGTCAGCTAGGAAGCAAATTCTTGTAAGTTTTAAGATAACAGAGATAGTTGTTAGAGACCCTGAGATAGTGCACCCAGTTAAGCCATAAGTGAATTCCTGACCCGCAGAAACTGTGAGATAAGAAATGTGTACTGTTTTAAGCCACTACATTTGGGGGGAACCTATTATGCAGAAATAGATAATGAGTACAGAATCTTTTCTAAAAATGCCAAGGAATTAGCATCTTCCTTAGCATCAAAGAAGTAATGTGTGTGCGTGTGCATGTGTGATCGGGCCGAGTTCCAAAGAGATTTTCTTGATCCTCCCAAATGGGTATGGTTTCATTTCCTGTCACGGAAGACTTTTTGCCAATCTGATGTGCTAAAAAACTAAATACCAAAAGTTCCAGGATTAATTAGGATTATCATTATTCAAACTTTCCGGTTCTGATCAGCCAATCCCTCTCACCTTATTCACAACTAATTTACAGAACCGATATTTGTAATAATGGTGAGTCTTACTCATTCTCACATTTCTGGCTCCACACACATCTTCTTGCAGACTTAAGTGAGACTCAAGAAGAATGTATGGCTCTGCCTCAGCCATGGCTGGAGTCTAAAGTACTACGACCATTCACAAACTCTTTTACACACCAAGAATAACAGCCAACATTTATTTACTTATCTGTTGAACATTGAGCTGCTATTTATTGACTGTTCACTATAAGCAATGCACTGTGCTGGAAACATCAATGAGAAGATGGCCGAGACTGTAATGTATCCATACTCCCTTTCAAATTTACAGTAACCTTTTTATGTGCAGCAATAGATAATGAATACAGATTCTTTGCGCATGCGCGCGCACGCACGCACGCACGCACATTTCCTTTTCACCGTGTCTATGTAGCAAGTATGGTGAAAACGTTACCATGTGTGAGAGACACTCTGGGAAAAAGTTGATTTGCAGGAATAAAAAAAAAAAAGTCTGCCATTGGCATGTACTTTGACCAACCTTTAAAAATAAAACACCAGCAATGGGCCTTTTTAGCTATTGCTGGCATGGCACCTGACATAAGATTTGAAACTTTGGTTGGCTATTTCCCAAGGGGCCACAGAGAGGCCTTTTAAGGGATGGTTTTAAGGGCCTCTTTGTAAAAACGAACCCCAGCAAAGTAGGCACCGTGTGTGTGATGTGGATTCAGCTCTGCTTGCACAGTCAGCAGGTAGCACAACTACAGCTCATAATAACTCGTGTCCCTCAGGGTTCCCAGAGATCATAGGAAGTGAATGAAAGGCAGAATAAGCTCATGAGGCACAGTGCTTATAACTGAAAAGCAATATATAAGTATTAAAATAAATCCAGAAAAGGCAATTTTGCAATGCATATGAAAAGACTTAATTTGTATTTTGCATATCTTTTGATCTAGCAAATCTACTGCTAGGAATTTCTCCTAAGGGAGGAAAAATCACAGGACTTTGAAAATCTGTAGCTGCATGAGTATTTGCTAAATTATGTTCATGAAGGAAGAAATTGGAGACAGCCTAAATATGCACCAAATGGGGCCTGAGTAAATTAATTATTACATAATCGCACAATGGAACATAACCCAGCCGTTAAAATAATATCGTGGGAAAATAATTAAGAATTAGGGAAATGTTAATGTTCATTATATATTATAAAGAAAAAATAGGTTCAGAAACAACATGCACAATATATTTGTTTCTTTAAAAAATGTGCGCGTGCATGTGTAATATATACATATATGCATATATTACAAAATTATACAAGAGAATGTATGAAACTGAGTATCTTCAATTCTGCCTTCTGCCCAGCAACTTAACTATCACTCATAGGCAATAAAAAGTTAGCATTTCAAATATCGCCAACTGTCTGGTTGCAGTTCTTGGTCCTGTTATCTTCTGGGACTGTGACTTTTTCCTTTTGCCAGTGAATGAATGAATCAGAAGGAATTTGTCGTTAGACTAGAGAAGAAGGAAATGGCCTTTCAAGGAGGCTAGGAGGAAGGAGGGAAGACAGGCTGTCAGCAGAGTAAAAAATGCCACTGGGGAAGGCACATACGTGTGACTGCTACTCAGAGAGGTAGGTCCTCAAAGACAGTTCAAGCACAAACACATTTTCTCTTGTGGGGCAAAGGGAGTTTGTTCATTTTTTTATTCGTCTCAGTAGACAACTTCAAAGAAACCAAAGTTGCAAAAGATGTAAATATAATAGATATAGAAATACTTGGTCTCTTCCTGACATCAAGCAAAACCTGTGATTTTTATCAGGCAAATGATTTTGATTTTAAATCAAAATAACACCACATTTAAGTAATTTTACCCTCTGAAAACATTTTCATTTTTAAATCTGAATAAAAAAGAGAACATTTCAATCAGAATTGAGTTGAAGAATACGTAAAATCTCTAAATAGACCAAAAACATATAATTTAGCAAATTCTCTAACTCAGTTATGTTGCTCTTTCTAGGATACACAAAACATATTCCAAGAAGACATACACTCACTAAATGTCCACAGAAATCATTTATTCATGTATTCATGTAACATGAACTTACTTATCACCCACTGTTAATTACCTAGGACAGAGAGATAAAGACCAATCCTGCCCTTTTGGAACCCACCATAAGAGGATAGATGGGGCAGTCGAGAGAGAAGACATATTCAAGGAAGGCAGACAAGCAAATCCCATTTTTGACATAACATATTAAGTATTTTAATAGATTAATGCACGATGTGAATGCTATGGGAGACCAGGGAACAGACATTTACAAAATACTCAACAGAGACAACTGTTAGGGAGGTTTCCAGAGGAGGAAAGGTTTTTGCTGAATCTTGAAAGATTGGGAAGTTAACCCAGTAGATGAGTGGGACACAACGTAAGGGCACAGAGATGTAGCAAGGCTAGGAGGATCACCAGGTAGGTTGGACATGACATAGTAGTAAAGGTAGGCCGCAGTCAATAATATTAGGATATAGGCTTAGCTGTTCTATCAATGACATCAAAATATCAGTGGCTGAAACAAGACAGACTCTCATTTTCCTTCATGCAATTCTATAATCATAAATCATCTAGGACAATAAGACATCTACAGTGTGAGATACCCAGGCCCTTTCTGTCTTGTTTCTCTGTAATCTCCAACCCATGGCTTCTGTCTCACGATCTGAAAGGCCACCCCAACTCCCACCAGGAGAAGGAGTGGGGAAAGTATGTTCCTTTCCTTTGAAGTGAATGAGCCATGTATTTCACTTATCACTTCTGCTTCCATTGTTTTGGCCAGTACCTAGTATTCTGATTGTAAGAGAGGCTGGAAATGCAGGCAGTCATATACACAGCAAAAACTCAAGGACACTATTAATAAAGGTCAAAGAGAAGAACAGATAATGAGAGCGATTAGCAGTTTTGGACACAACTATTCAGTTGGTCACTGGGTTGGATGGTGGGCTCTAGCTAGAAAGCAGAAGGAATGACATTGTCAGATTTACAATGGTGAAAAATCACTTAAGTTAAGCTATGAAATTTGGATTAGAGGGAATCAAATCAGGAAGTATGGAGATCAATTAGGAGGCTGGTACAGTAACTAGATGAAAAATGAGGGTAGCCTGGATTCAAAAAAGAAGTCTGATTTGAGAGAGTTTTAGGAAATGTAATTCAGAGCACTTAGGGATTCACGGAATATAAGGAGTGACCAAAGGAAAGAAATAATCAAGAATGTTTCCCAGACTTTTGCTCAGAGATCTGGATGGGTGATTCTGACTGGGAAGAATGGAGAGGAAGCCAATTTGGTCAGGTTGCAGTTGTGGCGAACTGAAATTGTAAGAGAAGACAGGATTAATAAAGTGGACTTGGAGTCATATTTTATAGGAGATCATGTCACTGATGAAATGTGGGCTGGATACATATGAAACAAAGGAATTCTTAGGGCAACATTAATTTCTGTTATTTCATTGAAACAATTTGATTGCACATTGGCAGATAAACTCCTATGGTTTAAGAATTTATCAAATCTCCCAGCTATGGTAGATGTTAACAATTATTCACTCACCCCTCTCCTATTTTTGTGGGTAGAGTATACTTGCCCATCCTTTGATTCTGGGTTTGTCCATTTACTTACATTATTCAGTGGGATGGCAGGAGACCTGAAGCTCAAAAATCACTTGAGAGGTTGGGCTTTCTCATTTAATACCTCTGCTGTCATGTCAGAAGAACGTGCTCTGGCTATCTCCCTGTTCCCAGGTGGAAAAAGAGAGAGACAAAGAGCAGAGTCTCCCCATCACTGTTGTCCCAGATTAGCCATCTCCCGGCTGATCTCCAAGCTCGTGAGCTTATTGCTTTGCTCCTCGGAGATTCTGTGGTTGTTTCTTATGCAGCAGTATTGTGACATAGTTCTGTAACTCATCACAGTTCTGTACGGTGTGACTGGGTGCCTGAGTTTTGATCGCAGAGAAGTGATGTGGAGTTGGGTCGACATGAATGCCCAGTCCCCCAAAAGAATCTATGAAAATTTGGGCTTTTGCTGGTAGGAAAGGTAGAGAAGACGAAAAGAATGGAGAGCAGGATGAAAATAATCACTGACTTCACATAACTTTTCAGGACATATCCTGCATTCAACAAAATGTCTGGAGGGAAGCAGAATTTATTCCAGATCTTTTAAAGCTTTATTCTGCTTCAGATATATTGTATTCATAGATTGGAAGACTTGATATTGTAAAGATACTAGTTCTCTCCAAATTGATGTGTAGATTTGATACAGTCTCGATGATTGTGAAAAATGCATAAACTGAATATAGGAATGAAGAGGCCGGTAATAGCCGTGACAATCTTGAAAAAGCACAGAGCTGACATTAACAGATATCCAGACTTATTATAAAGCTATGATGATTAAGTGCATGTGATACTGGTGCAAGGAGAGACAAATAGGCCATTGGAACAAAATAATCCAGAAATAGACTCACCCATATACAGTCACATGATTTATGACAAAATTGACTCTGCAGTGAAATAGGCAAAGAGATATTTTCAATGAATGGTCCTAGATTATTTAAATATCCAAATGGAAAAAAAATAATGACTCTTGATCACTACTGCACGCCATACACAAAAATAACTTTCAGATAATCTCTCTATATAAATGTAAACAATAATGAAGAAAACATAGGATCCTATTTTCATGGCTTATGAGTAGGCAAAAGTTCTTAAAGAGGATCATAGAGAAAATAAGTGACAATTTCGACTATAATTCTAATCATCTGGTTTTGAAGTAATACTAGCAGTACCATTTCAAGGGCGTAAAGTGGACTAGAAGGCGTTATTCCATTTATGGAATAGACACTTGAATTTAGTCTTTCCATGTCAAGCCTCATATTATAAGATCCCTCATCTCTGATAGAAAACTAAAAACTTCCTCGTTAGTGATATGGGTGGCGAATATAGAATGAGTGAGTTTTCTTTCTAATATCAGATATTATTCGGTGGTATCAGAATCAATACTAAGGAGCGATTCTAAAGAGGTCATTTTTTATATTATAATTTTCTCCAATATTAATATACTTACCGCATAGAGGCATCACAGAACAAAGAGATAATGCTTGCCCCACACCTCTGACCCTTGCAGTATCGCATTAAAAGCCCCCCTGTAAGTAGCAAGCCTCCTTGACTACTTGACCTACTTGTGGTGCCAAGTCTCAAGTGTCAGATCACGCTGAAATGAAAATAAAACATCTCACGTGGTGATCTGAGCCAAGGGGAGAGATTAACCCTATGTACTTCTTAACAGCATCCATCCTATAACGTAAAGTAAATATATTCATTTGGGGGCATTGCAAGAGCTGAGAGGTTGTATGGAAAGGGGCTCTCAAAAGTAACTGCCAAGGAAGCGTGGCAGTGAGCCCAGCAAAGGGCAGCTTGAACAGTAGCCCTGTGTTCTCTCTGCTCTGTGATGGTCACAAACTCGCAGGTGGCAGATCTCACCTGATGTGGCCCTGAAGCTGCCAAAACAGGCTGCGCCAGAGTCAATGAAACTTTGAGCTATTTTTTCCCTGCAGATGTATGTCAGGAGAGATTTGTAGTCCCAAAGGGAGGAGTCTGAGCATCAGCACTGAAGTCATCCCACAGGAAGACGTCAGCACACCCCGCAGAGAACCCTCCCTCCCTCACAGGCACGCTCTGTGACGTCACAGAGCTGACCTTGCTGATTCCAAATGAGGCCTGGCAGGATCTGAAAGTTCTGATTGGGAAGGATATTTATATGCATATGTGTATGCATGTGCATGCGTGTGTGTATTGTTCCACCTCTTAATGGGGTGGGAGGTGTTTTACAGCCTAGGTCTGGGAGTACTCAGACCTGACAGTAGAGAGCCACATAACAAACAGATACCTACAGGGATTATTACTCTTTTGTTTCTTAGGGAAAACAAGCAGGCATAATGCCTGTCAGGAGAAAAAAAAAAAAAAACATTTGTTATCAATATTAAATATTGTCCAGAGGACATTTTTTTCAAGATAATGTCCCCCCCAAATTAAGTTACTACAGTACAGATACCGTAAAACAGTAGTTCTGGACTGTCCATGTGACTCACTCAGCTCTTGGGTTATGTTAGTTAACCCCTTGTGGATTACTTTACCTGAAGAATTCAAATGTAAAGTATTTGTTAATTGCCTGCCTCAAGGTCTCCAGAGAATAAACAATCTATAACATTTTAAACTTGGCCAATTACTTTCTGTTCTGCCAGCTCACTGTATTATGCAACAGCTTACTAATACCCAAACGTACTTAACCTTGATAAGGACTAATTGATCAACTTTAAGATGACTTCAACTTTTATTTTAAAAGTGTACAAGTACAAAAATATTTATGGCCATTACCGAGAGAGCTTTAACGATTTATTTCTCTATAGCAGAATCAAAGGAATGTTCGTTAAAAAAGGAACTGCTTCTTAACCAGAAAATAACTTTTCCTTTTAATAATAATAATAATAATAATAATCAACCATCTATGAGATTCATGCATAGCTGGTTATGTGTTAAAAACACTAAATAGACTTAGAGAATTAATCATGTATTAAAGATTTTAGCACAATTAGGAGCACATGTCACCTTTTTTTCGCTTTAAACTTCTCCCACAACTCATGTCCCAAGTGGACTCACAAAGAGGAAGACATGTGTCAGTTCTCAAATAGTTTGCAATATAGATAATCTTGAGAGGCAAAGACCATATGACACTAACACGTCAGTGTGTGTGTCTGTAAGGCAATTCTGCAATGGATTTAGCAAAACACGTTAAGATTCCAGCATTGCTAGTTCAAAGATGTGAGCAGAAAGTGGCTTTTTTGTTTGGTCCCATCGCTTAAAGTGGCAGTGGTCATCCCACTTCCAATCTCTGTCCCAGTCACAGTTTCCCTTCCTGCTTCCTCCCTTGATTAAATGAAGTTGGCTGCACTTGGATGGGCCGTGGAGATTAATTCCAGATATGTGCAGAATCCACCTGGCAAATCCGATAACAGCAGCTTCCAAGAGTGGAAGCAGAACAAAGGCATGAATAATCACATAAGGGATTTACAAAGGACAAAAATATGGGCCGCCATTTGAAAGTGACAGTAATTACTTAAGTAAATGTCAAAATGCTTGAAAGAAACAAGAGGAAGACGAGTCATGAATATTTAAAGTTGAAACATGCCATTGTATTGATGTGCCATTTGCAAGAGATCCTTTCCGTGCTAGCTCAGGTAGAGTGTTGTGGGAGTGGTGTACAGCCCATCTATCTTTATAAGGGCAGAACTGACTTATAATTGATACAAGATTTGTGCACATTTTAGCAGGTCCCTCTGTGCCTTGCTACTCAAAGGGCTGTGTCGCTTTGGCCTCCGCTGGGAACTTGCTCGAAATGCAGAATCCCAGACCCTATAGCAGACCTATGAATCAGAACCTGAATTTTCACAAGATCTCCAGGTGGTCTGCAGGTGTTTAAGTTTGCGATGCCCAGTCTAAGAACATTTTTAAATGGCATCTCTTCAGTGATGTTTTGTTCTGATCTTCATGTAGAACACTTTTCTAGCTGGTAAAAGGGTTACAGTTGTTTCAGAGAACACAATTATTAATCATTTGCTAACCTACTAGGTCTGATAATGAATCAGCATGTAGGTTCTTAACTGTTTAATCATGGTAATTCATAAGAGAACCCCTGCAGAATATATAATCCCACATTGGCTCACAGATTAGGTTTTAAAAAGAAAATGCTGCCAATTATGAGTGCATTAAATATAAAATCTCTGCTATGTAAGAACAGTTCTCCATCTCCTTGTTTCCTTAAAACATTTGTGTAGCATTTTCTTAAAAGGAATTTAGGTTATCAAAATATTTATGACCTCACACAGGAGATTGAATCAAGTTAGTGCCAAGAAAAGTGCCGTGTGCCAAGAAGCTTCAACGATGAGGCCAGGCAATCGCTTTAGAAATAACCTAGCACGCCACCTCCCAATTTTTACCATGCAGAGAATAAATCCCCACATGGCGACAAGTTCAAGACTTCACCAATAATTGATGATGGAGCCAGAATTACGATCCAGCCGTATGAGTCTAATCAATGCTGTTTCTCTGCTCCACGTTCATCTGTGTGATCTGCGTGATGACTGAGTTGTGCCAATGTAAAAAGCCCTCGAGCTTTTCTTGTCTCCAGTTGCATCATCCAGCGCATCCGACAACGCCTTTACCTGCTCCTTTGGAAACGGTTCATTTTAAATGAATTTCAAAAGCAGCGTCCAAAAATAAAAAGGGGTGTAGCCCTTAAAAATAGAACTGTTTCAAAAGGAGCCAGGTGCCTGTGAGTGGTTAATGGATAATCTTAACCATCTGATTGAAGTTAGCATTTATAACAATTATGCCTGCCAATGTTAGCTTCCGTGAAGAAAAGAAGAGGTGGTTTGCGTAAATTACTTTCTCAACTTGGGACCTGGAAAGTCACAGTGAGGCCTGCTACCTTCCGCCTTGCCTTTGCCAACTCAAGAAGAGGACATAAGGAAGTTAGAAGGGCAAACAAGTTCTCTCTCCTAAGTAGGGGAGGGTGTGCATGCTGACCACTCTCTGAAACCCTTCCAGGTTCGCTCCAGAAACAGCATGAAGAACGAACCCATGGTGGATTGCTTTATTCAATTTTGAAAGACAAACTAGAGTTAAATTAAGCAAGATTATAGTTAAGTTTGCTGTGAAATCTGGTATTGCTTTTCCCTAATCACTGATGAGTATTTCATTAGTATGTTTCCTTCCTTAAAATATTTTATGGACTTGAAACGCATAAACTAAAAATGTGCTAATCTATAAGATCAGTTGTCTTCGACAAGGGTAAGCCCCAACCTCATCCGCAAGGAACTGCTTTTATTCACCTGGTGATACTTACCTAAAATACAGTGAAAAGGAATTGAGTAACTTGCTAAGAATGTGTCATTAACAATTTTTGGTAACAGGGTATTAAAATGAAATTCAGTTTTGGTTGAGAGACTGGAGCACACATCAGTCACCGGCACCACTCCTGCTGGACTTGAAAAGGAAGACTGAGGACCACACTGAGTTTCCTGCCCAGTCCGCCCTTGCCCCTTAGGCGCTGCCATGCTACTTTTGGTTTGATCTCCCACAAATGAATTCATCATTACTGGAAATGGAATTTGTAATCCAGTCAGTCTGAACCTGGTGTGTACATCGGAATCAACTGTGTGGTGATTTGATTTTGCTGCACTGCGTGAGGAGCCAGGCATCTGTCTTTTGAGAAAATGCCACAACAGCTCTAAAATGAACTCCAGTAGCGAACCACTGCCTTAATCCAATGGAACGAAAGTCAATATTTCCCTGGTAATATAACAAAGGGAGATGTGGTTTTTTGTTGTTGTTGTTTTTGTTTTGTTTTCAGTGAGAATGTCTTCATAGCATTCCTCATATCACACAGTATTGTTTTTCACTTTGATGAAATGGACAAGGACTTGTGGTAGATTGTTAAACAATGGCTCCCAGTGAATCACACCTTCCAGAAGTCTTCCCTGTATAATCCTCTCCCACGTGGACTCTAGACTTGGCCATGTTCCTTGGTTTGGCCAATAGAACATCAAAAACTGTAATTCAAGCAGAGGCTTGCTACATGCTTGTGCATTGGAGTTTGCCCTCCTGGAACTCCGACACCTTGGTAGAGAGGTTGACATGAAAGACTGTCTGGAGAGTCCCAGCTATCTAAGCAGAGCCACAGAGCCACCAGCTACCTGCAGTGAGTACCAGTGAGAGAGCGGAACGGCCCAGACCCCACGGAGAACTGTGAAGAGGAATACACCATTGTTCTTCCAAGCCACTAGATTTTGGGATAGCTTGTTCTGCAGCAATAGGTAATTGAAACACAGTGTACAGTGTAGGGTAATTGTTCACTGTGTCTGCTTTAAAAAGCAACTTATCAGCAAATGAATGAAGACGTAAGTTTTAAAGTTGATCTTAGAAAAGTAAGATATCCAAACTTTGAGTAAATTTACATCTCTGCATAATGGATTCCCAAAGATTCAATAAACAAACACACACATCTCTCATTCAAGGATTTTCTTGCTTCAACTCTTTAATGCCCATCCAAATCTGTGCCTTCCAGTTCTTTATAAGATCATACAAAATTTTCACCTTGAATATTTTTAGTATAAAAGGATCCACAAATACCATTTGCAATGTATACGTGTGTGTGTGTGTGCGCGCGCGCATGCACAGCCAAAAAGGTCAAGTTATTTACTAAGGCCACTTAAGTGATTAGCAGCAGAACTGTTTAAATCTCAAGTCTGATCATCTTGAATCAAACCTCTCTGGTCTCCATGGTCCTTATATCGCTGTACATGTATTTTTGGAGATGTCAGGACAATGGAAAACCTCAGGAATCCGCTGGTACATCTTTTTCGCATGTTAATTTTACTGGCTGGAATTTAACTTGACACTATTTTTAAATTAAGCAAATATAAATATATTGTGCAAATCTAGTATTTGCAAAAGGCTTAGTTTGAAAATATACTAAACCTATTAGTTCCCTAAGAGTCGATTATTTTTTGCCATAATGGGCACTTTGGTAAAATATTTTATCAGCACTAGGCTAATGGTCTTCTGCTTTGCATGATCTCCCATTATCATCATTGAAAAGAAAAGACTTCCATGTGGAGAGACTGGAATTACAAATTTTTCCTAGATAAGTCACTTCTCTACAAAGCATGCATTTAGGGAAGCAAAGACTTGAACCAATTAGATGATCTGTGTGTAACACCATGGATCGATTATCACAAATCATAAATCACTGCTTATTAAATATCAAAATTCATGCCAAGTACCTAGGAGAAAGTGGTTTTAACACTCCGGTATAATTGGACTTGGGTGGTATATAGCCATTAGCAATTTTTAAAAGTCCCCCAGGCTTTTTTCTTATCATAGGGTAACATTTTTATTATATTAGATATTGAAAATAAGAGATTTGAAATATGTTGATTGACTTAACTAGGGTTAGAAGTATTATCCAGTTTAATTTTAATAACTCATCTTAAAATACCAACCGTGTCTTGAAACTGCCCAGATGGTCTCCATCTTAATTTTGTTTTCTACAGTACCTTCGGTGTTATCTTTCTAAAAAACACAAATTGTATTGTATTTGCCCTTCTCACAAATAAATAATGGCTGCCCATTTACTAAGAAGGTCCAAAATTTCTTAGTCCAATATTCAAGACTCTTACCGAGGACCAAATTATTCTTCAAACCAAATTCCAGTGACCCAACATGCCAATCTCTTCTGTTGTCATTACGGACTATATACTACATTTCCACTGTCTGTGGCTGTGCCAGAAATGTTCTTCTTACCCTTCTGTCCCTTTTCATGCTTGAAAGCGCTGGGCAGATGCTACGTCCTTCATTAAATTATCTCTGACCCTAATCAGAATGAATAGTTCTTCTTCTCCCTTCCTATTGTTGATTCGTACCACAATTAGCATTTGTTACAGTATAGTTTCCATTATAGGTGTTTATGTGTCTGCTTTGCCCCACTAGAAGATGATAACAATAGAAAGAAAAAGACAAAAAGAATATTTATTGGCCATTTATTTTTTTTACTAGCTTCTAAGCTAAGTGCTTTCCATATTTCATACTTTAAATCATATAACAACTCTACAAGCGAGGTTCTATCATTAACTCAATTTTACATCTGGAGAAAGTGAAGCTTAGAGAGTTTAAATAGCTCACTTCAGGGTCAAATAAGCAAGGAAGCTGCCACTGTAACTCAGATTTGTCTCTGACCAGGGTCTACACTTTTAGCCATTGTGCTTCCCTACGTGTACTCAGGGGCACTATACAATCATCTGTGTCCCCTTTGTGATCTCCCAAGATCCTGGATAATTCCTTAGTCATAGAAACTCCAAAAGGTTTATTTAATTGCATGTTTTAAAGATGAAATTTACTCCATTGGCAGTATAAACAACTTCAGCTTTTTCCCACCGACAAATTTATCATGTATGTCTTGTGCTTCAAAATGGCATGGGAATGACAGATGGATAGATTTTCAGTAAAATATATAATGGCTACAAAGAAGTTTGTTGCGGGGAGGATGCTTGGAGGAGAGTATTTGATGGTTTTCTATAAACTCCTTTTCCCACAGGACTTATTCAGATATAAGTTTAGTTAAATAAGCTAGGAGACCCATGCGTATTAGTGAAGGGCAAACAGTGAGGTCATTGACTGTTAGAGAAACTCAGTTCTCCATGTGTGATGTTACTCCCAGGAGTGTGACAAGCTGGCCCTAATTGAAATTGCTAGAAGTTCCACACTGGCGTTCAAAACATGTTAGGTGTATATAATACCTACCATCACTCTGAGGGACTCAAATGCAGAAAATTTACTAGATGTTGGACAGATCGTGGTCCCTTCTGCATGAAGAATCTCAGTAATCCACTTGGCATTTATAGTCATGACAATGAACAATGACACCTATCAGTGCCAGATGAGCTCCTTTAGGATTTGAGGGATAATTACTACGGAATACTGCCATAAGGAGGAAAGGAGGACTAGAGTAAGTTTTGAGAGGAGAAAAGTATCTAAAATCGAGCTGTTTAATCTATGTTTCTGTAATCCATGTATGTGATTATAAACAAACCACTTGAAAACAAGAGCAGACATTTCGATGTATGGCTTCTTAGCGCCCTTCAGCTAAATTGCCCTAGAAACACAGAAATCAACCTTTAAGGGTAACGTTGTCCAATACCGTAGCTACTCGCCACATCTGACTCTTGACTATTTGGAATGTGATTAGTCTGAATGGAGATGCGCTGCAAGGGTGAAATACCAGATTTGAAAGCCTTTGTATGAAACAACGATGTAAAATAACTCCTTAATAATGTTTTTTTTGATTACAGGTTGAAATAATAATATTTTGACTTTATTGGGTTAAATGAAAACCTATTAAAATGAATTTCATCTGTTTCTTTTTTATTTTTCTCATGTGGCTACTAGAAAATTGAAATTTTCTTATGTGGCTCACGTTATATTTCGATTGTTGTTGTTGTTATTTATTATTATTATTTATTATTATTATATTTCTATCAGACAACTGTGATCTAGGTAAAAGGATCTGACTCCAGCATCACATTGCTTGGGTTTCAATCCGGGCTTCACCGCATACTAGCTGTCTGTCCTTGGGCAAATTACTAGCCTTCTCTGTGCCTCAAGTTTTCTCATCTGGAAATGGTAATTAATAATAATAATTAATAATAATAATAATAAAAAGGTTTCTGAGGGGAAGAAATAGGATCATGCCCACAAATTGCTTCACTCTGTGCTTAGCCCATAGGGAAGCTCAATAAAGGATAGGGATGTTTTAAGCTTTCAGGAAGAACTTAGACACTGACCATCTATCTCCCTGCCGAGAACCGTTCAGTGGTTTCCCTTTGCCCACAGGACTCTAAGCCCGTCAGCACTGCTGGAAGGAAGAACCTACAGAGAGGGCCCCACCCAGCTCTCCAGCCTCCTTTTCTGCTATGCTCCGCCTTGAAATTAACCTGCCTTCCACTTTGCTTTTTCAACATGCTAAATTCTCAGTTGCTTTTGCAGTTTGATGTCGTCAGCTCTTTCTCACAGGTCTTTCCTGCTTCCTCTTTCTCTGCCTGGAAAGCTCCTGGAACATCCATGTAGGATCACTTCTTTTGTAAAGCCTTCCCCAATTCTTTTCCTCACGTCACAGTCTTGAAGAGTTGCATACTGTACAAATGTAACTGAACATAACTTGAATCTATTATTGTAAATGTCATACTGTATATAATTAGGGGTTTACCTGTCAACCTCCCTCACTCAACTGTGATGTTCTTGAGGGTAACAATGACATTTTTTTTTTGTACGTACCTAGCACCTTGCACAATTCTGGGCTCACAATAGATCTGCTGAACTCATGATACAAACTTGAGCTTGTCTCTCAGTGGAGTAGGTAACTCTGTGCTAGTATGATTTATAGATTCCTAAAATTTCCTGTTTCCAAAACATACCTCATTTTGCTCTCTCTGTTTCCTGGTTGTCATACTTTTCTGTGACTGATCCTAACCAGTGCAGCTTGAATAGAAATGTTGTATCACGTCCCATTTCAGGAAATCGAAAGCAGGTTACATTTTTCATCCTCTCTCACTCTAAATCCATATAGGTAGAAGCAAAGGATCTAAGATGTCAGAATTATAAGATAAAAGTCACAAGTCGATGAGTCTACATGTGGAAGAAAGGTAGGCCAGAGAAGCCCCCAATGTACAGGAAGCCATGTTCTGATTTTCCTCCTTCCCAGAGAAATCCAAGAAGCAGAAGATGTCTTCGAATCAGGTTTAGTGGATTCAAAAAGGGATCTCTGAACAGAGAGGTTTGGGAAGAGGGCATGGGAAGTGTTAGCTTGGTTTCAAGACACCAGAGACAGTCTTCATCTAAATCAATGGTTAAAAATTATACCAAAGGATAATAAATTATAATCTTAAAGGAATTACTGTGTACGTACACATGCAACTCACTCAGATATATAGCACTATTTTCTTCTATTTTATGCTAGATCAAGCTGAGCAGTTGAGCTGGAGCCTTTACGTCTAATAGCAGAACTCATTTTTATTTTTTTATTTATTTTGGCCTCTTGATAAAGCTAAAGGATAGTGTCTTTTTTAGAAAGCTTTTATTTTTGATCTCTTAGGCTGTTCTACTCTAAAATGTCATCAATATTCTTTAAGGTATCAAAACTAATTTTAGCAAAAAGCCCTAGGAGTTGACTGTTGCCGGTCTGATAATGGATATCAATTTTTTAAACTGAAAACAACTAAGAGCTCTTAAAGAAAAACCCATAAACCAGGCAGACTTTTCTCCTCAAACAATGGCCTCTATGCTTTTATCACTTCTCACAGTTATACCTTTTCTTATAAGCTAAAAGGACTATATCCAAACCGTGACAATGATATAATCCCTTTTATCTAGGAGTTCTCACATTTCCCAATTCATTTGATCTAGCCAGGGGAGAATATAACAAAACCAAATCAAGTTCAAATTTTGATTCCAATGAGCCACATTGACATACTGTCTATGGATATGCATTTACCAGCTGTCTTCATTTTCTACATCTTTCTATGCTATGCAAACTCTTCCCAACAAGATTGTGTAGTAAAGAATTTGGCTTTGCCCAAAGAAAAGATCTGGCCTTTACCCTCTTTCTGGGAGGTAATCTCTGGGCTCTCGTAATGCTATGTCTTTGTTTGCCTTCGTGTGTTGTGTCATGCTGGATAGTCTACCAAAGTGATTTAGGGTGAGATCGGCTACACCTATATAGTCTTAAGGTGGGGGATGCCCATGCCAGAAAGATCAACATTGTGACTTAGGGTATGAACTTGTGGTCATGTATTATCAATCATCCTGGAGACTGAGATCAACTGTGTATGCAATCCATTGATTAAACACGCTTACATAATGGATCCCCAATAAAAACTCAACACTGAGTCAGCCTCTATGTTGGTCAGTATTCTATGTGTATTGTCTCATATCGATATCTGGAAAATAACATGTCCTGATTCCATGGGGAGAAGACAAGTGGATGTTTTTTGTTTGGAAACTTCCCAGACTCTGCCCTATGTACTTCTTCCCTTGACTGGTTTGAATCTGTATCCTTTTCCTATAATAAACCATAACCATAAGTATAAAAGCTGAGGACTTATATAACTGAGGGAGCTTTGCGGAACCCCCCAAACTTGCAGTAGGTGTCAGAAGTGAAGGCAGCCTTGAAGACTATGCCCTTTAAAGTCACATTTTGCCCTAAAATTTTCACAGTGATGTACTTTAATTGACAAAGTATTTGGGGGAAGAAAACCCAGGTTCAAAGGAAGATTCTGTGACTTACTATCTGTGTGAACTTGGGCAATTTATTTACTCTCTGGGTCTCAACATCCTCAAATGTAACATGGAAATAATACCATCTATATATAAGAAGACTACTATAAAAATTAAATAAGATAATGTACATGGGATGTTTAAAATTATAAAGTTTTACGTATATGTTAATTATACAAATGTTTCCTTGTTGTCTTTGAAATTACTCCATGTAAAACTGTGCTTCTTGGATTTTTAATTTACCACTAAATCAAAAATATTTTGTTCCTAATTACACTCTTTTCAAGTTATGAATGTTATTAGAGATATTTATAATCTCATATCTTATTTCAAAGTTATCATGCACTTAGAATGAAAGAACATGAATCATTTGCTGTAATGATAGGGCATAAAAGCCCAAATATGCTAAAACAAATAATCCAGTAAGACTGGGTATTCAGATTATAGGCATTAGAGGGAAATCACAGAGCTGCCAGTAATGACATCATAAACATGTATTGTCACCTCTAGATTTAAAATCTTTGTAAGTATACATTTTTATCTGTGCTAATCATTTTCTGAAATTGCCAGAATGTTTAATATTACCTTTTGTAGCAACTTGAAACTAAAAAGGGCTATATGGCCAAAAGGTTTATTTGTTTATTAATTCAATAAATAATTATACTATTCTAGGTACATTGTTCTATGGTGATAAACAGATAAAATCCTTGCTTATATGTTAGGAATTACTTATATTTTCTTATAAGTAATATAATATATTTTCTTATATTTTAGGGATTACTTATAAAATCTTTGCTTATATTTTAGGTTTTCTAAGTTTGTCATATAGCTAGATATCATAGAAATATTTTTGATGGGACTTGAATGTGGTTTTTCTGAAAACTAGTTTAATGTATTTTTTATTCTCATTCTGCTTCAGTGTACAGCTAATATAGAGTTGATCGCTGACATATTAGTCAGACCATATCTTTCATTTGTTTAACTTACATAATATAAGGGTGTCTTTTAAGGTGATTTCTTATTAAAAAAATTAAAAAGTGGATAGTTTTACAAATCCTATCAGGCTATAAATGAAAATGAACATATGGGAAATAACTATTGAATTGTTTATAGTCCCAAATCAGTAAAGATATACACAACCTTCCAAAGTTAGAAAGTTAATCAGGAAAAAAAAAAGGAGAAATAAATATATATGAGTCATTGCTTATTTGAAACTAAATTAGGAAGTTGGGAGTTTATGATAATAAACCATTAATTCATTTATTCATTCATCACGTGGCATCATGTGAGGCTTTGTGGATAGAGTTAGCTATGAAAATTATGGACCCTGGCATTAATAACATTATAGTCTCACCAAAGATGTATGTTTTCCCAAATTAGACATTCTTTCTCTAAAAGAAATCTGGTGACTCCTACCAAAGTCATATATAGCAAAATAATTAAAATATTCACCCATTCAACAATTCTTTACGGAGCATCTATTATATGCCAAGAGTGGTGCTGGGTATGGAATGCAAAAATATGTGATTCAGAAGCAGCCTCTACCTTCTTGAATCCTGCAGCATAAGTTGGTAAGACAGAAAATGCCTTCCAAAGGACAGGAGAGTGCAGCAGTGAAGCAGTGAGTGGGCTGGAGGTTGAGAAGAGGTAGGTACGGGAACATGGCTGTGGGGAGAGAGAGAGTAAGTGAGGATATAGAAGCATTGGTGCATTCAAGATAGCTCAGAAAGGCTGAGCGTGTAGCCAACGGGAAAAGGGGAGGCAGAACAGGCAGGCTGCAGCCAGATCATGGAAAGCTTTTGTGAGCTGATTTAAGGCACCTGGCCTCCATTGTAAGGGAGTTAAGAAGCATCCAAGAATTTTAAAGAATGGTGAAAGGACCGTATTTGTGATTATATAACTGGAGAATGGAGAATGTACCAGAGGGAAGCAAAACTTCAGGTAGGGAACCAGTAAGGAAGCCATGACAATGGTCTGGATCACCAAAAATTTGTCTTGAACCACAGTGGTATATGGAGAGAAGATAAATTTAAGAGACATGTAAATGGAAAAGTACACGGGACTCAGAAATCAGTCAAACGTGGAGTGTGGCTAGTTCAGTTGGGTGGATGGTGGCTCATTTATAGAGCTCTAAAACACTGGAAGAGAAATATTTGTGTGTGTGTGTGTGTGTGTGTGTGTGTGTCAGAATTTGATGACTGAGTTTGCATTTATGTTTAAGACATCCATGGAGAAATGACATGACTAATGAGAATATGCTAATTCATAGCTCATATGAAAGGCATCAAAATTTTAAACTACTCAAAGAAAGTATTATACCCATTAAACAAACTAACGTGCTCCAAATTCCTTCATTGCTTGAATCATTTGTACCACATTCTCTTCTTGTTCTGATAATTGGATATATTTAATTAACTCAAACTGGTAGACAGTAGGAATAGTCTCTTGAATGCATATTTATTATTTGCCTTTTGTGCGTATCAATATGGATTTAAGACCTTCCATAAGCTCTGTTGGTCCCAATTTAATGTAATCATTGCTTACTTTTTGATGTTCTATTTGTCAGAGCCTGCCTGAGGGGGACCCTTTTAAGGGCCATGATCTCCAGGCATTCAAAAAATATATCCTCACTTTCCCACAACAAGATATTCCAGGTTCATTTTGAGCTCTCTTGCCCCAGAGAGACACCTGTCTAGGTACCAGAAAAAGCACATTGTATTATTTCACAGGATAATGCAAAGCAAAGTGACATCACAGTTTCAAACCATAAACATAAGGTGGAAATACCTTTTCTTCCAAGTATTCAAGTGTCATTTTTACCTCTCTCTAACATGAGAGTTATTAATCCATTTTATTTATTCCTGCCAGCAACTTCTGGTATGCTATGCCATATTTCGTCACTACAAACAAAGCCCTCAATTTATGCTGCTGCTTAACATTTAGAAGTGTTTCTCTTTTTCTTTTGCTCAAGCATCATGGAATTGGCATCAAAGTATGCGAGTCTAGATCGGGGTCAGCAAACCACAGCCCATCACCCAAATCTGGCCCATTGCTTGATTTTCAAAATTAATGGAATGCAGCTATGCCCATTTGTTTACATCTTGTCTGTGGCTGCTTTTGCCCTGTAAGGTCAGCGCTGAGTAGTTGTCATAGAGACTGCCTGGCCAACAAAACCTAAAACGTTTACTGTCTGCCATCTCTTACTCTGAACGATCTCCCTTGTCTGTAACTGTTAATCACCAATTGTCTAAAAAACCAAAGAAATCCCAGCATCCTTCCACGGGAACACCGAAGAATACAGAGACGCTGGCTACCCAGTAGTTTAGCTAGATCCCAATAAATTTGCCAGCAGCAGCAAGGAATGGCTCAACACAGATAATTATAGACCTTTAAGGTTTTCCCCCAAGCTCTTTAACTTTTTACTGTTATGGATCATAGCGTCATGATTTATTATTTATCATGGGGACTGTAATATTGAACTGTAACTTTCCGTAGATGGATTCCATCAATACCCCAGTTTTTTGCTCCGCACTCCCCCTCTGGTGTCCACACCCTTTACCATGTAAGTTTGCAGTTTGTCCCATGAAAGAAGCTGAATGCATTTTCCCATCTTTTTTACGAGTTGGCCTTGTGATGTGCTTTAGCCAGTAGAATGTGCTGAAGGCGATGGCTCTAGTTCTGAGATTAGTTTTCAAGAGGCCTTTTTAATTTCTGCTCTCTCCCCTGCATCTGTGCCCCTGCCATGAAAACGTACCCATGAGGATGAAAGGTACATGTGCCATATCTGAGTTAGCCTCTTGTATCCAAGCCATAGCCAGCCAAGATCAACCATTGTAACACCAAGCAACAGACCCACATGTGAGTGAGTCTAGCCAAGAATGGCACAGCCGTCTTAACCAACCACTCCAGACTGTAAACATAAACACCCTGTCTTATGCTACTGAGGTCTTCTGTTGGTTTGTCATGTGGCATTATTGTAGCAATAGATAACAGATACAAACTTATTGAAATTATTTATCTAAGTGTCATACTAGTCTATCTTTTCAAAAACAAATTAAGTGATAGAAAATACAACCAAAATTAAACCCAAGAGTTCAAGTAGAATAATTTCTGTGAATTATCTAAATTCTACAAGAGCCAGCTCAGAAAACACTAGGGCATTTGGGGGAACATTTCCTTTGCAATTCTGTAATCACTCTACATTTAAATATTGCCAAATCCCTCTGTACAAGTAATTCTCCCAACATTTTTGGGCCTGTCCCAGAAGTTTTAATCCCCATATAAAACAAATACAAGAATTTAGCTGGTTGTAGCTATAGAATATTGGGATGCAATTATGCAACATTTTGCAAAGAATTTAGCCCTTTTAATGTTTGATTCTGTACAGCTTCTATAGACAAGCAACAGTCACTTTCTCCTAGAGAACTGGTGAATAGGGCATAATAAGATCTTCAAATGTGAAATATCACTTTACCCAAATTCAAACAGGCCAAATGTATGCTGGGATTTCCACTGGGATGTAGAAGAAGCCAGGAACAATTAATTTATTTTTAATAGTTTGATAATCTGTATAGCTCAAACTTTATTATCTCCAATAGTTTAACTGATTTTGATTCTACTTGTTTGGAATCTGTTGAGAAAGCTGCATCTTACATGCTTAATTAGCATCTGAATTCAGGTAGGGGCAACACTAGTACCTAAGAGTCATGCAGTTTCCCTAATGGATATTCTGTGGTATTATCTCTGATAATGGCCGCTGTTCTGCTGGTGCTAAGGGTGTCTCCATCTTCAGTCTATTTTGCAGAAGAGCTTAATCCATCTTTGTTTTAGGGGGTCTAATGTTCTCAAAAATGTCTTATTTGAGCTGTATTTCCTCCCTGTTTGCCCTCCCTTCTCTCAGGATCCTTTTAAATTTGCCCAAGGAAGCTAGAGAACTTCTTTTGGAGTATTTTTCAATCGAATTTCAGTTAGCCAAACTTCTCTTGAGGATCTTCCCCAATATTGAGTCACCTTTCATTGAAAATGTGGAGGCGGAGAGGGAAGCCCTTACTTGCCCCCACAAGCACCTTCTTACAGTTTCGAGTCAAAATTCTAAGTGTTCAGACAGGAAAAAAAATAGTTGGTCTTTTTCCAAGATGTGAGAAGATCTGGGCTTTGTGCCACTATCTTCTTCTTTATTTCAGTTGGTTTTATCCCAAGGTTATCTTTTCTTAAACAAAATTTTGTCTTTAAATAGCCATTATTTAACACTTTGCTTGCATTGTTTTAAGACATTTTCAAATCAGCATGGTTAGACACCATGTCTCACCCTGGACCTAATTATGAATATAGTTCACGGCATCTTAGACATTCTTAATACTATATTTCAATGGGTTACATGCACATCTCTTGAGCAGAATTTTGAACAAGAGATTACTTTTTGTTCAATTTTACCATTGGCAGTTTCATGTCTTAATTAAATACGTTTGATTTTCTACTTGGAATGTCTTGTTCACATAGAAAATGGTCTGTGAGATCCAAACTTCTATATGCCATTAAATTCTTTTGGGATGCTCAGATCAGAGCTCCAGGCTCATAGCCCTTTTTCAGAAGAGGATTTTTTTAAAAAAATCCAAAATGCAGATTCATTTCTAAGCATGAATTTTTCGTAGCTTAAAATAATAGCAAAGTTTTCAATGTTATTTTTTCCTTTTGAGATCTACCTCCTTGGGTTAGTGACAATAAGCATATCTCAGCTCCTTTCATCACCTCTCACTTTTAAACCCAATTTTGCCTAATAAACAGCCTTTCATCAGTCTGCAGGATGCTTAGTTGGGAGGTACTTCTCTCATCCCAGATGTCTCTATTCCTGATGGTGTTATTTTAAGATTAGTGTCACGATTCCAAGGTCATTTGTCCTTGATAGCTAGACACTGCAGTACTGATACATGCTACATTTTCCAATTTTCTCCCCAAACCCTCAGTGCTAGGTAACCACTAAAATTTCTGTATCTACTAATTTGCCTATTTTAGACATTTTATAGAAATAGATTAATACAACATGTGATCTTTTGTGATTGGAATCCTTTCATTTAAGATTATGTTTTCAAGACTTATGCAAGTTGTGACATGCCGTGTAATATTCTATTGTATACATATACCACATTTTGTTTATCCACTCATCGGTTGATGATGGGTATTTGGATTGTTTCTACTTTGATTAATTATGAATAATGCTGCTGCGAACATTAGTGTACAGGTTTTTGTGTGGACGTATGTTTTCATTTCTCTTGGCCATTACCTAGAGTAGAATTGCTGAGTCATAAGGTAACTCTATGTTTAGCATTTTGAGGCATTGTCAGACTGTTCTCCAAAGTGGCTGCACCATTTTATGTTCCTACCAGCAATGTATGGGGGTTCCAATTTTTCTGCATCCTTATCAACACTTGTTATTTTCTGTCTTTTTGACTGTAGCCACCCTAGCAGGTATGACAGTGATATCTCATTGTGGTCATGATTCTGTAACACAATTCTATTGTTCTTATCCATTAAAATCTAAAATGCAGGACACTGAAACGGATACAGAAAGCTAATACTCAAAACCTCATTAACTTTGGCTGGTCATTAGTGTAGCTCTTCTGCCTTCCAAGTCCTAAGTCAGATTGAGTTCTTCAGTGGCTTGTGGTTAGGTGTGGCCAAACGACTAGCTGTGGCCAAAGAGTCATGAATGGAAGCAATACCTGTCATTCTCTTCCAAAGCATTTAATTGCTGATGCAAGCCACACAGAACTTTTTCCCTCTATCTTGAGGACCAACAACTTTCAAGAGAGTCACAGCTTTGATAGCCTGGGTCATGGGGTAAGGGAGCATTTAGCAGAACTGATCTATATAGTACACAATTTGTATAAGTGAGAAACAAACATTTCTTAATAAGAGATAATAACAGAAGGGTTATTTGTTACTGTAGCATAACTGAGCATATCCTGAGGATAAAATTATCTTTATTATGAATTGTATGACACTTGATGGTTACGATATTAAATTTAGCATGGCTAAGCCTCAGCCTCCTCTTCTATAACATGGGTGTCATAAATCTACCTCCCAATATATTCTTCAATAATACTTAGCACAGTGCATGATACATAACAGATTTTTAAATGATTGTTATTAATAAAAAGGCTGTGAGTTGAAGACTGTAATATTGGAGTTAACTTTATGCAGAAATGACGAGTTAGACTTTGAAGGACCAACCCATAGAAGCAGGGAGCCACAGAGGAGGATAATAGTTTGGGGGGGGGGGTGGTATTTAGTTTGAGCCGTGCAGCAAGCCTGCCCAGCAAACATTCTTGTTCATGTATGAACGTGTGTCAGTCTTGCTGGGTAGGAGTACTTTTGGGTTTTGATTCTCCTTCCCTGAAGGGAAGAAATGGCCACAGTATTCTGACTAGTTCATGAAACAAAGAACACACAATCTAGAATGTACTTACATTTAAAATATGCTGGCAAGTAATTTCATGAATCTAAAACCATCAATCACTCTGTAGAATGACAGGCAAAAGGGAAAATGCCAAAACAAGTTCCCTTGGGAACATTTGGAATCAATATAAAATATATATTTTCTTTATGTGCATACCTTCCCTGAGACTTCCTGAGGTAGAGACCTGGCTCAGCCTGGCAAAAGACAATGAACAGAATTAATTAATACAACACGGAGTCTTCTGTACAGGATGAGAGGGAGAATTCAGTAAGCCAGAGCAGTCATTTCCATACATTGGACATCGGTGGCTGTGAATTGCCTCTTTCTTGGTTTCCTCTCTACTTTCTTCTCTTCTTAGATGCTTGACTGTTTCTCCTTGTTCTTTAATTGACTTGCTATTCTACTCTGTTTACAATTTAAATATCGATATTTCACAGGTCATGCATCAGTCTTATTTTCTCTTCATCCTATAGACCATCCCTCGAAGCTTTTATTCTCTGCCACAGTTTTACCTGCCACCATGGATTGATAACTGTTCCATCTGAGGCCTTGTTTGTGGTTGCAAGTTTCTATCTGCTATTGAAAACCTCCACCCGGATGTTCTGTGATATTTAATGCTCCTTGTTCCTTCTATTTGAAACATTATTCTTTTATCTGCACCAGCCTAATTCCTTCAGATCTTCTCTTCAACTTTACTTTTTCAAGGTAGTGTTTCATGAGACAGGTCTACTCGAGTACACTGTCGAAATACCCAATTATTTTACCTTAAGCAACTTAGAGCCAATTGTTTTAAATCATACATTTGTGGGATTATCCAGTTTTTTTCTCTTCTATGCTAGACTTTTCACTCTGTGAAGGCTAGCACAGTATCTGCTTTGATCTCCATCAGATACCCAGTTCCTAGCATATGATAGACACTCAGTAAAAAATTATTGAATAAATGAATCAATGAAGCAAGCTGAACCCATAATATTCTCCACCTCTTCTGTTCCTATTCATATATTCCTGAGTATTATGAATGTGATTCCAGGTCATCCCATTGTTTCAACCAGGATCTGGGAGCCATTCTACAAACCACCATCTTTCTCACCTGTAACATCTTAACACTAAGGTCTATCACTGCTCTTACATATCTTAAGAATCCATTCCCTCCTCTCTACTCGTGCCATTACTGCTTTGTTTACATTCTTGTCATTTTCTTCTGAATTCATTACCTTCTAATTCTTCACCATCACTGCAGGACATTTTAGTAAAATGCAAATCTGACCATTTTATTCAGATGCTTAAAACCATCCATCAGACTTCCTACTACTTTGAAGACTGAAGCTCACATTCTTAAGCCTGATCTAGGAAATCGTCCACAGCCTGACAATATAGTCTCAGCTTTCCTTGCTTTACCTCTTTTGATCCTCGCTCATTCCTTCTGGTCATCCAGAACTCATGAACCTCAAACCTACCTCCCTGCCTTTTCACAGAATCTTTTTGCCTAGAGTGTTCTTCTGTAAATGCTCTCTACCTAACCAGCTCATCACATTTCAAAACAAAGCTTTAAATTCTCTGGGAAAGCTTTCCAAGCTCTCCAAGGTGAAATTTATTGCTCTCGCCTCTACACCCCCATAGCACTCTGCAAGAGTCTCAGTTGTAGCCCCTCACATCTTCAGTGATTTTTTTTATTGTGCTGACCCCTTCATTGAACCGTGAGCTCCTTTGAGCAGGGTCTGGTTCTTACTCACCTCTGGATCCACTGAAATTCTAGCTCCATATTTGCAAACCATTTCTCTGATCAAAGACTTGTACCCAGAAGTTATAAAAAAAAACTCTCAAACTCAATAAAAAGTAAATATAGATGCCAATATAAGAAGGGTAAAAGATTGGACAGATACTTTATCAAAGAGGATATACAGATGACAGATAAGCAATAAAAATATGCTCGATATCATCAGTCATTAGGGAAATAAAAATTATAACCACAGTGAGATACCATCTCACTGAATCAAAGGTCTAAAACAACAAAGACAGAACATATCAAGTGTTGCCAAGGGTGGGGAGGTTCAGGAATTCTCATACCTGCTGGTGGGAATGTAAAATGTTACAGCCACTTTGAAGAACAGTTTGTGGCAATTTATTAAAAAATTAAACACCTACCGTACTCTTTATCCATTTTACTTTTAGTACTTATCCAATAAAAAAGAAAGTATTTGCCCATACAAAAATTATCATAGAAACTTTATTCATAATAGCCAAAAATTAGAATCCACCCAAATATCTATCAACAGGTTCATAGATAAATATTATTCAATAAAAATGAACAAAGCAGCCTGGGTGAATCTCTAAATAATTATTTTGAGTGAAAGAAGTGAATTAAAAATTGCATAGTATTGGGCTCTATGACAGAAAATTCTATAAAATGCCAATGAGTCTATAGGACAGCAAGCAAATCAGTGATAGGAAGGACAGGAGGGTTACAAAGGGCCACAAGGAAACTTGGCAGTGATAGATATGTTATTTTGATTGTGGTAGTGGTTTCACTGGTGTGTACGTAGGTCTGAACTTAAATTGTACTCCTTGAATATATGATATTTATTATATGTCAATTTTACCTCAATAATGGGTTTTTTAAATACCCCTACTTTGTTTAGTGATGATGTCAAGGATTAACTTTTTAAATGACAAAATGCCCCTTTCACACAATTGTCAATTCATTTTACAGACTCACTAACACCTACATTCACCTTGCACATGAGACGCCCACTTGTCTGCCCATTTACACTAAGGAACATTGGGCCGATGTGTCTTCCCTTCCTCCCCTTTACATCCTTCACTTTCTCTCTCCATCCCGCTAGAGAGGAATCTGCTTTCCCTTTTGATTGCTCTCATCTTCTCTCCAACGTCTTGTGATGACTAGTACCCGACATGGTGCTTCACAAGTGTTTATCAACACTGCACACAGACTCAAGAAGGCAACAGTGCCCCGATAGAATGGTTATGCATGCCTTCCTCACTGAGTACAATTAACCAAGCCTAGGTCTAAAGGTTAGCTTTAATCCCACGTATAGAAACACAAAGTGATTTTCAGCTACAGGATAACTGAGCCTATAAATGAGAGAACGTGAATGATGTGGCTGCAATTGATACTAGAACAAGGTCCTCAAGAATGTAAATTTGACTGTCATCAGCAGGGCTAACTAGAAGACAAAGACCAGAGAGAAAGGGTGCTGAGTAGGACGGGAACGATTCTGAGAAGAGAAAGTAACACATATAGGATGCAAACCTTTGGAAATCTAGCATGCTCATCTTTACAGAAGAAGAATGAAATGCAGAATGCAGAAACTAAGAGACTATGTTCCTTAAAATAAACATCAACCACATTTATTACTGAATGAAAAAGGAGCAGATGAACAGCAACTGAAGGCAGCACTAGAGCTAGGCGGCCTCCACCAGGAATCACAGGCACCGTTGCGTGGCGCTCTGAGATGCAGAGCTCACAGCACGATTGCCCTCCCCTCCAGGAGCCCTGGCCAGGAGATTCCCAAGCAGTTCCTTTCGAACACAGGTTTCAGCCTTTTTGCTTAAGCAGTAGCTCCCTCCCCAAACCCCCAAAGCTTGGTAGCAATTTTTGCTTCCCTACATTTCTCCAGCCTCAACTTGACTTTTTTATTTTTGTAACTGGTAGCAAGCCAAGGGTGAGAAATGATCTCTTCCCACAAAATTGTCTGGGAAGAAAGCCCACTTTGTCATTAATTACATTCTCTAACAGCCTTTTGCTACTTACAATGTGGCCCTTGGATCAACAGCAGTAACACCATTCGAGAATTCATTAGAAATGCAGAAATCTTGGGCCCCAGTCCAGAACTGAATCAGAATCTGTATTTTAACAAGAAACCCAAGTGGTTTGTGTGTACATTCAATTTGAGAAGTGCTTGTCTAACCCGGAAAACATCCCGTATAGGGTAAGGATTATCATTCTCATTACTCATCTGAACAAATAAGAACAGGGAAGTAAAATTACTTGACAAGAATCAATAACTAAAAGGTGGCAGAGTTCAGATTTTAAGTTGGTAACCATAACTTCAGGTGCCAAGCACTTGTCCCTTCCACTTTGCTTTTCTCCATACAAAGTAAATTCAATAGTTCTGTTCATAACCACCCAACTCATAATCTTATCCATTGACTGATTGCTAACACCCAAACTCCTACTCTCAGACATGAATATTTAAATTAAACATCGTCTATCCCTTGAAATATTTTAAACACTAGTATCTGTGGGGAGAGTGACCTAATAAGAACTAGTGTTTAGGAGTTTGATCAGACTGCTGCCTTTATCCACTGATGGGCAGAGCAAAGCAGCTTGAGGTCCACATTGCACCTTGAGGTAAAGGAGGGAGGAAAGGATTGAAGAAGGAGGAGGAAGGAAAGATGAAGACAGGGTACCCTAGATTTATCATTTGGTATAGATGAGCCCTTCCAAGGACAGTTTGTTGTAGCTGCTGGCTTGTGTTTGTTCTGTTGCTTCTATTACAGCCTTCTGAATAGTCTGAATGAGGCCTGGGTCCTTTCTCTATGATACTTCCAGGGAGGTGAGCACAGAAAGTCCTGCAGATATTTCTCACTGCTATGAAGGTTCATAGAAAAGAAATATGAAACAGCTGTGCTTACCAGTGCTTAAAGAAGCATCATCATAAAAATGATACTTCAAAACTCTATGGTTACTAATAGTAGCTCGTATTTTTCAGGCTCTATTGTATGTCAGGCACTGTACTGGACACTTAACAAATATTCCCCACAATAGTGTTGAGAGTATATATTATTTATTAAATGTAACTGGTGCACAGTGGAACATGGCTTCTCATCCAGGCCTCTTGGATGCGAGACTCATTGTCTTTTCATCATAACACACTACTACTGCATGCTCAAATGAACCCCCTACTCAACCATCAATGCCTCGCTTAAATCACCTCTTTACCCTCTCTCGGTGACCTGAGTAACGTTTTCTCTCTGTATCCCAGATTTGGCACTTTTCATATGATAGCTTGAACTCTTGCTTCTTTTTTTATTCACAGTTCTCCTACCTCAAGTCACAATTATGTTTATGCCTATGTCCCATCTCCCATGCAAAACCTTGAGTCTTTAAATATTCTTTGGGTCACCAGCCCCAACATCATAGCAGGAATCCAATGATATTATCAGTTGGCCTATAAACCAAGTTGGGCACTATGTCCACCCTCTGGGGGCCTCTGAAAGTCAAACATCACTGTTGTTTGAGCCACACACACCACACTGTTTAAATGTAGCCTCCGATAGCTAAGGACCACCCTCCCTGGAGCAATGGCTTACCCTTCAGAAATTTGTACTAATTTATGAGTTGTTCTTGCACTGATTTGATGCTGCTTTTCTTTCCCTTCATTCTCTTCCATGACTTGGGTTCTCTTTACATTGAGCTACTCCTCCCTCTCGGGTATTCTTTACACTTTGGATTTAGGAGAATAAAGGAAGAAAATAGAACTTCTCATGATTCTCTTCCTGTCGTGTACTTGCCCTGGCTTATTCTCTCTTTAAATTTGAGATTTTACTGTCTCTCAGACATTGTGCTAAGCATTTTACATATATTATTTAACTCTCATACAAGCAGCCCTATTAAATATGGACTATTATTACCCCATTTGGCTCAGAAGGGCCCTCAATTTTAGAGAGATAGGTAAGTTGTCCATGATCACACAGCTAGGAAATGGAAGAGCCAGAATGTAGGCTATGTGCTGCTCTCAGTCACTTAGCTGATGTCAGTGGGAAGCACAAGCAGCAGATGCATAAGTATAGACCAATAAGTTTATGAGTACCATGTAGAATAACTAGGAAAGTGGGATCTCTGGATTTTTCTTATAACCAGTCCGTGATTGGACCCCATATTCTTGCCTTCTCTTACAGGTACTCGGAGAATATAGATAATTCATTATTAGTTTGAACTAAACTCTGAGAAATGTAAAGTCCTAGTCAGTGTCGATGTTACTATAATTTTTTTATAAATCATTTTTTAGGGAAACAATGTAGCTGCCACTAATACCTTCCAAAACTCAATATAAAGGATTTTGAAATAATTCAAATGTTGGATTATTTATAATCCCCCTTGACCTTTTTCAGTAGCAGAAATCTTTGAGAGTTAATGGTCCACAGGTATTTGAAGAAGCCATTATGCAAATGAAGATATCATATCCACTAACGTATTTGTTGTAGGCATTATGGCAGACACAAAAAAAGCATTCTCTCAAAGCTTCACTGCCTTTTTTGAGAAAATTAGCTTGATACATGTTTCTCATTTAATAATGAAAATTTCAAATGGCTCTTCGAGAGGATGATGATGATCACAAGCTAACGCATGATTATACGAACAGCGATTCAGAGAGCAGATGCATAACTTCTCAGTTAAGTGATCTGGGGAGGTTTAGTGGAACAGCTGGATTGTGTGCTAAAGTTCGAAAGGTCAATAGAATTAAAAGAAAGAGCAATTGAAAGAAGGGCATGAAAGGTTGGGTAGAACAGAATGGAACACTAAACAATCCACAATAGAGAATGCCTTTATGCATAAACAAACTAGCATCTCTATTGGGCTTGAGTGAACAGTGAATATCTGTGATTCAATTTGAACTTTCATTCTCAGCTCAGGAACTTTTGCCAAGTTCTTCAGGTAACAAAGTTCAACACAGCAGAGGAAGCCACAACTATTACTGCCTGCTTGGTAAGCTTCCTTGGGACATTGAAGGACTAGGCTTCAGGACACATCAGAGGGAATATCAGATTTGGAAAAATGCCCAGTATTACCCAATCTTGCTCCATTAGACCTCCTGAAGGATTTTGCACTTATAGCTTAAAAGTAAGACATCTAGGCAGAAATATGCCACACAGTTGGTCAACCTCAGTGGCATCTCAGGGATAGTGCTTGGGCTGCCTTCTAGAAGGACTAAGAGAAGCCACCACTCTCAGTTATAGGAACAGCATTAAAAAATAAGTCTTTTCAGAAGAGCAAGAAAATCCAAGATCTGGAGTACCTGCATGAGGGTTTTATATATCTATATCTATATAGATATAAAATCAGCCATATTAAGCTCTTATAAAATTTCTAATTGGTAAGAATTATGACCTTTATTTTATAGATTACACAAGAAAGACTCAATAAGTTTCCCAGTGGTATTGGCAGATTTGATATTCAGCAAATGATCACCCTACCTTAAGCCCATCGAGAGAGGAAAGAAGAGATGAGAGGCCTCAGAGAGGTCATCTCCCTCTCTCTCGGCATGGTTAATACATTCCAGGCTTCAGAAGTTGGCAGGAAATAAATCTATAAACCTAGAAACTCACAGCATTTCAAGTTGAAGAGAAACCTTAAGGCAACTACAAATCCAAAAGCTACTGAAGGAGTACCCAGAATAGAGAACTAGACTAAGTAAGGCCTTACAAGAACATCTTCAGTCTGATCAAAAACACGAGTCATTGTTCATCACAGAAGACAGTGAGAAATATTAATCTTCTTGCTGAGATATTGCTGGGGAGATTACCCAAAGGGAGATTATCTAGGAAGGGTTGGTTGAGCCTTCCAGCTAAAGAGAAAGAGACTCAAAATAAGTTGCCCTCACATTCTCAGTGCAAGATGTAGCTTTATAAAAGAAGGTTCCATATATATTGGTGCTTCCTAGAAGCATACTATGTAACATTCAGCAGGGATACAAAATGGTCCTTTTCTTGAATGAATGATATATGTAGTTAACAAGAGGACTATGCCAGAGGAAAAATAAAAGATGAATTCCTGATCTATTGTTGTATAAGGCTTGCATTTTTCCCAAGTAGTAACTGATATTGTGCATATCAAAGGTCTAGGAAGATCAGCGTCCCATTATCTGCTTAGATGTCAGCCAAATAGACCTGAAACTCACTGATTTATAATAAATTTTACTCTGTCTAGTTTTATTTACAAAATGGAAAAATGATTGCAAAGCATATACCAGAGCTAATTTGCACTTATGCGTAAATTATTTGAGCAATTTTTATGCTTTAAAGTTTTTTTCTGATGAAAATAAAGGATTGAAAGAAATCAGTTCTGGAGAATCCTTCTGATAAAACAATTTACATCTAATTATGTAATCTGAAGTTTGAGTTTGTTGTTCCATATGAAGGGAAGATGAAAAACATTGTTTGCACACTTATCTCAAGAATCGGCTAGATTCCTGCTAAAGTGTATCTATGTTTAAGAGTGGTGGCCATTTTTCCCTTCTTAAATGGAAAAAATAAAGAACCTCTCACAAGAATACATACTTTTGACATGTAAAGTGTATCTATTTGACTACAATCTTTGGCACATACCTCCTGTCTCAGAAAAGAAGAGGGGAAAAAAAAAGAAAGTAACAAAGTTTAGATAGAAAATTTAATCTGATGTCAAGATACTAACAATTGAAGAAATCTACTCGAGAAGGCTTTAAAAACAAACAAAAAGGAAGCATTTTATTTTGAAATTCTTGTAGGTTTACAGAAGAGTTGCAAGGATAGTAGTACAGAGAGCATCCACAGACCCTGCACTAATCTTCCCTTAATGGTGATGTCTCACATAACTATGTGAGGATGCTTTTGATACCAAGTTGGCTGGAAGCCTTTGGATGACTTGGTTATAAAGTAAAGTATCAGTAACAGGTAAGAGTAAGGACAAATGTAACCTGAAAATTTTCATAATAAAAGAATGTCTAATTTTTGAAGTGAACATTATAGATATTCTAAAAATTCAACTTTTGGTAACAGTTTTAATTTGCCCTTTTACATGGTCAGTAGAGTATTATATGTTTCATGGAAGAGAAGGAAACCTATTCATTTTAGATAAATTCCTCTATAGTATGAACTATATAGAGATTATTAGCAAACCACCACCATCACATCAGAGCAAAACACTCAAATAAATGCAGTAGGTATGCTTCTTCTTTTGAATGGTGCTTATCTCTTAAAAATGTAAGCCTGCAAACAAACATAAATATCTCTTGAAATTTATGGCTAGCAGCACAAGGTGATTCACCAAAGCTCTTGTTTTCGATTATTTTGTTAGATTACTTTCCTCCATGAGAGAAAAATTGAGGGAGACACTGGGCAAATTGTCTTGAGAAGAGAACTCTGAAAGGGACATAGAATAGAAGGTCAGGTGTCAAGGACAAAGCTTTGTTTAGAATTATTTCTGGGCCCTATAATCTTCAAATGTTCCCCTTCCTGCTTCTTGAATACTACCTTTACCTGGCAACTCTAGACTGTAATGACTTTGGAGTTTGTATATCCTATTTTTAAAAGGAGATAATGGCTATCTAGATTTCATCAGGCTTAACTTCCCTTTAATTGAGTTCCATGATGCAGTTGACAGACTATGCATTGAGGTCTAAGATATTGACTACCTTGTGTTTACCAATGATGATTATGTCAGTAGATATGCAGGATAGGCTTGGTTATGTTTATTAATTTTCCTATAGTAGGTCCCGGAACTACATCATATATAATGTATATTTTACACTTGTAATTTAGATTTCCTCCAAGTAGAGTCTGAAGTAAGGATTTTTGTGTGGGAAGTTGGTTTTGGAAATGATACCAGGAAGCAAGAATGAGGGAATGGGAATAAGACAGAGAAAGAAGAAAACCAATATAACAACGAGTTGTTATATTGCCAAGTTACTGCTTTAGGCAATGAAGCTTTACTTCACCAGGATCTTCTGAGAAGCACATAAATATACATATATAGGAATTGTCTACTTGTGTTTAGAAGGTTGCCCGCTGGGGTTTCAATTCTTCCACACTAATGAGTCACATGGAAAACCATAGGGTCGAAGAAGATTCTAATAAAAATCGGAATATGTACAATGTGTGTTCTGGGTGGGACACTATCAAACAGTTGTGACCAAGATTGTAAAAAACTGTCCACCTGATTCATCTGGACTGAAATGAGAGATGGGTTGAGATGATATGATGTAGGCATCAGAGATGTCTGCTACAAGGCCCTCACCTAAAACTATTTAGGGACCAAGCTCATAAAGGTTACGGAGGGGAGCATAGGGCTTAATTACACAAAGAGACACGCTAATGCTTCTGTGGGCCTTTAACTTGGGGTAAAAACCATTTTGCCATCATTAAAAGTAGATTCAATAAGGCATTATCTCAGACATTCATTCTCTGAATATTTTTATTTGAGGAGGAGGAGGATACAAGCAAAACCTCTGTGGTAAAATTACATAGTGGAGAGAAACTCAAAAAGATTTTTTTTTCTGAGGTACAATAATGATGTTCCAGTTGATGAAAGATGGAGTTAGCCTGGAGTCAACTCTTTTGTTCTTCTATTATCAATAATCATTTCCCTCTTTCTCTTCTTCCATCCTCACTCTCTCACCTTCTTCCTTCCCCATGGATTTGTCATTAGTATTTTACTGATGATTTTTAAAATTCTTTTCAGATGACCAGATGACTAGGTCTACACCTACTTACTTATGGATTTTCCAAGATGAAAAAAATGTGGTGGCCATTAGGGGTCAAGGAGAGGCTTCATCAGGAAACATCTTCAACGAACCTAATCACCATTTGAATAAAGGTAAAAAGTGGCCAGGTTTGGGTCTGTTGATAAATAGGGGGCCAAGTAGAAATTTCTGGAGTGTCAGAAATACAGGTCCAGAGTGGAGCAGGCATTACATTTATGGAAGTCCAAGGCTGCCCAAGGCTACCAGAGGCAGGTGATGACCAATCTATCGGCCAGCTGCAAGTAGCATCATATTGGCATCGTATTTGGCCCACAGGGAAGACTGTCTTTTCTAGTGTTCCACTTAACCTCCTTCTGGGTCACCTTCTTACCGAAAGGAACAGCCTCCAGCTGAGCCTCAGACACAACAGCAGCGGACCCACTCTTTTCTCTCTCCAAAAGTCACTCGCTATCTCATATGTGCGAGTCTCATTCCTTACTCTCTAAATGAATGAAGGGCTTTCCTAAGCAATGTAATGATATGTTAAAAATGTATATATATGCCTCTGTGGTTTTCTTTCTTAGTAGTAATGGATGAAATCAGCTTACATTCTATTGGCTGTTTTCATTAAAATTCAAGAGAGCACTACTCTCTCGCCTTCTCCTACCTCTCCTGAGGGATTCTCTCTTTGATGGCCAGGTTTTACTGATGAAATGTATTAACTAGTATGGCATTCTCAGGGCTATTTATAAAGCTTGAGCATACCAATACTAACTTACAATCAACATTTTTGTCCGTGATATATCATAACGTAGAGGTGTTAGTGGAAGGCTTCAACTGGTACTATGACTAGTTGCTCCTTTTTTTCAAGATAAAGGTCTACTCTGAGCATGCCTTTCTTGAGAAAGACCCTGTCTGGACAGACTTAACCACTAGCTCTACTTGTTCCATCAACCTAAAAGGCAAGTATTGACAATGAGCAAGAAACAACCCTAACCCCAAATCTGCTAGCCTAAGGTACATTTCTGCTGAAAATTAGAATCAAAGCCTCTAGGATTGAAAAGAAACTAAAACTTGACTCTAGCTGAATCTCACCAGTTATTTACATAAACTTAGTAGACTGAGTCTAGGAGTTTTATATATGAGTAAGAAAAGATGTGAGATCAGTTGTGAAAACAGCTAAGGAAATTTACACTAGGGAATCTTATGATCCTGAACAGAAAGAATGAGTTATTTTTGTTCCCTAAAAAATATTTCTCTGCAAAAAACAACCAATACGAATGACTTAATTCCCTGATATAGAAACTGCTCCTGTAGATATGTGCTTTGGTGTTTGAGCCATTTCTCCTCCTTTGGAGGGGCAGAAGTGGTGTGATGAACTATCCTATCCTGTCCAAGGAGTTTTCTCCTTGACCCTCTTTAGAAACAATCAATGCACCTGCATGAATAAGAGGGGCATGAGACTGATGGTTTAGCTTCTGGAAGTAAGTGGAGAATGTAACATTGATTGACTGGCTGAAGTGTAGTGTTAGGGGACTAAAAGGATGGACAGAAAATTGACAGACTTATTGATGATAAAAGCAGTGACTACAATAATAATATAGTTTATTGTCACAAACATTTGGTCCTACATTAAATGACACCATGCTCCTGAAATTTTGCATTTTGTTTCTAGATAATGTATCATCTTACCCTCTTCCTTGAAGCTGGTTGTCACTATAGCTATTAAAATACCTACTTACAGTATTTTTCAAAGTGTAATATACATACCTTTTGGGCATGAATTTTTTGACCTTGGCTGCTAATGAATGCACAAATGAGTGTGTATGTGTCTGTGCATATGTGTCTGATTATATGCATTTTTCCACTTCCTGAAATTCAGTTTTATTTCTGTGAGCTGAGATTAGCAAGCAACTGAATTCTGGGGAACTACAACTCTATTGTCAGCTTAATGATATTTGAGAGAATTTTGGCTTTGGTGTATGAGTTTCTGTGACTTAGTGGTAACCGATATTTCATATTATAATTTTTAAATTTATTTGGAAATATTTTAGTCATAGAAAAAGGTATTGAAATAATAGATACATATGTACATCTCACCCAACTTATGACATATTACTAAAAGAAAGGAAATATCACCAAAAGAATTGTCACTCCCTATTGGTGCTCTTTGATCAAAATTCACACTCTTTATAGGTAATCACAGCCTAGGATGTAGTGGATTTCTTTGATATGGTAGCCCTCTTTGGAGTTTTATTATGTGTGTGTTTGCTTGAAAAATATTCATTATTTTAAACTTTAAACGGTGTATTCTTTGTATCCTTTTGAAAGTTGTTTTCCTCATTCACTGTTAAATTTAGATTTTCATCCATGTGGATACCTGAAGCTTTGGGCCTGCTGTATATTATTCTATCGGATAGATAAGTAATAATTGAAATATTGTCTTGATGCTTGACATTTGAGTTCTTCCTATTTTTTCTCTCACAAGTCACTTTTAATAGTAGTCAGTATTGTATTTGTGTTCATATGTGCAAGTGTGAGAGCTTATGCAGCATATAGACCTAAGAGTAGAATTTCTGGGTTATAAGATAAACAATATTGGTAGGCATTGTCAAGTTAATCTCTAAATTTGTGTACAAACGCACAATCCTAGCATTAATGTATCCTTATCGTGAGTAATATGAACAGTATACTTTTCTTTGATTACTGGTGAATTTGAGAAAACTTTATGCGTTCACGTACATACATTCATGCTTGCAGACGTGCAGGTTCTGCCTTAGTTTGAGGATTGAACCAACTGCCTAAGCACGAGGTCCTGGGCAGCTGCTACCCAATTCCCACACCATTCCTAAACTCACTGCCTCCAGGCTGTTGTGGGCTTAGAGACTAGACGATCTGGCTTACTAGACGTGTTTGTAAAGACTAAATAAGTGTTGAGGTTATTCTGAGTAGATTTCTTATGAATAAAGAGGAAGGGATATTGGTACTTGGGTCACTCAGACATTTTTATTACCTGTTTTTTATTCTTGGCTACATTCCTGATAAGTGACAACTTGAGAACTGAAAAATGAGGATTTTTTTCTTCTTATAAATAATGTCAGTAGACGCTAACAGCTTACTCTCAAAAAATAAGCATTAGTCTGGAAAAGTGCTACCGAGAGGTTTTTCTCTCCCCATCAAGCCAAAGAGTAGCTATATTAAGACTTATTTTTACAAACCGGAAGAAAAAATAACTAATAATTAAGCATCTAGGTTTTTACTGTATATGGCCACAGCATTTCTATTCCAATGTGATGTGATATGATGCATGTAACAACTTAGAAACATTCTACAATTTCAAAAGTCTGATTCTACATCAAGGTTTGAATCTCAGGACATTTTTCCAATTTCGGAACATTTTTTCTAATAAATAAAATATATTTAAATGGCAGCTAGGTCATGTAGGTAGTTCCAAAAGGCTGTATAAACCATGATTTTGCTAAACTCTAATATTAATAGTATGTGCCTGAATACCGGATGAGTTCAGGTGTTAGGAGAAAGAAATCAATACTCTTTAGTGTTTCCCCATCTCTCTTTATGAGTCTTATTAGTGTTTCCCCATCTCTATGAGTCTTATATTGCCTTTTTTGCCCTTCTCTTAAGATTATCTGTATCTTCACGCAGTCCCAAATGCTCCATCCCTTCCCTGTAAAAGATCTGAATGTGTGAGTTGTTCAGTGAAACTGAGGTGATATTAAAGCAGCCCGATTGAACTACTTCACACTAACATGGAAATGACTTCTTAATCTTTGCAAAGGAATTTGAATTCTTCAAAGATATTTTGGGAAAGTTAATTGAATCTTTAGTATTAGAATTTCAAGCACATTAAGTAGAAAATTCCATCACTATTCGTGAGATATTTGGAGTGAAGGGAGATGGTTTAGATATCATCACCGCCTTGGGCATTGCTTTTCATAATCTGTTCTCTCCCACTAATAGAGACTTTAAAAATTCTCTGACAAAATCTGCTTCCCATAATAGTAATAGTTCTATCTACAGAGAGCTTTTTAAATAGTCATATTTTTATGTCAAAGACTGGTATGTCAGGGCTTCTTTCAGAAGATACAAATAATCACTTTTGAAATGTTTGTGTTTTGTTTATTTTTGTCTTTTGAGATTAGTCTTTTGACTGTGTTTTTCATCTTCCTGTTGGAATTGATGGAAAAAGATAATTAGTAGACTCCGCAAAGAAAAAACTTCATTCTTTATGCTCCCTCTCATTCTACTGCCTACACCAATCAATAAAGAAATAAACGGGAAAGAGAAGATGAAAGAAAAGAAGCAAAGACAACCCATGTATCAGAAGTAATTGTTCCTCCTGGATTTTGACATAGAAGAAAAGCTTTCCAAAGAGGCTTACCTCTGTGTGCTACAGTAGAAATGAATAATAGGCATGAAGGGGTGTTATCTGCAAAAGTAGTAAAAGATTAACCTTAAATTTAAATAAAAGAAACCTTAAAAGAAAATAGAATCAAATTCTACATGATCATAAAAGTGTTTTGGACACAATTACAAATTCTGGTCTTCTAGTCAATGAATACCTGATTCTTGAAATAAATGGTTTTGGAGATAGCACTTAGAAGGAGTATCTTATATTGGTGGTTCATGATGGCTATGAAATCTAAATTGTATTATTGATTCATAGTCTGGTGATTCTGTGCTTACTCTGTACTTAATGAGAAGACGGCTGCTCTTGGACAACATGGTGACGTGTGTCCTGAGCCTTGTCTAAGTCCCGCTAAAGGTCACTGATCCAGAAGAAATAGAAAATTATTCTTGCTCACCTTCTAAAGATTCCTTTGTCTCATCCAAGCATTCTCATTGATTGAATCTCATTATTATGCCTGTGCTGAAGTCTTGTGAGCCATGCCTGTCTGTCTCCTCTCTGGCCTTTTTAGCTCAGACCCTTCTTTGGGTGAGGTTCAATCGAAAGAGGAATTTGGGTTTCAACCTCACTTTAGTCCTCACATCTCATGAACAGAATTCTCCCAACACCCCATTTATGTTTTAAAACAGAAACCTCCTTACAGAGTTGTTCCTAAAACTTCCGGCAGCAATCTGATGTTAAACAAAGCTTTGGTAGGGTAACTCCATCCGCAAATGCAGTGCTTAATTTCTTCATTTGTTTGTTCACAAAGATTTATGAAGCACCTACTTATGCTAAGTACTCGGTTAATTGCTAGACCAAAAGCAGTGAACTAGATAGATAGCCTCACTTCTTAGGAAGCTTTGCACCAAGACAGAGAGAGAGATCTTGAACAGTCAGTGCAAGATTGAAGGTGTTATAAAGTGGGACGTGCCCTTGCCATCAGGGCATACGTAGTAAAGGCCATTTGGAATAAGTATCATGTAAGCAGAAGCCAAAAAGATCGAGAAGGATTAGAAATGCTAAAAGTGGGAGGGCTTATGCAGAAAACCAGCTTATATGAATGCTGTGAAGTAGAAGCAAACATGACCCAATTAGCAGCAAAACTCTTCTTTACCGCCAGCACATGGAGAATGGGTCGGGAGTGCTAAGGGTGAGAGTGTAGCAGTAAGTGTGGTTCACATCCTGGGGAACCTTATAGTCATGCCAAAGAGCTGGTGTTTCTCCCTAGGGCCGTGAGAAACATTGAAGTTGGGGAGAGACATTTGTATTTTTTGAAATTTTCTCTCTGGCTGTAATTGTGAAAATATATCTGAGAACTATGAGATTGGATCCAGTTATAAAATTATTACAAACCTCTGGGTCCAGCAACATGGTATAGCCTAACATAGCAAAAAATATATATATTAAACTAAATTTCTTTCTGAAAATATCTAGACGTTGTGAAAAAAATAATAATTTAAGTAAGGAGGAGTGGTCATAAGAACTACAGATGACAGAAATGAGAGCACTAAGACCCCAGAGAATCTGGCAAGTGAGCCAGCTCTGTGTCTGCCCTGGGGAGTCAGTGTGACTCCGTCATTTGCAGGCTTGAGTTTTAATGCCCAGTTAGGGACAAAGGTGTTGTCCTGAGCATAAATGAGGTGATAAGTTGGAAGTAAGATCTTGAAATGTCAATGAAAGCATGAAACAGATAAAAATCCACCCATCGGTACAGGGACACAAGAAGCAGCTTTGAATCCTTGTCTTAAGCTGGTCTTGAGAAGGAGGAAGTGAGAAAAACAGTGGTGTCCTCAGTGACGACGGGGGCAGGTGATACAGGAAGAACTGGGCTCTGTTCAAAGTCACACTGCCAGTTAGAAGCAGAGCTCCTTATAAAATAAAACAAAGGGCTTGTGAAAAGCGAGAGAGATCTGTGAGCGGAAATTATTTGAGACCAAATAGAGTGTCGGTAGATTCACACTGTTATGGTTTAACTGTACGCGTTGAGTCATGGGAAACAGACTTCTAAAAGTGATTGATGTCAAATTTAACAAATTAAGAGTCAAAATACGCTCTTCCCCATAAATACCTGCAGGATGATTTACTTCACCGTATGTGAATGATGTTCTGGCTTTAATCAGCAGCATATTGCATAACGAATGCTTACCTGTGGCTTGGCCCATTAAAATTAATTGGTAAACATGGCTGTGTTTTTAGAACGTAATTACAACATTTATTAATGAAAGCGTGAAATGGGCTTTCATGGTTGCATGTCTGCCAATGAAGATTTCATAAAAGCATAGAAGAGTGTTATCACAGGACCCAGGGCTGAACTCTGGCACTGCATTTTAAACTGTATTATTCTCACAGTTCCCCGAATGGAGCTCAGGGATGACATATATTGGGAAAAAGTCATTGTAAATACTCAGCAAGAAAAAAATATGTGTACGTGTATAATATATAAAATATAAATGTATGCATATACATTCCGTAGATTTAATTCTCCTTTGCTTGATTAGTCACTAAAAATATTAACAATAATCATTCGTTGTATTATTTTATATATGTATATAATAGCCATCACATGTGGAACTTTCTGTGATCCGGGTAGTTTTAAGCCTTTCAGATGCATCGACTCATAAAGTACAGGGAACGCCTGATTTACAGATAATTCGTTGGTGGATGACATCCTCATTCCCTGTGCACAGGACCGACACAAAGCCACTAAATATGCAAAGAACGACACAGTGTGGGAGAGAAATGATAACTTTTCTCCAGGTGCAGACTGAGAAGAATAAAACGTGTGGGTGGGAGAATAGGAGGCCTGCTTTAGGAAGGGTCTCATGGGCAGTGGTACCCCTGTGACATCCCTACAACCCCTACACTCCCACGCAGTACCTCCCCACATTAATCTCCACACTCTCCAACACTGCCCAGATCTTCACTGCGGCTGTTTATACTCTGAAGATTTGCCAATGAGAAATTTTCTTGTAACAACAGGGATCGTCCTTAAAAATGCTACTTCCTCAGTCTAGGATTTTAGAGTATTTATGAAATAAAAATGACCGTGGATTCATTCAAGGGAAAGGATTCTTCTTCCCACTTGGTGGAAGAATGTTTGTCAGCAGGGCGTAAATATATTCTATGGAACCAAGGAAGGCAGTCAAAGGGTATAGTGAGGGAGAGTGATGAGGACTCAGGCATGTTCTTTTGAATAGGCTGGTCAAGAAAAACCTCAGTGAAATGAGACTTGAAGTCGGTAAACAGTAAGCCTTGTGAATACTGGGGTGGGGGTGGGGGTGGGGGTGGGGGTGGGAGACAATGTTTCACAGGGAGGGAACCAGACAGGAGCTGGCCCAGTGTGTTGGGGAAACAGCAGTGATACCTCATCAGGGTAGGGTCGAGGGAGGAGGAGACAATAGGAAGAAAAGTAAGGGAGGAGGTCACTTGAGACTACTAGGGGCACATGGTGTGGTCCCAAAGGATACCGTAAGGATTTTCATTCTTACACTATAGAAAATGGTACAACCTTGGAGAATTGTGAGCAGTGCAGTGATGTGAATTTGCTTATGTTTGTCAGGATCTCTGTAGAGGTTCTGCTGGGAAATGACTATACAGAGGCCAGAGTAGAAATAAGAGGTACCATTTGGACTACCGTAAGCAAGTAAAAGAGTCTGCTAGGAGATGCTGGTGGTTCTACGGACGTAGCACTGCATAGGTTGAAGTGCTTGCATTTGCCTAGGGTACAATGAGGAGGTGTGAGAGAAAGAAACACCTACAATGACACCAGCCTTGGCTTGACTGTTGGCCTGAGAAACTAGAACTATTAACTATTATCTGAGATGAGGTAAGAAAAGGTATTGGGGAAAAGACCGGGAGTCCAGTTTCGTATACTTAGGATTCGAGGTGTCAGTAGATATCCAAGGAAAAATTGTGAGAAGAGAGCTGCAAACGGGAGCAACAGTAACTGGGGAAGTTTATTTTCTTCTATACTATGAAATTGGTGAAACATGGAGCACTTGGGAACAGGGTATGACAGTCCTGAGTAGGTTGCTGAAGATGGCTTGAAAGTTGCACTAGGACACCGGGACCTAGAGAGAAAGGCAAAGAAGCCAAGATAGAAGAACACCAAAGCCAAGCTTCAACCGTTTTAATGAAAAACAAACAAACAAACAAACAAACAAAGCTAAATCTCTGCTTTGCACCACCCCTCTGCATGTCACAGATGCCTCCTGCCCCACCCTGCTTTCCAGAATCCACACTAACACCATTAGTTCAGCTTCTGGAGGTCCTTGGTCTCCCAGGAAACTGAGTTATTTGTAACTTTGTTTATACGAATAATTCCAAACAGTGTCCATCTCCCTTAAAAATACAGCACTGCCTGAATTTTAAAAGCTGCATCATCCCTAATTAGACCGTTCAGTTCCAGTCTCGAATTATCTGGGCTCCTTTAAATTCACTTGTAGTTTTTTTCCTCTTATAGTTGCCACTCATCCTTAGAGAGCACGTGTTCACAGCCAACAGGAAGGTCACGGACGTCACCATGGTGCTTTAGACATAAGACTGTCATTCCAGCAACTCTCAACCTTCTGGGACTTAGAACGGTCAGCCATTGCCAGAGCTTTTGACAACTCTGAGTCCTACTTCCCTGCCCCCACGCCATCTCCAAAATTTCTGTTCTTCATTAATGAATTAATTAGAATTTTGTTTGGGGAGAATGTTGTGACACCTCTTGAGATAATTAGAGATGTCCTGGAGAGTTGCAGAGCCAGAGTCGGCATTCACTTCTCTAAGATATTTTCATCTGAAAACTGAGAAAATTGACACAAGAAAAACAAATGATATATAGTCTTGGGTGACTGGAAAAAATGAAAGGGTTTCTATTGAGAAGATGAGTGAAAATACAGACAATTAACGATACGGAATTATCAAACTGAGTTCTAATGATGAGCTTAACAAGTTAAGATGGTGGTTCAGGTCTCAAAGTTGTATGTGGGCTGACCTCGTTCCAGAAAGAAAGCACGGGGATGGGATCTGAGAGGTATTATGCAGTTAGTTACTTGAGCCCGAATATATAAGTGCCAGGGAGGCACAGTAGAGAAAGCTTCTTAGTTTTCCAGTAGAAATGATGGAAGGGTGGTTATTATCAACCTAGTGCTGCTTCACTTCTTCTTAAATGTAAATATGGATCTCCATTACTCATGGCAGTCTATTAGGGCTGGTATTTCATTCCCCACGCCTCCACCACGGCACTAGCCAGAACCCCATACGGAACGAATGAATAATTGCTAAACTGGAACATGATGTGCAAAGCTACGGACTTTTATTTTGATGGCTTCTGGCAAATGTCAAAAATTGTAACAATTTAGATGGTTTGGAGGGTTTCCTTTTGCTGTGACCTCAACCTTGTACTTAAGCTAGACCCAAAATCAAGTAACATAAGTTAGGCAGTGAAGCTAATTTTTGTACTCATGGAAGAAGGAAGAGGTGCCGTAATTCAAACCCATGCTGAGTCCCAATAGTCATTCATTAAATATAAAATCCAGGAGAAAACACAGATGCTCAGCTCACCACTAATGCTGGCCAAACCCCCACTTCCTGCCCTATCCCCCGCCCCACTTTTACAGGGATTGCTATTCCTGCTTTTAGCCTGGGAGTAGATCGGATGAAGATAGTGAGTTGCGCTTTATAATCACAAAGTTATATCTAAGAAGAGAAGAGAACCCATACAATTAAATTTTTATAGGTTGTCGGTTTTATCAAACTGTAAACTTAGTATCTAGGTATTTATTGTATACAATTTCTAGTTCAATTACAAAAGAAATACAACTATAAAACAAATAGCAGCACAATTATCACTCTAACATTTGGACTTGAAAGGAAATATGTATAAACCTTTGATGAAGAGATATTTTCCTCTTACTTGCCTACTTGGGAGCTGCAAACATTCCGTTTGTGTAATACCATCAGCTTACACTTGATGACCCGTGACAGAGAACACTAAAGCAGAGACAAATATGCTGAAGTCCAGGGTGAGGACACACACACGTGGATAGATATATGTGGACACACACACACCCCACTCTTTCTCTCACATCAGCTAAAAAAGAAGTAAATTCTCCTGAGCCACCCTCTCTCCCTCATCGCTGTTCTTGTCTGTGATGCCTGGCCACGCTCATTGCTTTCCACCTTAGTTTTATTCTGGACCTTCAGGTCTCCAGTTTTCGCCATCAGAAGGGCCACCCCTGGGGAGAGCATTGTTATGGAGCAGGTGAGAACAGGGACCCACAGAGCCGAATCAAAGAGAATTGTGAGCCTTTATCTGACTCTACCAGGCAGGGTTAGAGGAGATCAGCCCCGAGCTTCCAGAGGAGGCAGTTTATAAAGCTTAAGACCATATCCTGGTGGTCTTTCAAGCCAGCAAGCAGATGACAGGAAACAGCAGATTATAGAAAGCAGTTGTTGGCTGCAAAGGTCCCACACAAAGGCAAATGTCCTCAGGGAACTCCTAGAACGAATAGGGCGGAGCAGGTAGTTTCCCTATCTGCATCCCAGTGGCGGTCAGCGCCCTCCTGGGGGCTGGAGCCTGGAGATGTCATTTCTCTGTGACTGATTTACTGGACAGTTTCTGACTTCTACAGCATGTCACTGCCCGTCCCATCACCACCTCTGGGAAGTAAGACGAATCTGATGTTCAACTCCATGCTCCTCTTGCTCACTGAGTACATCCTAGAGCTTCACTTGTGCACCTTCTTCTGTGTTTATGACCTTGGCTTTTGCGGTGCCACAGGATGCCTCCAGGTATCTCGAGGAGAAACAAGAAATCCACAGAGTAATGTTAGCTTTGCTATAGAAAACCATAAGGCATTTTCAAGGGAGAGGAATGATGTCATCAAATCAATTTATGCTGGTACTTTGCAACTTCAGATTGGTTAGGAACCACTCTTTAGAGGACTATGACTATAGCATTTGCAAACCAGGGAATGTATGGTGAATCTGAACATCCTCATAATAATAAAGTAAAAATGAATACGTGTGCGAACTATACAGACTGAGGACTAATATATACGGGAGTCTTTTGAGGGACAGGAAGCTGTATCAGTGTGCACTTTTACATTGTTTAGGGGATTGATGAATAACATTTCTAATACCTGAAGCAGAGAAAAAAGTATTCTCCATGTTTGGATTTCAAAATGGTGATGCTGTCTGAGATACAAGTTGCACATTCTCAGAAAGGCTCCTCCCCTCGTGTGGTGTCAGCTCAGTAAAGAGAAGGCCACACTTAGGCCGGAGGACACTGGGTTTCCTGGGAGGTGTGGGATGCAAAATATTGAGGCAAATGATCTCCAAATGTTTTGTGACATGGCTGTGCCTTTCCATACAAACAAGGCTACAATTAAAAACTTCAAGCCAACTTCCGGTCTGAGCATATGAAAACCTGAGATTTTCTTCTGGAACCTTAGAAATTTTAAAACAAACAAGTAAAATGAAACAAGAATGACAAAAGCAGCAACAAAACTCTTCATCTTCTCTGTGTCTTGTTGGGATTTAACTTATTTTTATTTGTTCAGTAGATCACAGTGGCTTAGTGTTGGGCTTTGGGTAGAGTTTATACAAAGCCATTTTGAACTCTGGCTCCTGCATTCATTCATTCATTCATTCTCTCTCCCTCTCCTTCTCTCCCTTTCTCCCTCCCTCTCCATCTCTCCCTCCCTCCTTTAAATCTTACTTTCATAGTTTCTCTATCTTTAATATAGAGATGATAAACCCCAATTTGAGAACTATTGCGAAATGGAAATGGGTTCATGTATTTGGCTCCTGGCATATATAAGATGTTCATGAAATTGAAGTTACGATTATTTTCCTCTGTAAGAGAAGGATTTTTAAAAAATCTTCATTCACCCCTTAGAATACTAGAAAATATTATAGTAATCACCTATACCCTGCAGTCTTTAATCTTCTTTTTTCTTTTTTTCTCTGTAGATCAAACACGTATGGCTCCTTTAATTTTTCTCATACAATTTACATCCTTCTTAATACTTCTTGGTGTACTCACTCCTGATCTTGGTATGGTAGAAGTGAGTGGTTTGTAGAAGATTCATCCTGGGTATCCCACTGCATAAAGTGTTAACTGTAGGCAAGTCTCTTAAACTCTTTAACCCTGTTATTTATTATTGTTTTTTCAAGTAAATAATTGTACAGAGGAATATAATGTGAAAGTATGTAAAAGTGATTTGTTTACCAACAAAAGGCTCTATAATTACTAGTAAGGGTAAATATTATATAACAATTGATTAATAGAGTTTTCAACTCTAGAAATATATTCACAAAGGTTTGCAAACCTCACTTGATTCATGATCCTCTTTCAAAAATATATAAAAATCCTGTAAAAGCCCTTAGAACATTTTTTAAATCATTTAGGCATTTTTGCCTGGTAGGAGGTAAAGAAATAGTTTAAAGGAAAAATGTGCACATACACTTTATTTAAGATCATTATACTGTTAAATAATTTAACATAGTTTAATTAAAATATAGTAATAATCATAATTCACAAAGATAATTTTACTTTTCACTGTTTAAGTGTGATACAGGCATTCGATTTATTTTAAGTTAATATCCTAAAAAGTATATATTCATTAACAAGTTAAACTCAAAGTTACATAAATATTTGATTCAATAATTGAATAGACAAACAGTTGATTAATATCGACCAAGGCATTTAAAATTAGTAAGAATTATTTTGATGGCTTGATATTTGAAATTCTTGCATTATGTATTTCAATATCCACTTTGCTTATTTGTTTAATTTTTAAGTTTACTGCTAAGTGACAAGTAGGGACGGCCACTGCTCTTTGCAATTTCGAGTGTGCAAACAACACCTGGCAGGTGAGGATGGTCTTTATTTTCAATGGATGAAAAGTCACAGTTATGTAATTTTCACCACTTAATTTTTCACACTGTCTTTGGGAGTCTTAGAGTAATCTTGATGTGCAAATTGAGAATTTGGACCAAATGGATACAACTCATGGCTCTGATGGCAGTCATCTTGAGGCTCACTCACAAAATTATTATCCTTTCTATGCTCCTCACTAGCTAGTGATTCAATATCAGTGTGTTTTTAAGTCTACCTTACCCTTCAGTCCATTCTTAAATTAAGTTGTAATTGACTCAGAATAGAAATGGTATGAAACCTTATATTACTGATAACCTTCTTGGGAGCTTTATAGATAAGTGATCATTTGAGTCACTATTTAGTGTGCTCATATAAATTCCATTAATTGCCATACACATATTGTTGTTAACTCAGATAATCTCAAACACTTCCCTTTCAAGGGAAAAAATATTCATATGATGATTTCATCTTTCAATAATTTCAAGAAAGAAATGCAAACCAATAATCAGTAAGCCTGGGCTTGGTTGTGCTGCAGTAGCAAATAGCCCAAAACTCTCAATGGCTTAATACACATAAGATTTCTCACTTATGCTATGTAGGCAACACAAGCTAGCAGGGGTCTCTGCCCATGGTATTCACTCAGCACTTGCTTTGTAATCATTATAGCAGATGGATAGGACTGCGGCAAATCACTGGCTTTTAAAACTAGCAACTGGAAATGACACAGATTACTTCTTGCATTTTATTGACTGAAGCAAGTTACATGGCTGCTTCAAGGAGGCAGGAAATTACAACCCTATCATAATCCTAAACGATTTTGGTAACTACCACAGATCCTGCAGATGAAAAGCTTCCTAAATTGAGACTGGAAAATGCTACTACTCTAAAGGACCACTCTCCTCAGCGTGGCAGGTTTGAACATTCCTGTGCTGGTGTTTTGAAGTTACCAACCTCTTTTTTAAAATTTTTTTTATTTTAGTATATCTGCAGCACCTCCTCTAACATTTTTAACAGGTAAACATTAGCAAGCATCTCATAACTTTTCCAAGTTTTTCAAGTTACTTTTTAATGGGCATATACTCTTTAATGAGGATTCTAGCTATAAACTTAAATCATTAAGATTGAAATCAGAGCAGTCAACACAGATCTGACTCACTTTCCTCCAGTAATCACTGGCTGTCTTTGGCTCATTGTTTAATACTACCTGACCCAAGAGATACTGTTAATAACGATTTGGCATTTCAGGCTTATTTTATGATCTGTTATTTTTAATTTCCTTGTATGTAAAAATTAACTGTGCATCCATACTTCATAATTCCATTTATAGAAAATTCAAAAGTGAGCAGAACTGATCTACAGACTTAGAAGTCAGGATGGCTCTTATGTTTTGGGAGAAGTGGCTGGAAAAGTGCCTGGGGTGCAGGATTCTGGTTTTGTTTTTGTTTGTTTGTTTGTTTGTTTGTATAACGTTCTGCTTTTCTTATGTGGATGCTGGTTACACAGTCGTGTTTATCTTATGAAATTCATTAAGCTGTACCGTGATTCGGCACTCTTCTATATGATATTACATTTCAATACAAATTGCATTGAAAAAGGCACTTTTTCTAACGGAAAATAATGGAGGCTAACGGAGGCTAACGGAACTTCTACAGTTGACAGGATTTCGTTTCATAGGGGACATAGAGGAGGAGCTTCTGTGCCCTTCCTCGGCCACTGCTGTTCCATCCCCCCACCTGCTCCGCAAAGGGCATCTTCTTAATCCTTCCTCTTGGGTGTGAGAAAAGTCCTGAAGAGGGTTCCGGCCCGCCCAGTAACGCAGGCCCCGGATGCTTCACTCAGCCTCTGCACATGGTCCAGCTCTTCTTGCCCGTGTGTGGTTGGGTCTGCCCCAGGCAAATCAGTGCTTGCTTCTCCTGCGTTCCTGAAGATGCCTGCCTCTCCGCGGATATTGGGTCATCCTTTGCTCAGAAAACTCAGCTTTCCCATGGTTCAGGAAACTCATGAATTCGTAATTTTCCCAGTGTCAAAGAGGTGGTAGCATTACTCCAGCTTTCTATATCTCTGAGTCTGTCCTGTTTAATCATGACATTGGCGAAGAGATGGGCCAATGGTCTTGTAGCATGCCCCTAATTTTTCTCGTGACAATGCCAGGTTGTCCTTTATGATCAGCAGGAATACCACAGAAGTGATTTTGTATTCTCGATTTGTATTCTCAGGAGGCAAGTGAGGTTGGTTTGCTTTAGTATAGGTGGTGTTAGCTTCATTTTCAATAAAGTTTTATGTAGAATTCAGCACTGACATTTTTTAATCCCTTTAAAGATTTCAAGTCTGCCTTCTAGGTTCCATTGTGTCTGATGAGAGATCCGTCATCATTTGAGTCATCACGTGTTAAATGTACCGTTCCTTTTTGGCTGCCTTCAAGATTTTCTTTTTACCCTTGCTTCTCACCAGTTTGGCTCCAATGTGCCTGGGTGTAGTTTTCTTTGTATTTATCCTGTCTAGGATTCACTGAACTTCTTAGATACATGAATTTAAATAGTTTACCAAAGCTAGAAAATAATATATCGTAGATATTTTAGATTATATCACCTTCCATTGAAAAGGGAAGATTTTTATTCTAGTAGGCAATTAATTGGGCAGGATGCAAATTTAAAACTCTTGCATTGTAAGAAGCAGCTCAATCTGCTCAGTTCCTTCAGCTTTCCAGATGTTGGCTCTTCCTAGTAATCGTGGGATCTCACCCCCACATGCACAGCTGACAATATTGGGATGCAGCTGATATGCATATTTCAGATCTCCCCGTCCTGCCTGTGGCCCCCTCCTGCAGGATAAACCCCCTCACTCCCTTTCTCACAGCTTGAGCAGCTCAGAACTCCCTCCTCTGATTCCTCAAGCAGATAAGACTGTTTTTCTGCCTGAGTTTTAGCAAACCCATCCCTGGCTGACTAGAGAGTGCCCTCAGGCAAAAAGTCATATAAATGCAAATTTAACCCAATGCCGTTTTGGAGGGGGGCGGTCAGCTTCTTTCTGCTTTCTTCCTGCTTTTTTCATTCTCCACACTTTCCAAATAGTTTCTTGAAATGTGTATTTTCAGTTTTTAATTGTCATCTATGTGACTGATGTTTGTATACAAGTGACACTCCCCTTGCCTGAATGGAACTCTTCTTTCTTGTTTTACTTTTTGAATCCTTTGATCTGTGGCATTTTGCCCAGGATTTGTTAATCTGGATTGCACTTTAGAGACACATTTATTTTTCATACTAATTATTTAGATCCATTATATGCTATAGCCGTCTTTTCTCTCTCCCTTTACTATAGCTTCTCTTTTCTTTCTGTCTGGTTCTTTGATGTTTTTTTTTATTTGCCCTGCTCTGAACTAAAGTAAATCAATATACTAATAACCCACCCTTGAATAAAGCAAAAGAATTAACATGCTCACATTTACTTCCCTTAATATAGACAAGTATTATGAAATATGTTTTTGAAATTTATAATTGACACTTAATTTGAATGAACAAAAAGTCTTGCTAGTTTCTCTGTTTAGCATTGCTTCTTGAACCCGAGTATCTCTGCCAATATTCATTTTTTTTTCCCTGCTTGAAAACATTTGTAATTAATTGTTTCAGAACAGATCAGTTGCTGGTAGCACTTCTGAGGCACAATATTATTTTTGTTGTTACGTGTAATTGATATTTTAACTTGATGAAAATTCCTGATGTTAAAGTGACTTTGGCTCTGCACTTTGAAGATACAGCTCAGCTATCAGAAATCCATAGTTTCTGATGTTTATTCTGATGTCAATATAATTTTCATACTTTCATATATTTTTTATCCACTCAGTCTTCTAGGATTTTCTCTTCACTACAGATGTTCTAAAAATTTATTACGATATGTTTAAATGTGTGTGTGTGTGTGTGTGTGTGTGTGTGTGTGTGTGTGTGCAAGAGTGTGTGCACACATGCAGGGGCCATTTAACCTGTATACTATTCTTTATTTACCATTGGAAAATCCTCACAATTGAATCATACTTCCATTATCTCTAATGTCTCTTTCCAGAAATACTTAAGGATATTGGAATTTCTGGATCTGCTATGGAGTTCTTCCATTGAGTTTTTTATTTTAGAATTACTATTTTTAATATCTAAGAACTGCATTTCTTGTCAATAATACCGTTTCTCTTCATAGGTACAAACCCTTTTTACTCTTTAAGGATCAAATTAAACTTACTTTAGAACCCTGTCCGGTCTGCTCTTTTTATTCTGTATCCTTGGATGTAGATTTGTTTCATTTGCTGGGTTTGTTGTCTCTCCTTCACAATTGGCTTTTATTAACTATATAAAAATGTGGGTTTGTATACTCTACTTCGTAATCAAGATCTCTTGGTAGGCAAGAGAGGCTCCAGTGAATTACATATTTTGTGCATTTTTAAGTAAGGTTAGAGGATGGACAGGTGAACTGCCACACACTGAACCTCAGCATCTTGTCTTCTATGATCGGTTTTCCTGTCCCTCTCTGATTCAGAAGCTCCCTTGCTCCTCGCCTCCATGAGAAACTGACAGATGTTCCCCTTTGCTGACCTGTGGCTTAGTTGAATCGTGGAGATCCCTAAGTACAATCATCTTGCTGCTGGTACATTACGAACCAACGTGCATGGGCCAGCCCCTTTCTGCTCCCGAAGCAAGGCCATCCAGGAATGAAGAATCCTTAGCGGTGTTCTCTCCTTGTGATATAAGCCTCCATTTTGAGGACTTGGGTTTACTGCTTCCTTTTTCAATACAATCTCCTTGGTTTTCCATCTGTCAGCACTTTCTCGGAGTTTCTGTTTTGCCGACATTTCCTTCTGGCTTTTGTGAGTGATTATGCATTTATGAATTTATCTTATGTCTTTTCTATCACGTCTACAGATTTTGTTAAGGAGGGGAGGCTATGTGTTTAATACAGAATTTTGAAACAGAATTCATCATTACTTTTTTCCTTCCAGGGTGAATAAATTTTCTATGATATTTAATATTGTGTAATATTAGCTATATGAAAGTATGAACCACTTAATAGAAAATGTTTACAAAATGAGTCTTTGCCTCTGTCTCTTCAAAAGAGGCATATTAATTATTTTTTCATATGTTAATATATCACAAGAAAGCCATTCCCCTTTCAGGTCACAAGCTAATTTTCTTTTTGCCAGGAAATTAATGTAATGAGTTAATGCTACCAGTACAGTAATAACTACTTAATTGTCATAATTAATCAAAGCTAAAGGTAATCATTGCATAATCAGGCAAGGTACATTTTGAGATCTTGTTTCATTGATTTTTCATGGTGATTTCTCTTGCCCTGAACTTAATGATAAAACTGAGCAATTCAGCAATTAACTCCAATTAGTCAGATTCCGATTCTGTCATGAGTCACCCACCTTGTTTCTGTACTCGTCTCCCTCCAGGATGGTCCGGAACTTATGAACATGTACCCGTTAATTAAGAAAATTGCATTTAATTGCCCAAATACACTTCTCAATAATTTTCATCTTATCATGTATTATAAAATATTTGGTGAATACAAATCAGTATGTGGAGCATATAAAAGATTAATAAAACACGCTCCTATGTACCAATCACTAAACTAAGAATTTTAGCATTGCCGGAAATGGAAGCTCTGATCTTTCTTCACTCCTTCTTTATTCCTTCGGGGCAATCATTATCCAGACTTAGTATTTGTGTTATTATGTTGTTTCTCTTTAAGATTGTTGTGGCACGTGTGGACATACGTATGCATTCTGAAAATGCAAGTGGTTTAAACAGATTTTTCAAAATTTCTAAATGATATTCTGCAACTTACATATTGATTCAGTGTTATGGTTCTATGATTAACCCATGCTGATGAATTTAGTACAAGGTTGTTAATTTCCACTGCTGTATAGTGTTCCATTCTATTCTTATGCCAGAATGTTCTTAACCATTCTTCTATACCAGGCATTTATATCATTTTCAGTGTTGTTGCTGTTCTTGGCTTTTATTTGTGTATTTTTTTTCTATTACAAAAAATATGGCTAAGGACATTTTGTTTGTTTCCTGTGTGCACATAGAAGAGATTCTCTAGGGTAACAGTAAGAAGTAGAGTAGCTGTCTGGGTTGTAGGTTAGACTATCTTTACTGAATAGTGCCACATTTTGGCAAAGTTCTAATTTATAGCTAAGAATCTGTCACATTTGCCCTCACTCACGTGCACACCAGTTTACTCATCTAAAATGTGAGGTGAAAGACGATCCCCAAAGTATTTCAGTCTAATGTCATATTAATTGTATTAAGAGAAGATTCATATCAAAGAGAAAAACGAACAAGGTCATGAAATTTTCAAGCATTATCTTTTGCCTCATTCAACTTTCTTACAGTAACAACTGCTCATTTGCAGAAATATGTTTTTCTTGCTCACATTACAAGTCCTTAGCAGTGGGTTGGCTGTGGTTGCTATAGCTCTGATCAGCTCTGCAACTTTTGGAACTGCAATCTGGAACTCTGCGAAATTCTGTCCCAAACCACTGCTTCCTAACCTAACAAATTTTGACATGAATTGTCGCTAAAAATTAATATTGTTTTAGCTACAATGTCTTTGTTCTCCTTGGAAAGGTGTTATGTGCTTATAAAAGAACATATGGAATCCATAAAAAATAGAAATGACCCTTAAATGTAATATAATTAATTTTTTGATATTTTTATTTTTAGTTTTTACTTTTGTGTCAGTGCATATGTATAAATTTTAATGAAATTAAAATTTGAAATTATATTGCACAAGTAATTCTCCAATCTTATAACAAAACCTAACATGCATTATAGTCATATATTTGTTTGTCATTTAATAGATTTTGAGAATAGGAATTTAAATGGCTGCATAATATCCCGGAGTGTGCATAGTCCATAATTTAGTTAATCATATTTCCATTGTTAGAGTGTTTCCTTTATTCTGCTACTATAAGTAAGGCTGCAATTAATGTTATTGTAAACAAATCAGAATGTTGATCATTATTACACCCTTAGAAACAATTTCTGGAAGAATAATAAAAATTCTAGTGTTAAGGTGAGTTTATGTCAAATTCACCACATAAGCCTGACGTCTCAATGTAATGGGGGATAAATGTAGGTGGAGTTTAAGTCACATGACCATGAGTTATCTGGTTGTTGAGAGCAAACCCCAGAGCAGGTCATGTTTGATTGACTGAGGGTGAGGAGTTTAGTTGGAGAAGGTAGGTAGTTAAGTAATGTAGGAATGAGATCTTGCATCATAGAGTCTCATTCTATGCCAGGCACTATTCTTGTTTCTGAGCTCTCTTTACTGCCTGCCTGATAGCATTAGGTCCTTTCCTTGCCTTGACCTTTGCTTTAATATTTATACAATCAGACCAGCCAGTCACGTGTCCTCAATGAGCACACACTTACAACTTCTTTATCTTCCATATACACACACAGCAAATTTTACTTACTTGTGTACATCTAGATAGGTGAAATATTTCTTAAAGCAACCAGTCTGGACCATATCAGCTTATCTATACAAGACTAGTCTTTCACTGTATTTGTTATTCTTACCAAATGAGAGTCAAGAGGATATTTAGTTCATATACTGTTTGCCTTTTAGGAAGCTTGACAACAAGGACATGGCAGCTTGTACCGATATCATATATAGCACTAGATCTTTGGGAAACAAATGAGCAGGGGCCATAAATTGGGGCAATGCAGATAGGAAAGCTTTCTCTCAAGGTCATATCCAAGTAATGACACAATTACTGCTAGAAAAGTTAGAATCCTGATTGGCTTCAGCTGGCCAGATAAAAGACATTTGTTACAAATACTTATTTTTATTAAGTACTTGTATACTGCTTACTACACTCCGTGGACTAATCTTTATAAACATCATCTCATTTGATTCTTACAATTCTATGAGGTAGGTACTATTTTTATTATCTATTTTATATATAGGAAATTGAGGCACAAAAAGTATAAGCAACTTTCATAAAGACAGTCAGCAATTCAACCAAAAGAGTTGTCTCCAAAGTCCAAGCTTGTATGAGGCAGTGAGTTAGGACTGAGGCAGCTAAAATTATTCTAACATAATCACTAACCTTGACCTCATAAAGCGTGCAGACTAACACATACCTACCTGGACTTACAAGTTGAGCGGAATGTTGTAAAATATCGTGACCAGGTCTTAGATAAAAAGACTATGTGAAGATCTTTAGGACTGAAAATTAAGAAACTATCAATACTTCTGAGAATTCATAAAACTATACATTCATGAAGCAGGTGGGAAGGCTACAGAGAGGAGATGACATTTGAGCTGGCTCTAAGAATGAGCACGACATGAAGGACTTACATGACAGGGTGGAATTTCAGCACCCATATCACTCCTCAAACTAGAAGGGAAAGTAGTCAGCCAAACTATATATATTAAGATCTTGAGAATGTGTCTCTGGGCATATAGCATGGTTATATTTCCCAGAATCCCTTGCAGTTACATGTAAGCATATGGCTAAGTTCTGACCAATTGAATGTGGCCAGAGGTGTTTTCCCTTCCTAGACCTGGCCCATCAAAAGCTCCTGTGTGTTCCTGTACATTATCTCTTCCTTCATCTATCAGTGATATGCAGAAGATCCCGGGAAGCTTAGGACTCTGAAGATACAGGGATAACAAAGCCACAAGATGGAGGGAACATGGATCTATGAGTCGCCCTATGGAAAGCTGCCACTAGTCATAAACACCAGTATTATCCTTTGTATGAATAAGAACTGAACATTTTATTGAGTTAATCTGCTGAGATGAGGGAGTTCATTTGTTACATCGGCCAGGGTATTTTTTACCTTAACTAATAAAGAAATCATTAATTTACAACTTAAGTTCTTATCTCCCTACTGCCCTATGAATCAAGGACTTATGAGTTATAGGAAGAAAATATAAAGCTATTTTATGAAGGAAAATATGGAAAGACAGACATACTAGTTAACTCAGGTTCTGTGTACAGGGTTCTGTGTACAGAGGTAGTTGACATGCGAAAGTTGACACATAAGCAGTAAAAGAAAAGGAATAAGAGATCTAAAACGGGTTGAGAAACTACTGCCTGCAGGCCAAATTCAGCTTGCCATCTATTTTTTGTAAATAAAGTTTTATTGAAACAGTAATGCTACTTCATTTACATATTTTCTATGGCTGCTTTCACAGTACAATGGCATAGTTAAGTAGTTTCAGCAGAGACCACACTGTCCCCAAGCTGGAAATATTGACTCACTGGACCGCTACAGAAAAGGTTTGCTGACCCTTGGTCTAAAAAAGCATATACATTCACATTCATACACCTATATAAAATTATATCTGTGGATGGCACATACATACTTTTAAATAAATACTAGTAAAAATAAAGCTGTATTTTCTTTGCACTTGTAAGTAATGGTGTGTTTAAACTTTAGCCCATATTATGGAAGTTGCATCCGTGTAAACAGTTTACACTGTTCTCCAAAGCCAACTAAATTACTTTTTTAGCAGTGCGTTCTACCCTGCACATCTCACAAGCCCTCCATGTTGTCTTTGCGTGGCATTTGACCTGCAATTATTGGCCCCTGTCAGCCCTTTGTTCGCTTTCCTACATCTTGCTCCTACAACACTTGTGCTCTGCTGACTAGCTCCACGCGTGAGTTCGGCAATCAGGGTTTTCTATTTAAGAAGCTCCTCTCAGTATGTACTTTGCAGGGACACCAGACGGGGTCATTTTCTGCAGTAATTCTTCTCCTGACAGTCTTTCTCCAAGTAGCTTCAAGAGCAACTATGTCCTGATTGGTGGGGGAGGGGAACTTAAGAAAGGCTGTTCATTCTCTAAGGCTCCTGAACTTTCAAAGTTAGGATAATATATTTATCAACCTAAGAATCTCTTACACATATACTGGAGGTAGTAAAAAAGGTGTATAAAAGACTGGACAGGCATGTTTATCCATCTTTCTGTGAGCCCAAAGGGAGAATCTGAATAAAATCTCTAAGTATGAACTCTGATTTAAAAAATTGCCTGAAATTTGAGCTCCTTACAATCACCAGCTCTGCAGAGTGGGAAAGAGAAATGGGCAGGGAGGGAGAAACAGAGGCAGATAGATGCTCACTGTCTTCAACCCCAAACAGCCTCTCATTCTTTCTCTCAGTCCCTTTTAGTGTTGTGTATGCCTACTTTTTTATGAGAGGGGAAGATAAATCTAAGATTCCCTCTCTCTCCCGCACACACACAAGAACACATACACACGTGGTGTGCTCACTGTTTGAACACTCTATAGCGCTGTCTGCTTCCAGCTGTGGGGAAGAAGAAATTTTCCCTCCTTGGGTTCTTTCAGCTGGTCTAATAATTAAATCAACACAAGACAGATTCACAAGAGAAAATAACAGAATTTAATACGCGTGTATGCATTGGAACCCCGCATACATGAGAGGTTCAGGGACAGAAGGGAGAATGACCTAAATAAAGATGAGGTGAGGTGCCTGGAGCTCCCTGGGAGGATGATCCTTCTCAGGACAGGAAAGCAGATGTTCAGTAATTAGTAGTTTGTCTTGCCCTGTAGATAGGTCAGAAAACATTACTTCTGGTGATAACTCTTATAGGCAGGCCCCCAAATTTAAATTCTTCTAGGGAGTAAAGGGGTGGGGCAGAAGTTTCTCTTGCGCCTGCAGAGTCCGAGTTGCCTTTTCTCAAAACAATCCACACGCCACAGTGGCACATTTTAGGGGAGCCTGTTCTGAACTCCTACACATCAGTCCCTGAAATCCTTTTTTCACCTTCAGGCACCTGCTAAACTTTTACAAGGAAGCAAGAGAATGAACAGCTGTGAACAGTTATACAATAGACTATATCTTCTTTATGTGCTTAAAGATTGCAAAGCCAAATCCTGTTATCAGCTACCCCACAGCTAACTATCTGAAGGTGTTATCACAATCCATTCGTATTGACTAAGAGCTAATTCGCACAGGGAAAGTTTCTCTGAAATAAGTAAGTGTGCATTGCTTTTGTCCTTCCATTTAATTACAAAGATTTGTGCATTATCAGCATACTAATTTGAAAGACTATTAGAGGACTTTAGCTCATTTTTTTTCAAATCTTAGTTGCTTTCTTGCTTCTGTATTAGCATACCTTCTTCTGTACATACTCCAGCGGGGGGGTAGGGGAGATTTTTCAAATCAAAGAGTTTTAGGATGCATTCTGAGAATCATATACTTTTACATCCTTTTTTTGTTACCTTAATTACTTTCTATTTGCATTCCAAAGGCTACTTTATTGAAATCCGATTCACATTCAGATTATAGTCTCTGAATAAGAAGGCTGATGCTATCCTGGGCTTATTGTTATAAATGGCCCATGGAGAAACCTGAAACTTCCCTTCTGCTCCCTAAAAACTGTGACTGTTCTTTTTGATCCAGACTGAAGACAAATTGAGCTAAACTGCCTATGGCAGGAGGAAGCCAACATTCTGAAGAAGAATATGATTTATGTAAAACTCATTTATTTGAGCATTATATCGCCAGCACTGGATCAATTCAATTTACTATTTAATTCAGAATATCCATTTTGCTAGGTAAACTAGAAGTCCTGCTGTTAACTTTTTGGGTAATTCAGCTTTCTACAGCTTTTTATAATCCTTTTATTGGATCCTTTAAGGTACTTGACCTCAATCTATCCACCCGCACCATATTTCTTTTTATTGTGTGGATCATTTGTTCCAAGGGGACATGTGACAGCCTTCTAAAAGTTTCTTTCTTTTATTGTGTCCTTGGCTATTTTTTCTCAACTTCAGAGCTTCAGTCTCAGTATATACGAACATTCAGGAACCTTACATTACTAGATTAGAAAAGCAGAGTTAACAGGGGACTATTGCTTACGTGGCGTAAATTGAACTCGGAAATTTCATTGTTGGTGGACATGTCTGGACAGATGTCTTATTTAGTTTATAAGTTAAGAGCGAAAAATTAGGCTGGTACTCTAAAGCAGGAAAAATGGTAGCATCCTATAATATGTTGTATAATTGCTCCTCAGATTTCATTAGCAAGGCAGCAACAGCATAACGTCAGCAGCTGTTAGAAATGCAGACTCTCAGGACTGATTCTTGACCTACTGAATCAGAATCGAATGTTCACAAGGTCTCCAGGGATTTGTAAACATGGAAGTTTGAGAAGAGCATACTAGAGGATTCAACACATGGTTTCATCAGATACAGACTGGGAATAGACCAGGGCTGGATTGTGAAGATGGAGATTTTTGTTCTTTAGGTATGGATCATTTTGGGTACCCTACCAAACTCATCTTCCACCACAGTCCCTCCCTTTGGTTTTATCCCAGTCCTACTCCACCTGCTCTACCCTCCAGCTTCCAAAGCCTTCCATCTGCTTCACCTAGACACGATCTTTCAAAAGCCTTCACCAAGTCCAGGTCTCCATCTAAGCTATACATTAGATTCGCCATTACAGCCTAAAATGATTGATAACAGTGTCTCACCCTCAGAGATTCTGATCTAATTATTCTGGTGGAAATTCTAATATGCAGCTAAAGTTGAAAACCAGTCATCCTCTTGAACCAGTAAAGTTGAGACCTAGTAAAGTAAAGACACCAGTAAAGTTGAAAACTAGTCATCCTCTTGAACTTTTAGGAGACACCTAGACTGATTTTTCTCTGATCTACCAGTTAACACTAAAGGGTTTATAGATAGTAATGATTTACTTGATAAATCCAAAGAGTGTGTGCATTTTGACTGGGGACTGCCACAACAAAGAGGCTAATCCCTAGTGGGTTTAGATACTCCTCAGGTGCCTACTCTAACTACACAAGAAGGGTGGCTGCCATATTCTACTGAGTCTCAGTGATTTCTAAGGACATTCACAGGGCAACTTGATATCTTTCCAAGGGGGAAAGAGTAGCCATTGCTTTTAAGGTGAGGAAGTAGAGTCTGCTCTTTTGGGCTCACAAATGAGGAATTCCTTATCCTGTGGTACATTCTGATTGATGCAGAGGAAAACACCAGTGTTGTCCCCTCTTTCTAGACTGGTGAAGAAGAAGACGGAGAAGAAATCCCAAACTTCAAGAATGAATAGACTTTGGTGATGCTTTATCACCTGTCTACATGGCTTACTACTTGGAAAAGAAAGAAAGGAATGGCTTCCTCTTCTTAGGCGAAATACAGTTCTATTCTGCTACCGAAGAGGAACCAAGGAATAGTCTAAAGCATCTTCTGCTTTGTCTCTACTATTTAGTAGATGTTTGTTTCTTGCCTAACCAGCAGCTATTCCATACTTCTCCCTTCCTAAGAGGACCCAATCGTGTCCTATTGTGGGATAGCCATGTTTCCTAGTAGAATTATCCTCCCTGCCAGCTCTAATGCCGAGTCCTAATTGGTCTAAACCAAAAACTTGTCCTAGTAATTGGTTTAGGGTCAAATTGTAACCTGGCTCTAAGCCAGTCAGTACAAAAGAGTCTCCTCGCCAGTTAGCTCGTGTTATGAGTTGAATGTTTGTGTACCCCTAAAATTTATATGTTGAAGCCCTAACCCCCAATGTGATAGTATTTGGAGGCAAAGCCCTTATGAGTAGGTCATGAGGGTGATGCCTTCATGATGATATGAATGGCCTTATAAGGAGAGGATGAGATATGAGATATCTCTCTCTCTCTTCACATACACTCACTGAAGAAAGGCCATGTGAGCACATAGCAAGAAGACAGCCATCTGCAACCTGGGAAATGAATTCTTACCACACACCAAATCTGTTGGTACCTTGATCTTGGATTTCCCAGCCTCCATAACTGTGAGACATAACTGTATGTTGTTTAAGCCACCCAGTCTGTGATATTTTGATATAGTAACTAGAGCTAAGATGGCTAGCAATTGGTAAATATGTGGATGGGGGATGACCTACACCTAAGCTGATCTAATCAAAGCAAAAGCAGTACATTGTTCGATAGTTGAGAGAAAGCAAGTTTTCACTCTTGAACTGAACCTGAAGGGAAAGCTTCTAAGATGCTCTCTGAGAACCATCAGCAGTTAGTTACACCATGGATGGCAGCATGGAGACACAAGATCCTGCCATTGAACTTGACAGTTTGCATGACACTACAAATGGTCTTATATGAACTGGTTTGAGTTGGGACTTCTATTTCTTTGAAACTGAAATAATCCTAACTGATACATGTGTCAATCTGGACTAAATGTCACCAACTCTTACAGTAGTGTGATTGTTTGCCTCTTTGTGACCCTGTGATGAGCACAATGCTACTTTACCAAGAACAAGGTTTAGAACGCTGGTTCTCAAACTTATCTGCACATTGTAATCACCCAGGAGTTTCAAAAGACATGAATGCCTCTGTCTCATCCTCCAGAGATTATGATGTAATTGTTTTGGGTATGATTGGGGCTTTTGGTGTCTGCCTGTCTTATTTGCTTAATTTTGGTGGTGAGATGGTATGTGGCAACTGAAAGTAAGAATTGGGAGACTTCGATGTAACACATAAATAAGCAAATTTCAAATGTTTACATTTTAATGTTACCAAGCACAGGATGCTTCTTCTCTCAGCCACGATGCCTAAGACTCTGAGATAAGAGAAAGAAGAAATAATCCCAGTTTATACAATATTGAGAGGATTCCACTGACCTTGTGATATATAGGAAACCAAATTAGTGAAATGTAATTTCCTAAGTTAATTGCCAAGAACCAAATGTTCACAAAGGCTTTATAGGTCCCAGTATGACAATATCTTATTCAATCTTTTCTCTGTTCTCCATCTTTTCTCCAATTACCATGACAACCCACAGAGACATTCACCAAGAAACCTGGAAGGTACACTTTTGGTGTTTTACCACATCTCCTTTCTTAGACATTTCATAGAATGATTCGTATTCCAGAATTTCCTGCGATAGATGAAATAGAGACTCTCTGTCTCCAATATTATGAAGGTCAGATTGTGGGGAGGAGCATATTCCTATTAGAGAGCCATTGAAGATATGGCAGAGTTCTGCCAAAACAAATATCAGCTGCAAGAAAAGGAAGAAAACGAAAATTTCTATGCAAACATAAATAGGACCACTTAACTCTGGGGGAGGAATGCCAAAGGCCTTATTCAGATCTCAAGAAAAGGAGAAAGAGCCAAGAGCTTTCTGCCTAAATTCACTATAATTTGCTTTCATACTAGGCTTCTGTATGATTAATATGAAATGCCTTTAGCATCAGGTCTCGGTGACCTTAACTTGCTAATATTCTTTAACACTGTTATAAGGAAGTATGTCAAGGCTTTCACCTAGAAATGTCCTCTCCTCGGAAGCTATACAGTGCACCATTGGTCAGCTGTTGCCGTTAAACAAACAATCCAAAAGCTCATTAGCATACAGTAATAAACATATTAACACTCATAGGTCTAAGAATTGGCTGGGAGGGCCTCTGCCTTAGACTTTGAATCTGAGGTTCAGTTGCAGTGACGCTGCTTCACATTCTTTTCATTCTTGTGCCCTCAGGGCTGTTTCTTTTGAGTGACAATCACAGAAATACAAGAAGCAAAAGCAAACACGTGTGATTGTTGTTATTGCCAAGGCTTGGAATAGATACACTATCACTTTCTCCCGTGTTCCATTGATCAAAGCAAGTGACACAGTCAAGCCCACACTGATGAAGCAGAAAAAATATACTCAGACCAGTGGTATGAAACTCAAAGTCACATGACAGAAAGAATGGATTCAAGGGGAAGCAGAGAACGGGAACAATAATGTAGTCTGTCACACATGATAAAGTACAGACTCTAATGTGGAGGTTGGCAAGCTTTTTCTGTAAAGAGACAGATAGTGAATATTTTAGTCTTCGTGGGCCATATGGTCTCTGTCACAACTATTCATCTCTGCCATTTGCCATTGTAGTACAAAAGCAGCCATAGACAACATATAAATGAATGAGCATGGCTGCATTCCAGTAAAACTTAATTTATTGGCACTGAAATTTGAATTTCACCTAATTTTCATGTGTCACAAAATAGTCTCCCTTCTTTTGATTTTTAAAAAACCATTTAAAAATATAAAGACATTCGTTAGGTCACAGACCATACAAAAGTGAGTAGTAGGTGAGATTTGGCCCACAAGCTGTAGCTTGCCCACACTTGCCCCTCAGTTGTCTGCTGCCTTTCAAGTCTTACCTGGCATTAACACTCCACCCATACTAAAACATAATTTTCCAAATAACCCATTCTGTTATATTGATGTCTTACCCTTGTGTTTGTTCTTACCTGCCCACAGAATTTCCTGCTTCTCTCCCTTGCCTGTTGAGCAAACTTCTAGTCCTTTTACTCCATTGAATGTTTTCACATCCACAATGGCTTCCCAGATTCCCTGGAACTAACTAAGGTCATTGATCCTCCATACCCTCAACACATTATACGCATGCGTTAGTCTGAGTAGATTAGCTGTTGTAGCATAGAGCACTAAAATGTAAATGGCTTAGCACAGTTTATTTCTCATGCATATAATGGGCCATGGACTCAGTTGAGCATTAGAGCTCTGCTCCATTCATAAAAGTCAGAATCCTACCTTGTGGCTCAGTCTTCCAGAAGACCCTACAAATCTTCGTTCTGCAGTCAAGTAAAGAGAGGGTTTCATGGTCTGGGCTTGGAGTACATCCCTTCTGCTTGTGTCCCATTGGTGAGAACTCCATTCTTTGGCCACATGTAACAGAAAAGGAAGCCAGAAATGAATAAGTGAATAGGTTGTAAGTATAAGACAACATTGTTCATTTAGAACAGTGCACACACTGCTCTTAGTAGCTGACTAAAACATTAATATCAATGAAATTTGTTAAAGCAAACAGGACTTAATTATAACCAGCTAAATTAAATTTCATGTTCCCTTTCCACTTTGTGTTTTGAGAGCTGTCACTGTTATTTTCCAAAACATGCCCTTTTCTATGTCAAGTTCCTTTTACCGGTTAAAGACAGAATGATTTGACTCAGGCCTGCTTTAGCTTTGCCCCTCCTCTGACACTGTTCGCTCATATGGGGGACTGCAAAGAATTTACAGGTGCAGCATTTTTGCTAGGCAGCTTTCTACCTACCCCCTCTCCAGCTCCCATCCAACCCCTGACTTTGCTGCCCCAAACGTGGCTTTGCCTCTTCAGCCCATCTGCCCTTGCAATTTGCTGAAATGGAAATTATGATATTTGCTGTTTGCCTGTTTGTTTCACAAAGCTCCAAGATGCGTCTCTTTGTCGGCGTGCTGGCTCATACAACAGCTGCTGCTTTCAGCCATGCCTACCGAGAGAAAACAAGTGTTTCTTGTTGACGTGACTCCTTTGCTCTAAATCAAAGGGACCATGTTAAGGCCGTGGAGTTCCTTTTAATACCGTCTCTGGGAACTATTCGTTTGTTTGGGGGTTTTTTATACATACACTTGCTTAGGATACTGAGTACAGCCTGAGTCTTAAGGGTGTATTCTGGGAGGGTTACTAAGCACAGAGGGCAGAAAAGAGAAGGAACACGATAACTTACTTTCTGCTTCTGTGAGGATTCCATGCCCCACTTCCCAGGTCATCTGGTTCACAGACCAGAGAACAGCCTGCAGCTTGGACTTATGTGCCATTCTTTACCTGTGAACTGACATGGAGAATTCCAGAGCAGAAGGTTTGCTCTTCTGTTTAATAGATCCCCTCTTCTCTCTGCACCTGGACAGTCTGTTGTGGTTCTGTCTCTGCGACTCTGTACCGCTTATGGTTCAGAGGCGATGCTCCTAGCAGTGCCCATCTGAGTGTCTAGCTGTGGCCCAAGTGACTAACCCATAATAACATCCTTCATGTTCCCACACGGAATGCTGATTTGCAGTTATGACCAAAAGGCTGATGATTTTTTAAGGGCTCCGTGCTAGGTACTGTGCTAAGTGCTTTGCCTGTGTTATATCATTTAGCCTCTACAGTAACACCCAAGAGTTGCCATCATTTACTCCCATTTTATAAATAAGGAAACTGAGACCTGGACAGCACACCTTGGTCAAGGCTACAAATCTGAGAAGGGCAGAACAGGAACTTGAAACTAATTCTGTGTGACTTCAGAATTTTTGATCTAGAATTCTATGCATCTACTTGTCAAACTAGTACAGCAACAAGGAATCTAAGAGAATTTCTAGAATCTTAATACTAGAGGGTGGTCCACAGACTGGGTAGCATCAGCATCACCTGGGAGCTGATATTAGAAATGCAGAATCTCAGAAAATCCAAATGTGAGCATTAGTGAAATCAGTGTGATCCATAAGCATGTTACAATTTGAGAAATCTCTGATCTAGAATGCCTTCTCCTTTTATACAAGAGTACCTGTGTCCAGTGATGAGCCTTGTCACCATTCATTGGTGCAGATGCAGAACTGAAATCCAGCTGTCAGAGATAGGGTGGAGGATGCATTCCACGAGGTTGGGGAGGGAGAGATGAGGCAGAGAAGTGGTGGTATCTTAAACTGGGTTCACAGGAAACAGCCTCTGAGATGGACACTTGAGCACAGGGGGTCAGTTGGTTGTGAATTAGGAAACAGTATCCTTAAAGGAGGTGGGATTGGGCAGAGGGAGAATTTAAACTTCACCACAGGTGTAGTAGAGGACTCGGCCAACAACATGGGATAACTAGGATGGCCCTTCAGGTTCAAATTGGAGCAAAGGGGCCATACCTTTGTACATCCCACCATTGATCACTCATTAGAAGATAATTATTCCTGGCCGATGGTGATTCTTGGAGAGACACAGCTGTGAACCCTCGGCAGCCAACAGGGGGATGACTGCCCAGATCCTAAAGAGAGGGGTCCAGATACTGCACCGCAAGAAGGAGAGGCCACATGAAGATTGTAAGCTTTATCTTCGAAGAACAAGAAATCGTTCGGAATGACACCATCCAGTTTACATTCGATAACAATCCCTTTGACTCCTGGGTAGCAATGGATCAGATAGGACAAGAATTTAAAAAAAAAAAAAAGGAAATCATTAAAAAAGGGTGGAATTTGCAGTTGAAAAATAAAAAAGGTGTCCAGATGGACCACGAGCTTCTGGAATGATTGCGAGGATGAATGTGAATATCTGGAAATGGGATCCCTGGAGGAGAAGATTTGCAGGAAAAGATTAAAGTCTTTTTTCATAATTTAACAGCAATTTTGCCCCAAGATTCAAAAGTCTTCTTCGACTCATCTTACTGCTTAGATTCCTCTTCCCCAGAATCTACAGTTCCTCCAGCCTGCAATTAGTGACCGTTCTTCAAATAAGTCTTCAAGAAAATTTGAAGCTTCTGGATTGTTTTGTTGTGCTCGTTATTTTATTTCAACCTACTGTGCAAATGCTTTCGGTGAAACAGTTCTAAATTATGGTTGTGTAGAGCATAAAAATAATTCAAAAGAACGATCGTAAGACGTCAGGATGTTTCATCGGAAAGAATCTACCTGTAAAGAACAGGCCAACACTACTTACATCAGTAAAGGGTCCTAAGAAGAGTGTGCCAGAGCAGAAGCTCTGCTTCTGTGAGTAGGTCTGTAGGTGCGTTTACTTTACTGCTTCTTCTCCATCTTTGCAATTGCCCTAGTTGACAGGGCTGGTCACTCTTATCAGTCAGTCAATAAATTAATGCCACGCCACATTCAACTTCACATACTTCAAATGCAGCTGAGGCCCCATGCTGCGGGGTGCCAAGGAGACAAATGCACGGGATTCTTTCCTACGCTTGAGGCGCTCGCAGCATTAGGAACAATAAACTAAGTATTTTTCTCTTATAAGTTATAATTGAACTTAATAAGTGCTAAAGTAAATTAATTATCCTTAATTAATTTTTTAGAAAGTAACATTTCTGAAATTAATATGTATTTAAAAAATTATGTCAGAAGAAGGGGAAAATGCTGGCCGTGGTGTTATTGCTAGAATATTTGAATTTAGACATGTATTAAAGGACCCGTTAATCAGATTGTCACTGCTTTGAAAGGGCTCTGCACATTTGGATTTTAATTTATATTTACAGACACCCTTAATTTTTAAAAATATACGTATTTTAGGATAGTTTCACGTTTACAGAAAAGTTGGAATATAATACAAGAGTTCTGATATACCGCAGACTCAGTTTCCCTTAGTATTAATATATTAGTACATTATACATTCGTCACAACTAATGAACCAATATTGATACATTATTACTAACTAAAGTTCACATTCGGACTTCCTTAGTTTTTTCCCTCATGTCCTTTTTCTTCTCCAGAATCCCATCCAGAATCCCACGTTACATTCAGTTGTCCTGTCCCCTCAGACTCTTCTTGATAGTGACAGTTTCTCAAAATTTTCTTCTTTTTCATAATCTTGACAGCTTTGGGGCAGACCGGTCAGTTATTTTGTAGAACGTCCATCCTCTGGAATTTGTCTGATGTTTGTCTCCTTATTAGCTGAGGGTTATGAGTGTTTGGGAGGAAGGCCACATTGTCATCACATATGCCGTCGATACGACTTAACAGGATTGGCGTTAACCTTGATCCCCTGGCTGAGGCAGTGTCTGTTGGTTGTCTCCACCATAAAGTTCCTCTTCTTTTCTACTTTTCTATATTGTACATTTTGGAAGGAAGTTATTGTGTGTAGCCCACACTTAAAATTGTTTGAAATACTTCTGCACGGGGCATTTGCTGCCTTTTCTCTAGTTAGCTGCAGACCAGTTCAATCACTTATTTCTATCAATATGGACACACGGATATTTATTTTCTTCTTTGGATTATAATCCTGCACTACTTTATTTGATTGCTCAAATTGTCCCATGTTTGTTCGTTGGGTTTTCTTTCCGTTGACCCATTGTATCCCTTGGCTTAGCCCCATCATCGTGGGTTATTTATTTATTTTCTTAGCACTTTATTTCAGGCACTACAAGATGCTTTGGGCCTGTGTTGTATATTTCCTACCCCAGCCCTAGAATCAACTCTTTGTCCTAAGAGCTGTAGTTCTTTTTATTGGAGAATGGTATTACAAACCAAGATTTGGGCGATACGTACCATAATTATCTTTTAAAGTGTTTTTAAAAAATATTCTACTCTTATGTGCATTGGAAAGAGAAGTTATTGTGCAAATATGATTTTGTGTGTGTGTGTGAGTGAAATACCAGGACACAATCAAAGGCAGTAGAAATAAAAACTCTCATAGGAGATCACAGAATTCTAAAAGTTGGGAGTGGTTGGTTTGGCTCATACATGTGTGACAAGAGAATATTACCCAGGCACCAAAGACCTATTAGTCTAAAGCTTCTGGCTGACTTTCAAGGCCACTGAATCTAGTCCAAGAAATATATGATTTGATTAAAGAAAAGAACGAAACCAGGGTCTAACGAAATAAGAATACTGCTCCAAACATAGCAAGTCCAGCAGCTCAGATTTGGAAAAGCAGCCCAGTCACTGTGTGCTGTCAGGCACTGCAGCCACTGTCACGTGAGCCCCCAGAATTTTTACACTGCCATGTGAAGAAGGCTTAGACAAATCTTAGGATATTACCCAGAAGTGATATATAAGTGTATAAATGCATGTTTTCGTGTTTTAGGTACATTAAATATAGTTTGTGTTATACTGAAAATATGTATAATTAAATTGCTGGGTTTACAGTCGGGGAGATTTAGAATTAGGAAATTACTGAATTCTGCCCCCCAATGTCATTCATCCCTGAATGGTGGGGGGCTCTAGGGGTTCAAGGCCTTTTCCCAGCCTCACGCTCCAGCCAGTAAAATTTAATTTTCAGCCATTTTGTGAATTCTTGTGAAATCACCAGTTTCTCCCTCTTCACACCCCCTCCCTTCTTTTTGTGTCTTTAGTCTGTGAAGATCTTTCTGGATGTCAGGTATGCTTGTCAGCATTACTCTAGCTTCTGGCTTTGTAAAAAGATGAAATATTCCCCTTTTTCTCTCTTTCCTGGAACAGTCTCAGTAGTTTAGAAATATCTGAAACTTAAGATTTGAAAAAATACACCAGTGAAAGTTTCTTTTTCAGTCCCTCCTATAGCTATTGATCTATTAAAGTATTTTATTTTTTTTCTGGATTTAAAAAAAAAAACTACATAGTTCTCGAAATGTTTCCATTTTACCCAACATTTGAAAATTGTTAGTCTAGAAGTATATAGAGTATCTATAGAATTCTTTTCCTGTTCCTCTGTATATGTGATGCTTCTATTTTATTCCTAGTTGTGTTTGCTGAGTTTCATTTTTTTCTTAACTAGACTAGTTAATGGTTCACTTATTTTTTCACAGTTTTAAAGAAAACATGTCTTTCTGCATTTTCATTTGTTAATATTTCTGCATTTATTAATGAATTCTTCCCACTTTCCTGTGGCTTATATTTTTTATTATTTGCTTCTTGGGTTGACTGTTAAATTCATTTATTTCATTTTTGCTTATCTAGTAAGTGACTTGTAATCTGGAAACAATACTGCTCATATCTTATACATCAAATTAATATTATCATTATTTTTAGATGTTCTACACTTGCCGATTTTATTATTTAGTTATTTTGGTATAGTTTTAAGTCTTTTAACTTGTTGAAGTTTTTGTTTCTGGTTTTGTTCTTTATTTTTAGTTTTATTTTTTCCCCCATTATCTTCCAATGTGTAGAAGTAGACCGTTTCTCTATGCATAGGATTTCATCTACTAATGCTGAGAGCCACTGTGGACTTTTAGCATAACAGTTAAGTGTGTGCGTGTGTCCATGTTTTAAGGGTAAAATACACTGTATTTTTTCAAAAATATATATTTTAATGTATGCTAAATAAGGGTACATATATTCATATCATTATATACCACTCTCAGTATCACAAAGATTATAGCTGATGGTATTAAGACCCTGGGATTTTCCCAAAGACATGGACAGCAAAGAAACTACTTTTTGACCAAAATAGAGCAAAATCTAACCTGGAATGGAACTAAGAAGCAGACAGCCATTCTCCATACCGTCAAAGATAGTTTCTTCTGCCCGTCTGGGTTGGAGTGTGACTGCTTCTACTCCAGTGTTTACAAAATCTATATGCAGATTAGAATAACCTCGGAATTTTGGAAACATGCTAAAGCCCCGCCCACGTCCCAGACCAGTTACATCATAATCTCTGGGTGGGGCGCAGGCAACAGTGTCTATGAAACACCCCAGGTGATTGCAGTGTGATGAGGCAGTAGGACCCACCACTCCATGCTCACGGTCTGGGCCACAGACACCTGAGCCACACTCGCATGTCACCCTCAGTGTGGTAAAGCAGTAGTTCTCAAGCTTGAGCCACGCCAGAATCACTGGGAAGCCTTATCCAAACATAGATATCTGAGCCCCACCCCAAGTGTCTGATTTAGTAAGTGTGGGGGGAAGCCCAGAAATTTACATCACTAACCATTTCCCTGGAGTTGCTGATACTACTGGTCCGCAGACCGTACTTTGAGAACGACTGTTGTATAGCACTGAGTGTGTGTGTGTGTGTGTGTGTGTGTGGTTTCAGAAAGGAAAATATATTTTAAATTTAGCTGTAACATGAATTCTTTCAGGAAGGTACCATGACGACAGATTCCAAAGAGAAAGCATATTGAGTACATTTTTCAAGACCATATAGACTTAGATTTTATAAACCTGCTGTGCCCTCATTTAACAGAAGTCTTTATGAAGTATTTATTAACAAGTACTTTGTAGGCAGCTGAGCTAATTGCTGTGTTAACAATTCAAGTGTGATGCAGTTGCTTCAATCTGAGAACTTCATTTAGCATTTTACATTAATTTCTAATTAACTGCTAATGTTTTCTTATGTTTTTTATGAACTCATCCATGTGTAGATGAATTCTTAACTGCACTGGTTTTTGTAGTAACAGCATTCAATGATTCTTTTCTTTCTAAGGCTATACAATACTAATTAGAACAAAAGAAAGGTTCTCTGTGGTGACTGGCCATGTGTGAACATGGGTGTGTCAGCGGGTGTGAACATTAACACACAGTGCGATGGGTCCAGTAATTAAAGACAACAGTCCAGTTGCAGATTGAAGGTTTTGAATTCTTATAGTGTACAGGTCACTAAAACCTATATAAAGCAGTCATGCCTCCTAGTAGCTTAGACCCTAAGACAAGGGACACCAAACTATGGTACACATCCAACCCATACCTGTTTTGTAAATAAAGTTTTATTGAAAAATAGTCACACTCATTCTTTTATATATTGTCTAGGGCTGCTCTTGACCTGCAACAGCAGACTTGAGTAGTTCAACCTACAAAGCCTAAAATAATTACTACTATTTGGCCCTTTATAAAAAAGGTTCCAGCCCCATTAATCAACTTTCTATGTATAGGGATGATTAGCCATCCAATAATCATGCATCCATAGGATCATCCTATCCATATTCTTCCTCACGGTTCTTAAGACTACCAAGGAAGTGTTGCCAAATATTGTACTAAAGTCCTGGTCTTGTAAATTTGTCAAAAATGCAAACGGGGCTACCTTGGCATGCCTTATGAATACTGAATCTTATACTGATAGTCAGTAGTGGCTCACTTAGAGTTCATTCTGTCACTTTGAGAACCTAAGGATGATCTTACAGAATGAGAGCCCCGATAGAGAGTTTCTGAAGAATACTTTTTGCATGGATTTCCTCATCGTTAATCTCCTTTTGGGGGGGGGGATAAATGAGAGTTAACCTCAGGGCAGGTTGTGGGATGTCAAGAAAATGTGTTACAGTGGCAAGGATGTGAACCATAGGAGTTTGTACCCATAGGGAGAGGACAGTGTTAACCTTGAAAGCCTTAAAGATGTGAAAGAGACAACTGTCCATGTCATCGCAACTTGCTATTAAACTGAATTATGTGGAGATGGGGGATTAGCATTTCCTGTTGGATAAATACTTAAAACAATAATAATTTTCAAGAGAAAAAATACGTGGATGGGGAAGCCAAAGAAATATGACTAGAAAATTGTCAGTTCCCATGACCTAAGAGAAAAATGCAGCAACATGTGAGAATCTGTGGATGGGTGAGATGAGATGTGGTTGAGGAAACAGCTACAGCAAGAGGAAAGTAAGTTCAAAAGTGAGTGTGGTGGTTAAGAAAGGTCAATACCAACTTGATAATCGATGTGATAAGACAGCAAAAAGGAAGGTAGCTCAGTGAAAGAAGTTGGAGTCATCTTGTGCCTCACTGCTCTAGAGACTCCACAGCAAATACCAGATTTAGCTCTTTCTGAGACATCGAGGATTTGCAGAAGATACAAGACTAGCGATGGAAATTACTGAGCCCTGAGAAAAAGTAATTTATAGATAAAGCACTATAATACCTCTTGTCAGATGAGTGACGAGTAGAGAACAGCATAGGAAAAGGGGGCTTGAAATAAATACTTCTGCCCCACTAAGAACACAAGGTAAATTCATGCCTATTATCTTTGTGTTGATACTGTGTTTTTGTGACCACTCTGCACGAGAAAAAATCACTCAGAAAAGTTCAAATCCTACTGTCTTGGTTCTGCTGAAGAAGAAATAAAAGGAAAAGCAAAGGAGAAAGCTGAGTTGGTGGAAGTATTTGCTGCTGTTTTATCTTTAATCAGAGATATAAGTGGCAGGGGAAGCACACCTTGATATTGATTGATTTTATTGTTCATTTTTACACTTAAATTTACTTATTGAGATGTCGCTTGACTGATTTTTATTGTGCATTTTAAATTTAAATTTACCTATAACAGCCCCTGCTGTTGCTAGGTGTTGTGCTAGGTAGGAGGTGACCAAATAAGACTCACTCTCTGTGCTCAGGGAGTTATGTTCTAATTGGAGAATCACATAAGTAGTCAGGGATTTAATATATGTGCTATAGTGATGAGATCCAGAGGAGAGACATCTAGAAGAATCTAGGAAAGCTTCTGAGAAATGGCATCTAACTTGAGACCAGAGAGAGAATTATGACTTATTAAAAGCAAAGGCTGAGGTATAGGTATTCTCTACAAAAGGAATGTGAAAGATGATATGGTGGACTGCTTGCACAAAGGGCCCAGTGTCTCCATCCATTATTACATGCCCACTCCTTTGCAGAGTGCATTTGCAGCAACTCCATCCAGCGGAGGAGTCTGTTTGTAATGCATTGAATCCGAGATGACCTTGTGACTTGTTCTGGTTTATAGAATGCAACAGAATTGATTGCATGTCAGTTTCCTGCCACAGCATCAGGTAGCCTTGCATGCTTTTGCCCTCTTTCCTTCCTTTTAATTCTGCCATCACCATGAGAATAAACCAAGACTTGCATACTGGAGTATCTGAGAGTCCATGCAGAGGACAGCCAAATGAGGCCATTCTAGATCATTCTAGACCAGCCAGCCCCTAACCAGATGACTAAATGAGCAAAGAAAAAATTCTTTAGTTCCATGGAGAGCAGATCAACCTGGCCCAGATCAGAAGACTTACCCAGTTGACCCGTAGGCCCATGGAAAATAATAACTAAGCTTTGGAATGATTCATTATGCAGTAGTAATTTACTAATTTAGAAAACCTGAAGATATAGGAGAGCAGGGCTCATTCAATAAACTGGATAGAACAAGAATCTAGGATGGATAGAGAATGTAGTATGGAGGGAGAGGCATGAGAGGTGAGGACAAAGAGCCAAATAAGAACTAGTTCCTTCAGAGTTTTATAATCCTTATTGAGTGATAAGGAACTAGCTAGGCCTTTGAAGTAGATATATGATCAGATTTTCATTCTAGACAAAATACTGTTTGTAAAGGTTAACACTAGGAGGAACACAAAGCTACAAGGAGGGAGGTCAGTAAAGTGGCATTTATAGTAATCCAGGTTAGAGTCTATAATATCCTGAACTAGAATAGAGACAGTGAGGCTGGGTAGAAATGGACAGATTGGAAACATACATGAGAAACAGAAAGTGTAGGACTTGTTGCTTTATCATAAGTGAGAGATAAGGGAGAGAAAAGTCCAGTGCTGATACCTGGTATCTAATTCGGGCAAGTAAAAAGTTGGGGAAAATGCTCTCTAAGACAGAAACTAGGGGAGGAAATGATGTTTGGATGGGGATGGATGCGATAATAACTATAGTTTGAAATTTGTTAGGTTTGAGATGCCAGTGAGACACCAAATCAGAGGTGCCAGGTAAAGGGTTGGTTATATAGACCACCTTCGGTTGGAGATAGTTTTGGCAATTGTCAGCCTACAATTGGTACTTGAAACCAGTGAAATTTACTGAACACCTGATATGTATCATGTGCTCTACTTCATGCCAGGAATATGGAGGTTAGCAATACAGACTAGGCTATGTAATCTAGTGGAGAAGGTTCAGCATTGGTCATATCATCACAAATATAAATATACTGTCTTAAGTACTGTGAAAGAAAGATACTGTAAACCATAAGAGCATATAAGAAAGAAAGTTGATCCAGTCTGAGGAATCAAAGAATAATTCCATGTAAAAAGGATGCTTAAATTGAGATCAGAATTATTAGAGGGTTTTCCAAAGTCATAGAGAGAGATGGAGTAGAAAAAGGAAGTGTTCCAGGAAAAGAGGCAGGAGAAATGGGCCTCTAAAATCAGGATGACAGGATCACAGAGAAGGAAGGAAAAATGGTACAAGTTATGGGTAGAGGAGTGTTGGTAGATATGGAGAGAAACGGTCAGATTTGGAAGACACTTGACAAGCAAAACTGATAAGACAACAGGATAGATTAGAGGAAGAAGGAGATAGAGGAGAAATTATTGAGAATAATTTGAGGGGGTGAGAGTGTTGGTTTGTATATCTGAATGGATGATGGTACCATTTATTGAAACACGAAACACGGGGAACTAGATCTAGATTTAAGAGAGAAAAGCACGATATCAGTTTTTGGAACTATTGAATTAGAGAAGCCTTTAAAATATCCAAGTGGCAAGGTCGAGGGGGAATTTGGATATATAAGTTTGGAGGTCAGAAGGGAGATCTGACTGGACACTTAATAAACTTGTGGATCATCGGGATATAAATAGTAACTGAAATCAAGGACAGAGAGACCTTGAGGACAAAAAAAAGGATTCTAAGATATATTCTTGAAAAATCCAGTATTTAAAAGACATAATTTTAGATGATCCCGCAGAGTAGCATAGATGGAGTAGTCGGAGAGGTAGAAGGGAAAGTGTTATATCAGAGAATCCACAGCTATTTGATAAACACTCACTCAATAGGCTTTAGGCTACTAAGAGGTCAGGGAAAACATAGCTAAAAATGTCCACCGGGTTTAGCAATATGAAGATTACCCATGACCTTCTTCTCAAGAGCCATCATGTTAGAGTCATGAAAGCAGAAACCAATATGTTAGAATGAGCTGAGGAAGAAGTGGAAGGGGAGGAAGCAGAAGAAAATTATCTTGATAGATAATCATCAAGAATTTTGGCTAAGAGGGGATAGCAAATTAGGTTGATGCCATAGCAAGGGCTGAGAGATTTTTGTTGTCGAGAATACTGTTCATTTTGTTTGTTTGGTTTTGGTGGGAGAGATTTAGGCTTGGGGCTGACAAGAATCAGTGGATTAGATCACTTAAGGAAAATATATAAGAAAAAGAGAAGACAATCTAGGAAAAAGCATTTAAGAAATATTGTCATTTAAGGAAATGTGAAGGACAATTACACTAATATCTGGACAGTCATAGGAGAAAAAGCAGAGCATAGTTCTGGGAAATCCATGGAAAGAGAGTGTTTCAAGGAGAGAGAGATCCATGGGGTCAAATGTGCTGAGAGGGCAGAGAGGATACAGACTGAGAAATGTCCATTGGCTCGAGTTGATGATGGTCATGGTGGGCTGGGGTACAATTGGTTCCCTGGAGCAGTGAGATAAAATCCAGATTACAATGGATTGAAGTATAAGGGGACAGCCATTTCATAAAGAATTTTCATGAAGAAGAGAGTGAGTTAGAGGTAGGCAAGAAGTCAAATGAGCCTTTGAATTCGTGAGTTGGAAGAGACTTGAAGATAATTAGATGTTGGTGAGAAGGAAGAGACTGAAACAGAGAGTGAGGTCTGTGATAATGGGGAAGAGAGAGAGCGGGGGAGCAAGTGAAAAAGTAGACCAATGAGAAGGGAGACATGGTTCCCCTGTGGCAACAGAAAACAGGAAGAAATGCTGATGGAAGCAGGGATGTTTGTTATTGATGGCACAACACTGAGGGAGTTACAGTGCTATAGTGTTTTATTTTCTTTGTTAATAAGAGACAAAATTACCTCCTAAGAAAGAAGCAGGGATTGATATGCAGAAAGATTCAACTCTCTTCACAGTATTTTATTTCCTGAATGGTCGGTGGATATACAGGTGAACTTCATTCTTTATATTCTTTCATATATATGAAATATTTTATTTTAAAAAGAGTAGTGAGAAATGTGGTAGAATCGGAAATTTGGGCAACACTAAGATTTGAAATAACTGATATAAGAGAAAGAGCTGGCTTGGTTGCCATAGGATGCTGGGTATCCTAGTTGATTTTAAATTTATAGTGGATTGCCAGGTGCTCACCTTTCCTGTAGAGTAGGTAGCCAGCTAAGCTGCATTTTCCAGCCCATGATGCAGCCAAACGATTGTCTAGGCTAAATGATGTGACATAAGGGATATAATCCCCCTTTATGACTCTCTACAACCCTCATACATGTGACCTTCCATTTCTTTCTCCATTAGATGGTTGAATAGAGAAGATTCCAAGGACTTAGAGGAAGATGGAGCCACAACATGGCAGGAGCCTGGGTTTCTGAGTCAGCAGTTGGAGAGGAGGCTTCCGGGAGAGCCATCTGCATAAGAGTACACAGGATGCTGTCCTATGTAAGTGAGACATTCATTTTTGCTCTCTTAATCTGATAAAATTTGGGGGTAGTTTGTCATAGCAGTTACTCTGTCCTTGTACTCATCTTCACAAGTGTGTGACTTTTTTTTTCTAATAATGCTGAACAGCCATATGCAGATGCCGGGAACTGTTAACTTGCTTTCTCTGTATTACATAAATGAAGGGGATGGCCCAAAGGGCAAAAGAATGAAAGGAGTAATGAGTAAACAATTGGATTTGTGAACAATTACACTCATTGAATAATGAGTAGGTAACTAATTAGGACTCCCATTTTGAGGCAGAAGACTTGAGAAACATTAGGGGCATGGTGGGCATTTCACAAACGTAAAACAGATTCTGTCCTCGGGAAGGCAAGTGGGAAGGCACCACCCAAACACAATTCCTGAGCAGTCGGGACCTACACAGCCATAAAATCTTGCTACAGAGAATCTGGAAGAAAAAGGCCCTTTATCCAGTTGTGTCTAGGGTACTTCGTGTGAAGAGCCACCCCTCTGTCTGTAGGGAGGAGCTTCTGGTTCCTGCTCAGGGCACGGAGTTCACTGGTCCTGGTGGACTCAGTGCAGTAGATGGAACACTCTGAGCTATCGACCACCGTAAACACTCAGAGTGAAGGTAACACAACAAATGCCATAGAGAACCTGATCTGCAAAGGCAGAAAGCCTACAGCATCAGAAAATGCATGGGCCCTGCCCTATCACAATTTGCCCACTCCAGGGAAATCCTCTTTGGAGGCCATGAAACTTTCAGTCTCTAGGTCCTAAACTCCCAGGCACCAATAGGTCAGGAGCTTCCCTTGCTTTTTCCTACATGGCTTCCCATGGTGTAATCGCTCTCAGGGACTGGGTGGCCTCCAAAAATTGGTGGAAGCAATAAGATCCCCTGGGCCTCATCCAGCTCCTTGCCCTGGCACCCTTCCTTTTCCATTCCCATTATTTCTGCCCATTGGGTCTTCATTTGAGCCACAGAATCCATCTGCTACGGGATAGTTAGTATGAGAAAAGAGGCCGAGGTTGGAGAAGACTGAGAACTTTATACATGATGGAAATAGCCCACACTTTGGAACTCAAAAGACTTGAGTTCCATTATTTAAAAGCTGTATGGTCTTAGGCAGGTCACATGATTACCCTAAACTGAGGATAAGCATGCCCACCTCCCAAGATCATTTTAAATATTGTCAACGACTTATATAAAAATCTCTGGAACATACTAGAGCTTCATAAATAGTGATTTTTGTTGTTGTTGGGGCAGTATCTAGTGGATTAGTTTGAGGCATCATACTTAAACTTTCTGAAAGGGAAAGAGGAAGGAGAATATGATTCAGGTGGAAGGCTGACCTACAGGAATGCCCTTCTATGCTAGCCTAGGCGCTCCATCCATCCTCCCAGTGGCTTTGCACATGCTTTCCTTCTGTATATCTCCTACGCATGGCTCATTCTCTCACTTCCTTCAAGTCTTCAAGCCTCCAAAGTTCATCCTTAGTGAGGCCTCTCTTTTTATCCTGTGTCTACAGTAGCATTGCCCAGCTGTCACTCTTTGTCACTATTCATCTCCTTACCCTGCCTTAATTTGCTTTATGAAAATTGTCACAACTTGAAAATTGTATATGTATTTCTTGGTTAGTTTTTTACTCTCCTACTAGAATAAGAGACCCATCAGGGCAGAAACCTCTTGTATCCCCACAGTGTCCCCAGTGCCTGGCAAATAGTAGATACCTAACTAATACTTTTAAGTGAATACAATGTAAAAATGTACTTTATTCAATAGAGCATTTTTCACCCATTCCAAAGCATGTGTTGAAATCATACAAGCATCTATTATCCATATAATTTTTCAAAATACATGACATATATAAAAAGTTATGTCTAATTTTTCTCATAGCAGACCACAATCAAGCCTTCCATATACATACAAAAGCAATCTTTTGATTTTCTGTAATGGGTTTCTGGCTGGGTCAGATTTCAAACTTTGGTAGGTCTCACACATACACATTTATTTGTTTGTATCTACATATTTTCTTGGGGACCAGGAAGTGGGAGTGAGGTATATTTAACCTTGACCACAACTTGAATTCGATGTAAATGAGTTTAACATGCTGGGGAGGCCACAAAGAAGGCGGGAGGACGGGGAGGGCCGACTAGTCACGTGGGAGTGACTTTAGGATGATGGAGATGGAACTCCAGACCAGCCAGCCACATGTGAGGGTGGGAAGAGGTAGTACCTTTAGCTTTTCTAGAAACTCATCACCCTTGTGGTAAGATGAACCCAGGAAGGCAGAAGAGCCACGAGTGTAATGGAACCTACGGGTTCCCTCACCCTTGTAGCATATTAGTTCCCAAGCTGTGAGACAGCCCCAAACTGAGTCTCCTTGTAACCTGGAAGAGGCCTATTTGGATGCTGACATTAAACGATCCACAGGAATGAAGTTTTGGAAGCAGCAGCTCTATCTCTGTCTTATGGGAGCAGACATGACACACCTTTATGGGGCTTTCAGGGCCAGCTGGGTCGTGGAAAGTTCCACAGAGGCAGCAAATCTCCAGCTCAGCAACACTGAGGTGGCAGAGGCAGCCATGACTTGTGTAATGACATTGCTGCATAGTCCTCTTGGGACATGAGAACCTGCACATTCAGAGGCCTCACTTGGCTGACAGCCACAGCAAGCTGGACTGAGTCTGATAAACATGCACCTGCGAGGCAGCCCTGGGGACTCCCAACATTCCCGGAGAGGGGAAATTTGCAAGGCACTGACATTTCCGTATAAGCGGATGGAAGCAGGGAACTAAGGGAAATCGGTATTCATTTTAATAGATCCATATATGTAGTCAATATTAATAAAACCACATTTGTTTTTACAAGCTCATAGAGATGGGAACATTTAGGTGTACTTATAGCCACAGTCAAGGCTAAACTCTTTTGATTACTGCATCCTCAGAATGGAACTCACAATTTCCACATTTGCTTGTACCCCCAGCAGTGATCCAGAAGGTTCAGGTTCATTTGGAAGAGATATTATAGCATATATATCTCTTGCTGGCTTAAGAAAAAATAATTCCAGCACATTCTAATAAAAGTCTGGAAGAGAAGGGCAGCTTTGACATTTGAATCAAACATAGACATTTAATTCTCTATTAGGTGAAGTTCAGTTTTATTAAATTGAAAGCAATTTGAAAGAAAACTCAATAAGATTGGAATCTTACTTCAATTAATGAGTAATGCTTATTACTTACTGCCAGATATACAGCTCTCAGATGATGAGCTGTTTGCAAGATGAGACATTTAACAAGGCTCTGTAGCAGCAAAATCAGAAGAAGTATAAGGTATATTCTATTATTATAATATTTTGTTATAAGATTTATTTTATTAAGGAAAACTAACTATAGGAAAGAAACTTTATGGCATCTCTAATACAAAAACATAGCAAAATAACTGAAGTTCTAAGTCAAAAGTAGGCAAACTCTTTCTGTAAGGGGCAGATAGTAAATGTTGTAGAATGTCTACACAGACTTGTCACCAATGCTCCTTTCTATTACTATAGCACAAAAGTAGCCATAGACAATACGTAAACAATGAGTGAGGCTGTGTTCCAATGAAACTTTTCTTGTGGACACAGAAATCTGAATTGCATCTAATTTCCATGTGTTACTATTAATATATTTTTTTAACCACTTAAAAACATAAAAACCATCCTTAGCTTATAGACCTTACAAAAACAGATGACAAGCCAGATTCGGCCAGTGGGCTGTAGTTTGTCTACCCCTCTTCTAAAGGTTTGACTTTTGAAGGCCTGTTGCAGGTTACCCCTAAGATTTTGGGGGTACTCTTGCAGGCACCCACTGTTCTACCCGCTTTCTGTTCATGTTAATTGCAAAGCCTGATTTGAAATGATGATCCCTGTTTTCCTTCTTACCTTCCTCTCATCTGTCTTTCACCTTTTTCCCAAAAGCTCTTGGGTTTACTTTCCTGAAAAACTCCGTCATATAGCCCAGCTATCTCTCAGATGTCTTTATTAGATGCTCTACATTGTACATTAAGTTATAATCAATGGTATTGGCTGAGAGAGCCATTCTAAACTATAGAGAGTGAAGCAAATTGCACTGTGCTTTGGAAGAGCCAATCAATTCGCAGTGAGCAGGCTTTCTTGATAAGAACACCATCTCTAATTCTTTGTTGCCCTCCCGCCCCACTTTGATATTTTGGTATACAGGCCAACATGGATTACTAGAGCAACTGAGCATCTTACAATTGCTTCACAAGAGCAGAGAAAATGACGTTCATGTTCATTTTGCCAGAAAAATGTCAATATGATTTCTCCAAAATGAATTGCCACCTCTAAAATATGCCTTGCAAGGGAAGGGGGTATGTGTGCATGCATGTTTCTGTAGGTATGTGAGTGCATGAGGGAAGGAGAGAGAATTCAGTGACATTCATGAAAGCTCTGAACTTCACCTCCTCAGGTCAAGCTCTGAGCTTAACCTCTCTGATTTCCCAGTTGCTTGTTTATAACTCTTGAGAATGTGTCTTCCTGATTTATCCATCAGACTAAATTGATTGAATGTCTACTGTGTGCTAAGCACAGTTCCAGGAACTTGGGGTCCATCAGTGAACGAAACAGACAAAGATTCCTTTCCTTGGAATGTTTACTGTCCTAGTGGGGAAAGACAGATATAAACGATAGATGATAGTTAAGTCAATTAGGTAGTGTGCTAGAAGGTGCTAAGTGCTAGTGAAAAATAAAGCACTTTTCACCTTTTAAGAGATGTCTAATTATAATCTTGTATACCTGAAAATTATATAATGTTATTAACCAATGTTGCGCCAATACATTTAATATAAGTAAGTAAGTAAGTAAGTAAAGTAAGTAAGTAAGTAAATGCATACATACATAAATCAAAGGGGAATAAGAAATTCTGGGGTTTGGGGCTTCTAATTTTAAATGAGGTAGACAGGTTAGGCCCTTTCAGAGGTTAACATCTGAGCAAAGACTTCAAGAAGGTAAAGGAGTTTGCCATGTTGATATCTTAGTTAAGAATATTCAGGCAGAGAGAACAGCTAATGTAAAGGCCCTGAGGTAGCAATATGCATGGTGTCACCATTTGTAAACTATACCTGGATTCGAAAAGTTTAGCCTTGAAAGCTTATCTCTTATGAAATTATTAGCACCTCTAGACCCACCCTCTCCCAAATAAAGGAACTCAAACTGGTATTTTGGTTTCCCTCTTTTAGCTCACTCTGTAATTGGATAACACTGTAGTAAAAGTTTCTCATTCCAAACTTAATTGACTCCCTAGAATCCCCTCTCTTATGCTTGGATGAGAGGTAGCACAAGAACAAAATTAAGATCTGAGATTGCACAGATAAAGATTTAAATCCCAACTCTGCCTATTAAAAGGCATGGAACTTTGAGCAATCTGCAAGCGTAAGTTCCCTCAACTATAAAATGGAGATAATAATAATAATGATACTTAAATCATAGGGATTTTTATAAAGATTAAAGAGAATAGTATATGTCAAAGTAATAATAATAACGATAGGAACAGGAGGAAACTTTGGCAAGTGTTGGATATGCGTATGACCTTGATAGTGATGATGGTTCTCTAAGTGTATACGTATCCCCAGACTCATAGAGTTGTATACTTTAAGTATGTGCAGCTTTTGACATGTCAATCATATCTCAAATTAAATAGTCGTAAAAATTTAAGTAAAAAAATTGAATAGTGCATGTAAAACAATTGGCACAGGGTCAGATGTAAATATTTACTATTATTATTAGGTATTGTTTTTGTACTTTCTACCTCAAAAAATAAGTTTGATGTTTTATAAGGAACTTAATAGAAGGAATTTTATTGCCCAAGATTTTGGTGTTGAATTTGTCCCAAAAAATTGATCTCAAGTGGAATAAAATATCTGTACAGGGTAAATTCAGAGCCCCTACCTACCTCATGGACTTCGAGTGATAGTGATACTATTACCTTTAGCGTCTGTGATGAACCTATACAGTAAAAGCTATTATTTTCTTGAATGTGAAAGCTTACTATTTATATCAACATACACTTGGGGTGGGGGTGAGATGATAATGAAACCCATTGCTTGGTTAAAAAAAAACTTTATAATAATTGATTCCCTTTGAGTTTTATAGAATTTTAAAATTACATGATCAAAATCTCTTCCCGACAAAATTGCCCAAGATGAGAATCTCGCCATCCTTAGAGAGTCTTCTGAATGTTGTACAAATAATCGCCATAAAATTTAATGAAAATCTGTCCCAATACAGGGAAAGATCAAAGAACAAGAAACATCTACCATGTTGGCAACAGCAGTAAGAAGGAGGAAAACCAACCATGTTTTATAGATAGTTGTGAGCATCTGAATTAATGGGCATAAGAACGGGAGGAAATAATTACAACTCCATGCCTTGGAGAATGTTATTTAATTAAGCAAAATGATAACAAACCTCCAGTCAGGACATAGTCTCACGTCCTTAGCAATTTACACTAAGAGGGAAGGAAGGAGCCAAAGTAATAACTAGACTGAGAGAAATTAATGTTTCCGTTTCTGGTGAGCTTCCCCATGCACATTAGTGTCAGCATTGGTAGACTTGGTGCTCTGTGTGCTTTTCAAAATGAATAGACTGAACAGAGAAAAACATTTTATTCTCATCTCACATTCAACAGGCTAATTGTATTACAGAAACAGAAACAAATAACTTCCTCTAAAGCTTTTCAAATCTCTCCAAACAAAAGCTTTGTTCCGTGATGCATGTAGCAGGCACATTCAAAATGACTTCTCCCCAAATCTGGGTCTTTTCTGCCATTCTGAGAAGGAGTGAAGGAGCAAGGTCATTCCAGGCTTTGCCACTTGGCCACTTGGTGATCTGTGACAATTTACTTCAAGTTCTGGGTCTCTTTTTCTTCATCTATACAAAGGAAGAAACTGATACTGTCTTACAATGGCAATCTCCCAAAGGTGTTTTGGGACCTTTCCCCAAAGCCACCACAGGTAAAGATAAACTAAATAAAAATAGTATGCCTGCCCTGGAAACAAAGCTTCCAACTTAGTCCCCAAATTCTTCCTTCTTCTCATTCCCTTCAACCAGCCCACATGGAACTCGATCGCTGCTTCTAAGCCCCTCCCATGTAACAAGTCTTAGTTAAAAGATTTGGGTTCTAAGTTACAGAAGTCTATTCAAGTGAGCTAAGGTAGAGTCGATTGGAAGAACATGTATCTCTGGAAGCCCACAGAAAATCAGAACTGGGAACAGGAAAACTGTCAGCAACCCAGGCGAGCGGGTCTCTGAGTGCTTCCTTCTGCCTCTCTCCACAAATGTGTTTCCAACTTTGATGTTTTAAAATCAAAAGAGGACTTTAGGACACACACTTTAGAAAATAAATGTGAAAAATTGTTTTCCTTGGATTTGACAGTTCTGATCTATTCTGGAAACAGTGGCCACAAATTTTAAGCAGATGATTCAAATGTCTTCTACAGTGATACACTATTCAGCATGACTAGTGGGATGTTCTCACAAAGCAGGTCCATTTTTGTCCCCCATTACCCTCTCTAAAATCCCCCAGGTGGGGCTAGCTTTTATCTCGCCCCAGGATTGATTACAACTGGAAAATGCAATGACTTTTTCTATTTATTCTTAGGTAGTACGAAGTCTCTGGTCACTTGAAATCTCAGAATACAGTCTCCAGAGTAGTCAGTCACATATAATAATGAACCTATCAATCTTCATTTGAAGGTTCTCGTTCCCCTCCCATGGGTCTGGTCTTTTGTACATCAAAATAGAAGACAGCACCTCCCTGGCTCTCTCTCTCCAGTAGGTGCAGATTTGCCCCGATACCCAGAGATACCCTTAACCTCTGGGTGCAGCTGAGTTTTAAGAGTTGTTTATTTACTCTTTGTGAGCGCTGAGGGCTGGTTGGCCTCACAACCTAACTGGGAATCAAATCCCATAGCCTTTGGTGGTGTCCCCACGAGTCCCCTTAACCAGCTGCTGGGACCCTCTCACCTGCACCTTTCTCACCTCTGGAGGATTGTCCTTGGTAATTGGAGGCCCCTGCTAGAGGTGGTGGGGAGCTTCCCCCCACCCCCCACCACCCAAAGTGCCTCGGGGCTGTCTGGTGGGAGGGAAGCCCTCATTCTTGCTTAATCTTTCCCCTTCCCTGTCCTGCCTTCTCTACTCCTTGATAGACTTTCCCTCTAAACACTCTCTTAATAAATTACGTACACAAAAATCCCTGTCTCAGGCTCTGTTTCTAGGGAAATACAAGGTACAGCTACACATTGTATCCCGGCTCAGCCAACACTTCCGGTTAACACCTGTTACACCAGAAGCTGATTGTCCTATATTACGCTAGTCCTCTTCTGCTAGCACCCAAGGGAACAGTAAAGAAGCCCTCCACCCCCAACGCTCTTTAATACTCTGTTAAGGTACTGTTCTGCCTCAATAAAAAAAAATGTTTGCAATTCTAATCCTTCTGATTTTCTCTGATTGCTTTCTGCCAAAAAAAAAAAAACAGATAGAGATCAATGTGGCTTTTATTTTTATTCTTTCTCCCTTTTTAAATCATACATTTGGCTGTCCAATACCTAACTCTGAATACCAGTATTTTCTAGTAAATCAGAAAGGAGGATTATCTGTCAACTCCGAAAGGAATATCAAACCAAGATGCACAAGCAGAAAAAAAAAAATCAATTTTCTCCGGGTCATTCACCTACATCATTCCTTCAGAATAGAAACAAAGCCAAGGAATTGCTTTGTGCTTTCAGAAAACCTGGCCCAAAAGGAAGCAGAAGGGTAAAGATGAACTCAAGAGTTGTCTATACGAAAATACAGCCTTTCTGTGAGTAAATAATGTGCATTAAAAGGTCACTCTTGATTCCTTTCACTCAGTTCTGACATAGAAAAATGTCTGATTGCCGAGAAGAGCATCTTGTCCTAGTGTGAATTCTCACCTGGAAAGGCAACATTAACCCAGAAGCCTTGAGGGGTGAAGGCAGCCTTAAATACCAGCCATGGCACCGCAGGAAAAGAGAAGGAGGCAAGAAAGCAAGTTTTTAATAATGCTCCAGCACAGAGTTCAGCAAACATTTTCTATAAAGCACCAGATAGTAAATACTTTTGGCTTTGCAGACCATACCATCTCTGTCCCAACTACTCAACTATGCTTGAAAGCAACCTTAGATGACACTTAAAAGTATGGGCATGGCTGTTTTTCATTAAAACTTTATTAACAAAATAGAAATTTGAATTTTATATGATTTTCCTATATCTCAAAATGCTCTTCTTTTACTATTTTTCAACCATTTAGGAATAAAGTTTTTTTTTTGTTTGTTTTTTAGTTCATGGCCTTTCTAAAAATGAGGTGGACTGGGTTAGACCCATGGGTTGAGGTTTGCCAACCCCTTCTCTAAGTCATAGGGTAGAATTTCTCCTCTTGAATTCATTCAGCACTGGAAGTTGATTGTTAAATTGAAAAAGTCAGTTGAAGTAGGAATCATCAAAATAATATTTATTTTTAATAAATGTATATATGCAGTATATATGCATTAACCAATGTATATATGCAGTAACCAATTCTTTCCATACAGGGCCATGACTTTTTATCTTAGCAGAAGTCTGCCAGTTAGATTGCAGATGGCCTTTCTTAGTACTTGGACTAAAGTTTCTAGTTCTAGTTCAAGTGGGATGCGAATTGAAAACTGCTTGCTAATTCATTCAAGGTGCAGACTACTTTTAATTGTACAAACCTCCCCAATCTTTTATAGTTATGCCCCCAACACTTTTGCACAGCAGTGTTGGAGAACCTTGCCTTTACCAGCGTTTTCCCAAAGAACCAACTGTTTCTTAGAATAGTAATTTTCTTCCTTGTTAAATCGAATAATTGCTATGACAAAGAAAAGTGGCATGAATATGTATAAAAGCAGATGCAGTGGACACTTGAGAAGCACAGAATCAAATAGTGGAAACAGAGGTGTGTGTGTGTGTGTGTGTGTGTGTGTGTGTGTGTGTGCGCGCGCGTGTGTGATTGACAGCAGCTCTCCAGGCACAGGCAGTGCATGGGCAGTGGAAGGAAACTAGTGTTCATTAATCCAGCAGTCAGTTGAGTGGAGTATCCTCCTTTCTGACCATGCTCTTCCAGTGCTTGAGCTGGATGTGGGGAGGGAAAACAGTACAAGGATTTTATCTCTTTTCATTGAGAGAAGTTACTGGAATTGCATTTCCCAGTGTATAAAGCAAGAGCATGCCTAACTCCCTTCAGAAGAAATGTAGTTGTCAATTTCTTCCTCAACAAAGATAAAAGACCAATTCAAATGTGTTAGCCCATAATCTAGGAGGTACATATTGAATCTTCCCAGGAGGTCTCGGTGCTCCTCCGCTGCCATAGGCATGCTCTACTTGGAATAGCAGTGGGAGTGAGTTTTATGGATGGAAATTAGTACAGCTGTTGAAGGAATGTCAAGCTGATTAGAGTGTAATCATCATGAAAACATAGTCGAAATGTAGTGGAATGAGCCAAAAGGGAATTAAGGGAGGAGAGAAACAAGGGTTGCCCCAGCAAAAGAATTGCCATGTTTCCCAAAATAAACATGTCATCTAGTGATTAAATTCCAATGCTTTTATCTTCTCCAATGAGCACAGTATTGGTGAAAAACTAGTGTATATATTTAAATTATTTGTAAATATCTTCCTACATCTCTCCAGTAGAATGCAAACGTCCTCTGTAATTAATCCTTGTTTATTCTCATGAAATAAAAGTTCAAGTGGCTTTTAGCCTCCGTTTCAGTACATGTCAGACATTCCTGCTGAACCTTAACTGCTTCCTGCTAGACGCGTGTCCATTCTTATCTCAAGGGATCATCCTATGTCACTGGATCCTTAGTATTAGAACCTGATATCATTGATGAGAAAAGGACCAACAATTCAACACCCAGGCTTCTGATTGCAACCTCAATTCTGATTTGATTCTTTGGGAAATGCTTTTGGTTTTCAATTGAACTTTGGCTTATTGTTACTCTTTAGATAAATGCACATTATAATACCCATGGGCTATACTAAAAACCTATGACTCCTTTAGAACTAGTTGAATGTGCAGGGAGAGGAGATGAGAGGAGAAGAAGTTGATCTCATAGCACCTTAAGCTATCATCAAGCCTGTGAGTTTCAAAGATGTTAAACTATCTCGGGACATGTAAGGTCCCATTCATCGTTTTCCTGCTCGTCTACTCTCTACTTAGTTCCCTTGTCTACAGCATACATCTTATTTCTCCCTTACACCTTGGGCATTTCATGGTCCACCTTTCCCTCTCTTCCTCTCCCTCCCTCTCTCTCTCGTGATCTGCAAAGAACACTGCTACTCGCATGTGTTACATCCACAAACTGGAAATTCAGGCCGTCCAAATATAGAAGCCCTCTCTTCGCTCTGCAAACAAAACAGTTTCTCAGCCCTTCTTGAATCCTCTTTTTTCATTTCTTGGCAGGAGTCTGACTTCAGTCCTCAGGCCTCTGAAACTTTCTAAGGCAAGAGTTAGACACCCAGGTCTTCCAACAGCAGGAGACTCGTTTCAAACTCTATCAGTGCTCTTCCTTCATGGCCCCCCAACTAGGATGGGAATGTAGCCCCTTCCAACCCTACCTGTAAAGGGAGCGAGGACCCACAGTTCTGTAGCCGTCCTCTCCAGAGAAATGCTTTGAACAATCTCCTTTACAAAATCCTCTCTCTGATGTGCTTTTATAGCTTTGATATGACCGAGGGGTCCAGGAGTCCTGGAACAAGATATTAGACTCATTTCCTTTAAAATCACTTAAGATGATTTGGCTGGCTCTTTTTAGACTTTCATTTCTATTTTAATTTCTTGTCTGGCTTTAACTTCAGTCTCAACATAGTTACACATACAAAATTCCATCATTCAGAGGCAATCGCTGAAAACATTAGGACATATATTTATAAATATATTTTAAATATATTTTTCTTAACACAAAAGATTATTTTGTAACCTGATTTTTTTTTTCAATTAACAATATCTTTGGAGCATCTTTCCATGTCAATAAACTTCTACATCAACATTTCTAACAGTTAAAAGCCAATCCATTGTATGACAGCTACCATTATTTAATCAATTCTTTCTTGACATAGATGGAGGCTATTTCTTCTTATTATGATGATAAATGATCCTCTGAAAAACATGTTTATATGTGTCAATCTATTCAATTATGTAACTAATATTTATTGAGCACCTATTATAAAAGAATACTATGATTTCCTTGGGATCAATGTCTAGAATAGCAAAGTCCAAATGTATGCATGTTTTAAAGCATTTGACATATATTTCCAAGTTGTCCTGAAGAGAGATGTGTGTTTGTATATGTATTTGTATGAATAGGAGAGAGAGTATGTATTTAGTCTCTAGAAAAGAAAAAGATTTCTTTTTAGAAACTTCTCATTATTTGGAGCAATTAAAGTAATAATGCAATTAACACAAATCATAAATGTATTTATTTAGCTCAAATGAATGATTGGGTCTGCCTTCTTTTACTCTAAACTGATTTTAGACTTACATTAAAAAGTTCAAAAAATAAAGAATCTCCTTACGTCCCTTGCTCGCTTTTCCTAACGTTACATCTTACCACAGCACAATTATCAAGAACAGAAACCTAACATTGGAGTATTACTAACATAAACTGAAGAACTTGTTCAAGTTTCACCAGTTATTCCCTGAGGTCTCTTTTTGCTATGCCAGGATCTTAGCCAAGATCTCACTTTGTATGTAGTTATCAGTCCCTTTGAATTCCTCCAGTCTGTAACAGTTATTTAATTTTCCCCTGTCTCTCGTGACCTTGAATCTTGAAAAGTCATTGTGTAGATGTCCGTCATTTGGGGTGTGTCTGATGTTTCTGCCACTTGGAGGGATGTTGTTAGGCATTTGGGAGAAGAGCGCATCACATCAAGGAGCTCATGACGTCGATATGTCTTACGACTGTGGGCATTGACCGTGATCTCTGGAAAATGCCATTTTAGCACTGCAGAAGGAGAGTGAAAATTATAGGGCATCAACTATACATGGTGTGCACTGCCTTTGTTCTTTCTGTAATCCTCCTAAACACTCCGTAAGGTAGATCTCATTTTCTCCATTTTATAGAGTCTCTTAAAAATTACGTAGCTCACCCAAAGTCATAAGGGACCCGCCTCACTGCAATCTAAGGTCTTCTTGGCTTAGCTCAGGCAGATCTTCAGCGTGGACAACCATTAGCAGAAAATCCAAGCACACATCGCTGTGAGTTGCTGCTGTTTTAGAGTTTATTCTTAATTTTGTTTTCCTCAAGGTAGAGGTCTACAGCGTCACATTTTCAGAAATAGTCTTTTGTCATTGATTAACAAAGTCAGATATTTAGTGATCAAAATTTATGAAAAATTCCTCCATCTTACAGAAAATCACAGTGCCTTTGATCTTTCCTCTGCAAGATTTGTGATGTTATTTTCTTTGGGGTTATTATAATATAGAAGCCAAAAGACAAGTGCAAAATAATTTTCTAAATTGAAAACAGATGTGATTGTTTTTCACTCAGTCGTATGTAGATGATACTTGCATCAAACTGATCATCTGAAAGTCAATTATTTATTTCTCTCTTCAGATAGTTTGTTTTCCAGGGAAGGAAAACAGGCAAAGCATAATACCTACACAGCACTTACCATTTGGGATAATGAATGCCTGTGCCCTATGAATGGCTCTGCAGTGCTATTTTAAAGGGTTAACACTTCAATCTGATCTGATATGATGGCTGAATGTGAAAGAAGAAAAAAGTTGAACCCCTGAAGAAAGCCAAATGAGACAGGGCATGGAAAGTGTTCAGCATAGTGCCTGGTACACAGCAAACACTCCATAAATTTTAGTTCTTCTTACTGCTGTTGAAGCTGTCCTAGATGTCACTATTGGTTAACCTGGGGAAGAGAATGTGTGGCTGTCTCATCCCCGACTCCATAAGGCAAAAGAACAGACTGCTATAAATTTAAAAAGGAAGATGGCTGGTCTCTGGCCAGTTTGGCAGCTGTTTATCTTCTGTTAGTGCTCTTGTGCTGTTCCATTGCAATATAATCTAAAAGCATCATTATGAACCCATTTGGGAGCAAGGCTTGGAGCTAAATCAAGGTGATGTGGCAAAGAGTCAGTTCAACCGCTTTTGTAGTTACTTCCTTTTGAGCATCTCATTTGAGAAAGTGGCTTTAGCATATAAGTAATTATAGTGGCCCCGGCTACAGGGTAGAGTTTCTCAGCCTCAGCACTAATGATATCTGGAGCCTGATACGTTTTGTTGTGGGGGACTGCACTTAGTAGGATGACTAGCAGTATCCCTGGCCTCAACCCACTAGATGCCAGTAGCACCCTCACCCCAGTCGTGACAATCAAAAATGTCTCCAGACATTTCCAAGTGAATCCTGGGAGGCAAATCACTCCCATTGAGAACCACTGTTAAAAGGTAATAAGTAATTCCATAATCAAGATAGGCGATCTTAGATTCAAACTGGAAGTATTTGGGGAACCAGAAACAGTATTTACGGAGCAACAAGTGCTTTGACAGATATTACTTCATATATTTCATGTAATTTTCCACAATGCGTTTATGAGATAGTTTTTATTCCCCATTCATGGATGGGAAGACAGAATTTCATAGGAATCAGCTGATTTGCCCAATCGCCTACATAACTGTTTTGTGGTGGGATTGAGATGTGACCACAAAGCCTATGCTCATTCTATTATGCCTTCATGATTCTCAATCCAAATACAGAAGACTCAGCCTTATCATGCAGTTTCTTCTGCCCAGGAAGAGGGAACTACATTTGCCAAGTACAAATGGCTATTAAACTATTGTCTCTCACAATAAAATCCACCAGACTTTATTCTGCTTAATGAAACTGTGGCTGGGACTCAATTGTACCTCACTTCTCCTTTACCAGTTAGCTTCTTCTTTGAGTTTGCCTACTGGGGACAGTAGGAGAAGGTTGGTAGGCTGGAGGAGAAAGAGAGTTCCTTCTCCCTGTAAGCCGATCCACCTGATCCAGTGACTACCACTGCTGAGCACCTAGACTACTAACAGCAGAAACCAACACTAAGTCTCCAGTATGGCACCATTCTCTCAGGGGATCAACCAAGGAACAGGTCTCTCTTCACTCGAGCAGACATGCTTTCTGGATATTGATTTGCATTCCCTGCTGATAATACTTCTGCCAGCTCCTCCATCTGTGCGCACACAGAATGCTGTATTCATCATCATGATGTCCCACAAATCATTGCTTCTGACCAACAAAAAATGTGTGGCGATGAGTGAATGCCCATAGAATTCACTGATCTTACCACATACCCCATCTTCCAGAGGCAGCTGATTCAGAGAAGGAAGGAAATCTCAACTAAAGGTGTAGTAAGTAATGAGCAGTCAGAGATAAATAAGAGAAAAAGGACTTAGAACTATATCACAGGAAGTAGAATATACTTTGAACTGGCAACTGATATCTATGGCTAGCTCCTATAGGCAGAAATCACAGGCCCAAGAATCCAGGGGTGGAAGTGGCTCCTCTCACCATTACTCACAGAATGTTTGATTTTCAACCCATTACTTGGGTTCTGCTGGTTTGGAGGACTTAGTTCCAAGCAAGGGACACAACCGTGGCTTCACTGAACTGGAAGCTGAGGCTGGCACTGGCCATTTTGGACTCCTGGTGCCACTGATTCAAAGGCAGAGGGGGATAAGGACCTGTCCTGGTTGAGGTGATTGACCCAGGCTACCACAGGGAGATGCAGTGGCTGCTACTAGTAGATTTGGGGTCGATTACATCTGGAATCCAAGGGATCCTTGAAATCCTCTGGTGCTTTCTATGTCCAAAAATAAAAGTTGGTGGTAACAGCAATCCCCCAAGTAAAGAAAAACAGGCAGAACCACTCTACCAGGTAAAAGAATAGCTACCAGCTGGCTCGGGGAAAAGGGAATATGGAATGGCTATCGGAAGAAGGAAGTTAAAATATCAGTGATGGTGTTGTGAACAGTTAATAGGTCTTTGGTTATAGAAAGTCTTCAGTTATATTTTCTTCCTAGCCTCCTGCTGTGTGTGTATAAGTGAGTATATGCATGTATGTGTGTATAAATAATACTAATTCGTTTTTTCTCTCTTCCTTTCTCTTATTATTTATTATAAGTTTTGTGGATAGTAGTTAACTTGAAAGTTTAGTCTTTTTTACTCTGAAGTAATTTAGACTCACTTAGAAATTGCAAAAATTGTCATAAGTTAGCCTTTAGCTTACAGAATATTCAAGTGTGACTGTGACCAAATACAAGGAGGGATAAAATTCTCCAGAAAGAGAAATAGTGATGGCCAACCAGAGGTGACTACGATGATAGTTGGGACTTTATCTTTTCCCTTTTTGAAGAGAAGATGAGAGCATCTTTGTTTATGTAAAAGATATTGTATATTGTTAGGCAGAATAATAAATATGTTTCTTTGGTTGAATGGAATTTAAAATATGTATAAAAAAGTGTGCATGGGTCCTCAGGTACAACAAATCTGGATTCTGTCAGTTATTAGGCTACTGATAACTCCGATCCATCCTTCCATACTCTTGGAACTGGATCACCGCAAACTCTATTTCTCTTTGCCATCTGGCTTCCTGTGAATTGTAGATGGTAAAGGGACCTAGACAGAGATGAAAAGGTTGGATGAGAGAAAAACAGAAGACCTTTCTCCTTGCTATTTCTCAGCCATCTCAATAGCAATAGACCTTTACCCCAGCACTGCAGTAAAGCGGCTTTATCATGTCGGCTCAGAGATACCAGAAGCATTCACATTGGGCTCTTTGTCAGTGGTCTGAGCTTCAGATCCACAGAGCCTCTCTTCTAAGCTTCTGGGGGCTTTTAATTTATTTTTTATTCAGGTAACATTGGTTTATGACATTATATAAGTTTCGGGTGTGCAACATTATAAATCGACATCTGTAGGTACTACATCATGCTCTCCACCAAAAGTCTAGTTTCTGTCCCATTATACGTTTGATGTTTGACCCCTTTTACCCATTTTGCCCTCCCTCTTCTCCCCTTCCCCTCTGGTAACCAACGATCTGTTATCTGCCTTTATGTTTGTTTGTTTTTCTGTTGTTTGCTCATTTGTTTTGTTTTTGTTTTTATGTTCCACATGAGGGAAATCACAGTATTTGTCTTTTTTTCTGTCTGACTTATTTCACTTGGCAGAATATTCTCAAGGTTCATCCATGCTGTCACAAGTGGCAGAATTGCACTTTTTTTTATAACTGAGTAATATTATAGATACTTAGGTTGTTTCCATTTCTTGGCTATTGTAAATAATGCTACAGTAAATATAGGAGTGTATATATCTTTTTGAATTAGGGTTTCCATTTTTTTTTCAGAAGTGGGATAGCTGGATCATATGGGTCATCATTCTTTCTTAATTTTTTGAGAAAAATTAACCATACTGTTTTCCACAGTGGCTGTACCATTTTAGATTCCCACCAATAGTGCATGAGGACTCTCTTTTCTCCACATCTTCATCGACACTTTCTTGTATTTTTAATGATAGCTATCCTAAGAGATGTGAGGTGATATCTCATTGAAATTTTGATTTGCATTTTCCTAATAATTAGTGCTATCAAACTTTTTTTCATGTGCCTATTGGTCATCTTGTATGCTTTCTTTCAAAAAAATGTCTTTTCAGACCCTCTGCCCCTTTTTAAATCATGTGGTTTGGGTTTTGTCATTGTTGAGATGTATGTGTTCTTTACATATTTTAAATATTAATCCTTTATTGTATGTATAATTTGCAGATTTCTTTTCCCACTTGATAGGCTGCCTTTTCATTTTGTTGAATGTTTCTTTTGCTGTGAAGAAAAGAAGCTTCTTTTTTGACAGCTTTATTAAGACATAATTCACATACCATTAGGTTCACCCATTTAAAGTGTATAGCTCAGTGGTTTTTAGTATATTCACAGACTTGTACAGCCATCAACACAATCTAATTTTAGAACATTTTACCATCCCTAAAAGAAACCCATTCACTTTAGGAGTCACTTTTCACCCCTTCCCTGGCCTAATCAACCATTAATCTATTTACTGTCCCTATGGATTTACCAGTTTGGAATATTTCATATAAATGAAATCATACAACTCATGGCCTTTTGACTAGCTACTTTCACTTAGCATCATTTTTTAAAGTTCGTTATGTTATAGCATGTACTTTAGTCCTCATGGCTGTATGTTATTCCATTGTATGGATATACCACATTTTGTTCTGCCATTTATCTGATGATAGACATTTGGGCTACTTTTTGGCTATTATGAATGAATACTTCTACCCATGAACATTATATACAAGTTTCATGTAGACCTGTTTCCATTTCTCTTGGGTATGTACCTAAAAGTAGATTTACAAGGTCATGTGATATTCAAGCTTCTTAATTCTGATCATCTCTATCTCTTTATTTTATTTTCACAGTTCCTCCTTGCATTTATAATCACTAGATGATTCCATTTTTGATATCTCTAACCTCCGATGATTGTGTGATCAGCTCCCTGAATTAAGTTTCTTCACTTGAAGTACCTAGGGTAGTTTCTGTTTTTCTGCCTAGACTCTGGATAATATAATAACACGAAGCATTATAATCAGTTCATCCACATTCACTGAGCAAGGAATAGAAATCTCTTTAAACTTCTGTAGGTCAGGTAGAAATAACTCTCACACAATGAAGGCTGTTAAACATCAGCATATATCCTATTAATCAGTAATAGGATTTAATTGAAATCCACTGAGTGAGTGGCCGCCTTGACATAATATTTTAAGCATCTGTCCGAAATGTTTAAAACTAATACCAGGTAAATCCTGGAGGAAAATTCATTGTTTCATTTCTTCCTTTTTTCGCTCATCCACTTACTTATAATTATTTATTGATCACTTAATTTTTTCCAGGTACTGTTCTGGATGCTGGTGACATAATAATGAATAAAATAGACAAAAATCTTAATACTCATAGAGTTCATGTTTTAGTGGAAGAGAGATGATAAACAAGTAAGTATAAATGTAAGTGTCAGATATTTAATAATGATATGGAGAAATTTAAAGAATGAGAGGGAGATAGAGAGGGCTGGGTTCGAGGGTACATCTTTAAATGCATTGGTCAGGAAAGACTTCACTGTAAAGATAACATTTCAACAAACTCCAACAAGAGATAAAGGAAAAGGCATGTGGCTATCTGGGGGAAAGAGTGTTGCAGGCAGAGCGAACAGCAAGATTTTCTTTTCCAGGTATTGAGTTGGGAGGATGACTGGTTTGTTCAAGGAAAAGGAAGGAGGCCAATCTGGCTGGACTCAAATCTGGGGGTGGAAGGGAGGGTGCTGTAGGAGAGAATGTTAGAGATATAATAAAGGATCTATCCTGGAGGGCTTTGTATGCCATTATAAGGATTGAGCTTCTCTTTTGAGTGTAATGGGAAGCCAGTGGAAAGATTTTTTACGCGGGAATGACATAACTTATATTTAAACAAGATTACTCTAGCTTCTGTGTTGAAAATAGATTGTGGTCATACAGTTAGAAGGCAATAATCTGAACAGAGAATATGGCAAAAGCAGTGGAGAGGTAAGTAGTTGGATTCTGTGTTCATCGACAGAGTGCAACTGGTTTCACCATAGAAGGTCAAGGAGGCTGTTCATACAGTTAGTCAGAGAATGTGTGAGATGAGAAAAAAGTTGAAGATGAGTCCCAGAATTTTAGCCTGAACAACTGGAAAAATCAAATGGTTATTACTAAAACAAGAGGAGCTGTAGGAGGAATAGGTTCTCAGGAGAAATCATGAATCAGTTTTGCTTATGCTAAGTTTGACGTGCCTGTTTGACGTCCAAATGGAGATGTCAAGAAGTCAACTGGATATACAAATGTGACATCTAGAGCAGAACCAAAACTGGAGATACAAATTTGGAAGTTCTCGATGTATATATAATATTTATAGCCATGAAAATAATTTAGAGGGTCAAGTGAGGATTTTATATAGAAAAAAGAACAGATCCAAGTATTGAGGCCAGACGCTGTCAGACCTTCAGAGTTCAAGAAGATGAGAAGAAATCAGTAAAAGAGTTAGAATGAGTGGCTGTTGAGATTGGAGGAAAATCAGAAGTATGTAGTGTTCTAGAAACCAAGTAAAAAAAGTTTCAAGGATAAAGGTTTGATTAATAGTGTGGCAACTTCCATACCAGGGCCTCAGGACACTATGGACATAGAGAAACATACACGGAGCAGTTAGCTCTCTGTTCTATGTTAATTTGTGTTTGTGAGAATTTACGACATGTGCGTGTGGCATAAAATAGATTAATTACTCATTTCCTGTAGAGATATAAATATAATAAATTCCTTTAGTGATAGGAATATTTCATAGATTATTATCATCCTACTATGGTAATAGATTTTGCTCATTTATCTTCAACAAGTGGTTTTACATCAAACTTTGTATTGTTTTATCAATTATATCTTGAAGCAAATTATAAGGAAAAGTAGAAACGGGATTTATTAATTGGATGGCTAGGCTATTCTCTAGTGACTAATACTCTCTCAGTGGTTTAACCTGGTATATTTCTCCCTCAATATAAACCCAAAATAGATGGTCCCTCATCTCATACAGGGATCCGTGGTGGTGGAGACTCCACCATCTTGCTATTGCATTTTCTGGACCACGTAGCCTTCAAGGGTGCAGCAGCAGGAGGGAAGACTGAATTATTGGGTGGATGCTTTTAAGGACTTGGTTTTGGAACAGCTTAAACAGCTTCCACCAACATTCCAGTGGACAGAACCCAGTGATATGGTCTCAGTTAAGAAGAAGCCATAGAAACTAGTCTCCCTATCTGCCCAGGAAGAGGAGAAGAAACCAGTTTGATGAACAGGTAGTCTTGTCTCTACTGCAGGAGTAGAGAGTAAGAGAAAAAAAGATGTCAATAAAATTAATTTCCTTATAGGATATCTGAGTAATTTTGGTTAGAACTGAACCTTGTATATTTCTTTCAAGTGAATTCCTTTCTTTCTAAAGAACTTGAGAAAAACGTGTCCTTCCTTTTCAAACCATGTGACTTGAAGAGACGTAAGAAGTATTCTGACCTCATTTACACATACTTGAGTTCTATGAGCAAAAGTATTTTTCCATATGAAATATATAGGCTTATGTAAATTATTTACTGTTTTTCATAGCTTTAGACACAATTAGAAACAGTCCAAGAAACTGCAACATAATAGACTGAAAAAGGCAGGTGCTTAGAATGAATGAGATCTGTTTTCTGGGGTACCGGAAAGGTGCTGGAAAGGTAAGCAAGAGCTGGGAGGCAGAGTGTGATACCCTCTGTGTGGTGGTAACAGGCAAAATAGTAGATGCCACACAGCCAAACATGCCACACTTTGCCATCCAGCACCAAGTGTGTTTTAACAGGCAGGTCCAGCAAAGACTCCACAAAGAGCCCAAACTCAAATCATAGACAGATAGAATAAAGGTCAACAAGCAAGTAAACATCCTCAGCTTTAAGACAACGCAAAGATTGCTCTCTAGTCCTCAGAAAAGGCAAGGTCCCAGTCTGAGAAACACATTCAAAATTGGAGGGAAAAAGAGCAAAAAGGTTTGAATTAGAAAACCAGTTTACCCACACAGGACATAAAGTAAAAGTTCTCAGCACTGACTATGCATTAGAAGCATCCGGGCACCTTACCAGAGGACCCTTCTAGACCAATGAAATCACCTGGAGGTGGAACCTAGTCGCCAGTGACTTTTCAAGCTCCCTAGTTATTTCCAGTGCTCAGTCAAGACTGAGAGCAGATGAGTAGCTGCATGATAAGTTGTACATCTTTTATCTTTCTAGCTAAAGTCAGGGCTGGCTTAGAGACTGGAGGTCTGGAGATCTCACAGGAGAATAAAAAATTTCTCTAAGTATTAGGAGTCCTTACTTCGGTGTGTAAATGTACGTGTGTGTACAACATATTCACAGAAACTGACATGTCATTTGAAAGCTGTTCTGTGCTCTGAAATTTCCTACAGACTCATTGTAGTTGGGAAAATACATTAGGAGGTCACAATGGTTTCTTTCTACTTTTGACTTCAATTTAAAAATATCTAAACTATTCAAAATTTTGTTATTCAAAAGTGGGACTAAATAGCCAAGTGTTTCCAAAAGAGAGGAGCTTGTTGGTAATTAAGACATTCAGTGTAAGGTGATAGAGAAGCCTTGGACTGTAAAGCTATGGCAGTGCTGATTTCTTAATAATGAGATCCAGGTGTGAGCCCCATTGCAGGCCCAGCTGCTGTTCCCCATTAGAACCAAGCTATCGGTAGCAGTCCAATAAAACAATATTACCATCTTAAGTATTCCTATCTCCCCCTTTTTTCCCTTCTCATAACACTAGGAATGCCATAAACACAATTGCCATGGAAACGATAGCACCATCCAAACCACCGTTGGGTTTTTAAGGACTCTACATGTGAAACTGTAAATAGAAATAGTGACAATTTTACAAGTGTGGCCTAAGGAAATGAAATGGCCATTAAGTCTTGACCTGACATAAGGGCATCATATAACTTGCCTTTACCGTATCCTGAAATAAATGAATCTGTGTACAGAAATAAAAGCTATTATATCCACGATAAATTATCAGTGGTGGCCTTATGGTAGTAGTCAGTTAAGCCTTGGCACAATCTCAGTGGAATGATGGTTAAGATCTCCTTCTTTCTTTCCTTTATTCACTTATTTATTCCTTCAACAAATATTTTTTTTGCATATCACTACATACCGCACGTATACTGGATGCTGGACACACAAAGATGAAAAGACATCAGTTTCTTGTCATAGATCATGTTAGTCCAAACCAACAAATACATAAGGGCCTTATTTGTATGTGTACATTTGCTTCCTACTTTTTAAAAATTGATATATGGAAATCTGTCCTTATAAAAGATGAATGAGGAAGTGATATTTCTGGTTTGCAAAAAAATTTTATGAAATAATTCACCTGTGGATTCTTTCAAATAGTGCATTCCCTCAGGGCATTTAAGAGTTACTGATGATAGATCACTTGATTAAGGGATTACAGGGAGTCTAAAGCAGGAGTTCTCAGCTCTGGTTGCACATTCAAATCACTTAGGGAACCTGCAAAAACATAATGATGCCCAGGCCCTATTTCAAACGAACTGAATAACTCTTTCTGGAAGTTGGAATTGCACATCAGTATTTTAAAGCTTTCCGGGATTAATCGAAATGGGCATCCAGGCTTGAGAATCACTGCGCTAGAATGGGCCAAATGTTACCCACCACTTGCTTTTGTCAATAAAGTTTTATTGGAACCCAGCTGTTTCCATATATATTGTTATGGCTGCTTTCATACAACAAAGGCAGAGTTGAGTAGCTGCCACAACCGCATAGTTGAGTAGTTGCGGCAGAGATCATGTGGCCGACAGAGCTGAAAATAATTAGTATCTGGCTCTTTACAGAAAAATTTTGCCAACCCCTGGTCTGAAGAAATATCATGGAAAACTTAAAATATCCACCAATCAGCCGTCTGCAACTTTTTCCTAGGAATATAGATAAAGCAACTATTGGAATTATTCTAACAGTTGGTGAAAATTTTCATTCCACATAGTAAAATTTTATTTACATGCAGCTTTTTAGACGCGTACACTTAAAGGGTGCGGCAACTGTTAAGCCCTTGACTCTCAGCCTCAAACCCACCCTTCCACGCTCAGCTCTGTGGTGCTGAAGCTGGGACTCTGCAGACTTACCTTTCAGCTTACCAGCTGCTCTTCACTAGGTTCTGCCAATAGGGGGCGCTAGACGAGTCTCTCAAGCCTAGAAAGCTCCTTCCTGTTTGCTTTTATTTGTCAGCAGCATCCTAGCAATGCTTTTTTTGTCCCAGCAGTGACAATGCATTCCAGTAGCAACAGTTGATTCCACTTTGAAATTTTGCCAACACTCTTAGAACTAGCCTCATTATGTATCCTTGGAGATATCATCGTGCGCGGCAAAGTCCTTTTCTTGGAAGTCTAGGTCTCAGCCCCAAGCGCCCCTTCTGCAAGCTCAGAAACACCAGCACGAGCCAAACATCGCCACCTCCCCTAAGCCTGAGTCCCACTTCTGCAGGCCCCCTCCTTCACGTTTCTAAGCTTTAATAATGTCAACCTCTTCTCTTCCTCTTCTTCTTCCTCTTTTTTTTTTTTTTTGGCCAAGCCATAGAGGTGACAGTAATTTCTACAGTTGCTACTTCCATGATACATGAATCATTTTTGCCTTTTTAGTTTTCCAGTGGTGAATAATATTATTTATATTTAATTCTCTCTGTTAATATTACTGGTGTGGTTTCTATCTCCTGTAAGTGAAAGAGCCATTGTCTACTAACGGGCTCAGGAATCATAAATAATCGTTGTACCTTGTATTCTATAAAGATTGATGGATTCAAACTGTTGTGTGGGAAATGGGATGCTAAATTTAAGATGTTATGCTCTCTGTAATATAATCTACCTACATATTCATTAATAATGCCTTATTTATGCTCTACATGAAAGAATGAGCTTTGTCACTGTACACAATATGAATCGTGACTTCAGAGGAAATGCTGCTTTTACTCTTGCTGGGAATTAATGAATCAGAATTCATTGCATGTTTATAATAGTGTATGCTGCAAAGATGCAATTCGGTGAATTGAGGGGACATCCCACCACAGCTTGGTCATCTCCAAGAGATGAGAGTCAGGCAGAACATAGAGAAATCTATCCATTCACTGAACCCAAAATGTGACATCATTCTATCCATGTAAATAAGATGGAAACTAGTTCCTTAAGATGGAGTTAGAACCTCCAAAAGGGACAAATGGAATAGAGACAAGCTCATCTATGGCTTCTGATTGGTCCTTGATTTGTTCTCTAACATACATCTTCTGAGCTGATTTATATGAGCTAGCTTATCTTCATTTTTTAGTGAAGTTTCCTTTTAGAAAAATATGTTTTACTACCTTGGAATATAAAGAAAAAAGTGGGCAATTTTTCTGGATGTGCAAAATAGAGAAGGGGTCAGCAAATTATAATCCCCAGGCCAAATCTGGCTTGCCACTTCTTTTTGTAAATATTGTTGGAATACAGCCATGCTCATTCATATTGTCTTTTGCTGCTTTCACTAAAATAGCAGATTCGAGTACATAGTTCCAACAGAGACCTCATGGCCCTCAAAGCCAGAAATATTGACCCTCTAGCCTTTTACAGGAGAAGATTGCTGACCCCTGACAGAGAGAAGGAGCAGGCGTCTGTCATTACAGTGTGGCATGATGTGAGATTTTAGGGCATCAGCCACAGGTCCCAGGGGAAACTGGTTCTAAGGCTTTCCATGGCAACTATGTGCTCGAATTATAATACCCTGCCAGCTCCTGCACCTATCAATCCCCTGCTCAGCTTCTAAGATCCTGCGTACTTGTCTGCGTGTCATTCAAGCTCCCGTGACTGACTATGGTTGGAGTCGTGCCTGCCCCCTGTGCCATCCATTTGTGTCCACCTGGATCTTAGGCTCTGTTAGAAATTGGAAAGAGTATTATTTGTCCATCCCTTGCAGTACACTTGGTGAGGGCTTTGCACAGAGCAGCTAATTAGTAATTATGGCTTCATTGATCAACACTATCCAGAGAGATCCAAAAAACAGTGCATTTTTTACTTTAGAAAAGAGCACTTGAGCTATATCACTGCTGTGTGTGCATCCTATACATCAGGAATTGCCTTCAAGTCACCGTTACCCAAATAAATCCGGTAATTATTAGATAAAAGACTGTACTATATAAAAATGAAGGCTAGGAAAGGAAATTATTTCCCTCTGTAACCTTCATAGTCCTACATAAACCTTGGTTATATTAAGCATAAAGGTATATATGCTAAAAAATAAATAAACTGGATTGCTAGATGATAGATACATACATACATAGAAGGATAGATGATAGATTAGATAGATATAGATAGATAGATAGATAAGTAGATGATCGATAGATAAAGATAGAGACAGGTGGAATGATTAACATTCCCAAACAGCCCAGAGACTGGTTTTCTTCTCCCAAATGATTTCTGTTTTAAGAATTTTCTCCTTAATAACACAGTATCATCTGTCTTAAATGCTATAATTTCAGATAGTTTTCATGTTGTATCTTAAAACCAACAATCTAAAAAACTATTTAGTAAAACTTCACCTTCTCAAAGATTAAGAAAAACAAATAGTCGTACATAGAAGGAAAAATATGTTTTATGAAATTCTATAAGGAGAGAGAGTCTTGAAATGCCAAGCAATAATCCTATATGATAAAAATGAGCGATTCTTTATAGCAGTATCTATGCAACTGGAGCGTACCATAACAGCGGTGTGCAGCCAGCCTTAGATGCACCATGCCACTCCACTCGGGCTTCCTTTGTGGTCTCTCATTTTTTCCTCTCCCGTAACCCACCAAGATTTGTTTTCTTCAAAAGCTTATTGATCATCTCTCAAGTCAGAACTGCCTGGAGTGTGCCGATTGCCAGAGGTTCAGTGTCTTAAGGCTCTTCTGAAAACAAATACAGGCAGGGGCCTCTCTGATTCTTTTTTGGCAGGCTCAACTAAATACCAAAGTGACAGAAAAACAAGAAAATAAGAGATGAAGGTATCGGTAGTAATGCTTTAAATAAAATGTTCTTTGTCTTTAAAGTAATTTTATTATGTATGTTCAAGTAGCATCTAGTTTGTAAAAGTTTCCAGTTAGTAACCTACAAACTAAATAATATTCAAGCACAGTTGTGCATGTGCATACAAATAAATACATTTATATAAATATCACTCAGATTGTGTTAAAGAGAGCTATAGGGCCAGGCTTACTGTAAGCAGATTACTTGGTATCCTATATATACAATGATTTAAGGAAATCCAAGATGACTCAAAAATTTATCTATAAATGCCTGAAATTCTGAGAGTATAGTTCAGTCCCTTTTAATAATGAGAGAGAGGTCCATCAGAATATCACTTCCGTGAAGTCAGGGACCACACAATTTTTATTCTGCAGTATATTCACAGCCAGTGGCACTCAGTGCCTGGCATAAAATGGCTTAACTATTTGTTGTATAAATGAATGGAAAGCACTACCCTCTACGTGCAAATCGCCTTGGGTTGTCAACCCTTGAGACTCTTAGCCCTTCAGAACGAGCGAGTGTTTCAGGTTACCTTTATTCCTAAAGACTTATCCGGTCATTATTAAAACACCCCCAAAAAGGAAAGGGGTTTAGAGCTGCTAGGGACACTTGCACACCTGTCCTCCTCCTTACTACTAATGATAAATATATCCTTATCTCCTTCTGGAGATTTTACAGAATAAGTATAGATAGATGAACAATCCCTAAAAAAATAATAAGATGATCCAAGTGGGGCAAGTGACATTTTTCAGTGGTGACAGCCCCAAAGGTGAGAAAGGGCAGCAGGCTGCTGAGATCCCCACAAATGGTGACTAACACTTGAAATGAGAAGCTCCAAATGGCTACTTCTAGTCTCTCGTCTTAGTGAGCTAATAGAAAATGAGACCAGGAAGGGAGAGTGGCATTCTAAAATTCTGTACAAATGTTGCTTGCTGGTAGAAAGCTATCCATTTTTATAATCAGTATTCCTTCAAGGGACATCCTTGTCCTACAAAATGGTCTTTAATCTTGAGGACTAAGGAAAGGCTTCTGATAAATTTAATCTAGTTAGACTATAGGCACCATGTATCACAAATATGATATGAAAGATACCTGTTTCACCTTTGGAGGCTCTGCCTTCAGCACAGAAAGTTAGCTCGAATTCTCAAGCATCCCGTCCTCAGCCTTGGCTACACGTTGAAATCACCTGGGTCCCACCGCCAGCGTTTCTGATGTAGTTGGTCTGGAGTGTGTCATGAGCATCAGGATTTCTCAAAGCTCCCAGATGACTTTATTGTGCAGCCAAGTAGGGGGACCAACCATTCCAGTTTGCCCAGGACCGAGGGGGCTTCTGGGATGAGAGACTTTCAGTGCTATAACCAGGAAAGTTCAAGGCAGATTAGGATGAAGTGGTCACACTAATCACCGCCCTAAGGGGTGTGTGCCGATGGGGGTGTGGAGGAAGGTAGCAGCATGTGCATTTCAACAATGGGAAGGTTGGCCACACAGCTGGTTACTTAACAGCGGAATCACAGAAGGTGTCTAAAAGATTTGTATCAGAGGGCATAATCTGAATTTTATTGCATATAATTTCTTGGAAGAGCCAGTACTTTCCATATTTTCTTCTTTCTCTGACTTTTGCGAGTCTGATCTTGTTCTCGAATGTTTGCTCTCTTCCCTTAATTCAAAAAGGAAATCTTCTGTAGCAACTGGGTGCCCTGTTTAGTTCGTGCTCTGGGGAGCTGAGGCCTTTTCTGTGTTGTTGGGTCGGTGGTGGTTGACACTTGCCAACATTTCAGTCAGAGAGATTCCATTGTATCAGTCCTTTATGAGTCTGTCTGATCCAGATTTTGACAGACTTCAAAAGCAATTAGCTAGCGACCCTCGCTCAGGTCACTCTCTAGAGGAGTGGCCAGGTCGGGACTACACGGTCTTTCTGAATCTCCTAGGAAACACTGACGGAGAAGTAGCAGTCAAGAAAATCCAAATCTCATCACAATAAAATACTCCTTTTTAATATTACAAATAACGATTCTTTCCAAAAATAAGAGTTTGATCCCAACTCAACCCCAGCATGGCAGAACTAGGGGGTGGCAGAAAGCTAAGGACAGAGGAACGTGTCAGGCCAGGACGGGCCTCTTCTAATGTTTCCCCAGAAGTGAGCTTTGCTGGCCAACTGGGCCCTCGCCCAGCTGCCAAGAGTAACCACGTGTGGAGGAAGCCTCCACTGCATGAAGCCATATTCCACAAGCAGTCAAATGGTACTCCTTTTGTACTTGGCAGAGAGAGAAAAAGAAGCCCTCCCTTTTTGTTGTAAGGTTGCTCTTTTCCACGCTAGAGACTTCATTTCTGTAGATAGTCTTCCTAGGTCTTATTTTGTGATCTGTTCATCTCGGTGCCTTTCCGGTGAGCCTACATATGGGCTTTTAGGCTGGGAAGACGGGACCTCAAATAAGACAAGAAAATTGGCCCTGTCTTTTGTGAGATGAAGCACATCTTCCAGAATGAAGAGTGCTGACGTGGTGGCAAGGGTCAGCTGCCGTGTTCTATGTGCTGTTTCTGGTTGATGATACTGCAGATTTATATACATATATATGTGCGTATAGTATATATATTCAATGCATGTTCCCCAGCTTACCTATGACACTATTTGATTTACTCGATTTTACAGAAAACTGCTAGAGTGTGTCTGAAGTTACTTACTGAGCACTGTGTTAGCTTTCTGGGCTTTTCCCATCACACACCACAGAGCCACATCACTTTGCATAGCAATCAAAGAAAGGACTGGCTCCCCACCTTGTATGCTATTCCATCGCCTATCACACAACAAGGTGACTTTTAAATTGATCTTGCTCGTGGGTAAGATAAAGGTTTTTTTAAATTTTGAAGTCTTGTATCACTTTATCTTCAGGTCAGTAGCTTCAGAAAATGATTGACAAGTAATAAGGAAGGTGGGGGGTCTTGAAGCTGTGGCTGGAGTTTGTGCAAGCTGAGTTCTGTCATACCTGAGCAGAGGGGATTTTCTAGATCATGAATCAGAGCAGGGGACTGGCGTAAGCTGGGCTCCAGGGTTGAGAAGCGGCATGGGCCTGGCAGCTTGTCAGTACCACTGAGCATCACCGCCTCTGTCACGGTGGAAGAGCCCGCAGGATAGCAGGAGGATGAGAGAAATAAAAAGAAAGCGGCACAAATAAGAAATAAACAGAAGAGAGAATCTAATTAAAACAGAGTCACTGAAGAGATGACTTCCATTGCATTAAGGATATTTTTAGAAGCACCATGCTAGCATTTTATCCCTGAAAACACCACTACTTTCACCAATATATTAAAAATCTCTAGGCGCCTTCTCAAGATTGGACATTGGCCAACTCTCGCCTGCTCTTGCCTAGAACAGGAACAGGATGTGCTGTGTCTGCTATTTGGAATCTTGCTTTTTCTTTTTTTTTTTCATCTTTTCCTTGGAGCCTAAGTCAGGATTTATGATGTCACAGACGCTGTCTAGATAGGCTTCCATTCTGTTATTCTGTTACTTTTCCCCATTATTCTCACTTTTATGTCTAAGCCACCAAAAACCCAGAATTCAGCCCACTGAAACAATGTAATATATGTGCCAATGTAAATATATATGTGCCGTGTGTGTGTGTGTGTGTGTGTGTGTGTGTGTGTGTGTGTGTATAGACTGGGAAGAGTCCAAATCTGATTATACACGTTCTTCACAGAGAACACTTTATAAAGAAATAGAAGCTATAATTAAGCGTTGTTCCCAATTATACCCATTTAATTAAAAAGACTAAAGTTATTGATTTTAAAAAACTATTAAAGAGCACCCATGCTGCTGGTTCCAGACTATTGCTGGCAGACCAGTCACTCACAGAGTATAATTTTCCATTTCCTCCAGTACAATGAAACCCTTTATTAAATGCTGTCTCGCTGGGGACATATTGGTTTCTAGCTGAAGCAAGCAGGGATTTATAATCCCTCACTGCTATTTGCGTGCCCTTCAATGCAGGTTCTGCCAACACAACACAGATTTATCTCCTTTGCTTTGAAAGGATTTAGGATTTGGGGTGATTTTATCTCACAGGCTGAAGTAGCCTCAACACAAGAGATTGTGTCCACCAAGTGGCGTTTAGAACTGGATAACCTCGATTTGCTCAGGATTGTACATATGGCAAGCCAGATGAGAATGGAAGAGATATCACTATTGGGCTGCTTGAGTGTCTTTACAACATGGCAGCTGGCTTTCTCCAGAGCACATGATCCAAGACAAACGTCAAGGAAGAGGCTGCAATGCTGTCTATGGCCTAGTCTCGGGAAGCATACATCATCACTTCTGCCATGTACTCTTTGTAAGAAATAAGTCACTAAGGTCAGCTTATACTCATGGGAATGGGAAGTAGCATTTTAGCTCTTGAAAAGAGGATATCAGAGAATTCATGGACATGTTTTAAAACAATGACATGCTTGCTTTTCCTTCTACATGAATTCCTCCTTCTGTGAATATTCACTCTATTGAAGCCTTGGCTCACACGTCACCACCACGGTAAAGAGGTCTTTTTTGACCTCCTTCCATCTAAAATAATAGCTAAGTCCCTCTCTGCACCATTTCCTGATTTACTTTTCTTCAAGGCACTCTGTGATCACCTGACATTACATTTCGTATTCATTTATCTCTGTATGGTTGGCCTTCTCCACTAGAAAGGAAGCCCTATGGGGCAAGAGATATTTTGTGTCCTATTCAACATTGTATCTCCAGTGCCTAGAACGTAAGAATTGCTCAATAAATATTCATTGTTGAATATTTATTGAAGATCCATTATTTGTGAGAAGACAGCCAGCCATAAGGAAAGGGGTTTATACTGCGAGACAGGATGAAAAGATTATTAAGACAAATTGTCAGACATCTAGATGTTCAAGTAACATTTTCCAAAATTAGTTGCCCAGAGTATTAATAGGTGTTGCTCCGAGAAAATGTTCTATAGTTAATGAGAAACATTAGTTTAAACAAAGTTAAATATTTTTTTATTACTGGACTTCTCAAAGCTTTTAATATGCTAATGTGCCATGTAAATTCCCAAAAGCAGAAGTATACTGGACTTCAAAAAATTATTTGGTTATGAAATTTTCTTTTATTAAACCCACATGCAAGAGTTAGCCTTGAGGGAAGAGATAAGTTCTTGAGACAAAGGAGGTGAGTTAACTAGAAATATAAATTTGGGGCAGCGAGAGGGGAAAATGCCTTGGAGGAGAGGGAATTAGAAAGTTCAGCTGAGTCTTCTAGATGCTCTACAGAATGGAAGAGATAAGCTCATGTGCTGAGCGAAGGAAACAGGAATGATACAGAGGCCTTGAGAGGTGGAAAACATGTCTGCAAAATCAAGAAAGGAAATACAAATAAAAGAACAGCAGAACTGCTGCAAGGGCCAAACAGAGACCACAGAGGATGGGTTTGGAACAGTCCCAGCCAATACATTTTCATGACTTTCTTCTCCACCCCAATGACCACTGGACGTGAGTGGAGAAAGCAAATAAAAAGGAAACCCAAGGGCATGAACTGGCCTGACAAAGTCTACATAAGTTCAAGGAGAAAAGAAATTCTCAAGCTCAAAAAGGAAGTATTGAAAGTATTATACCTAGAGTGGAAATGAGTAAAAGGACAAGCAAGGTCCAACTCAGTCATGAAGCATAAAGCGGGGAGAACAAATGCCAGCAGAAAGTGGGGGACTAGGAGAGAGAGATACGGCCGATTAAGATGTCGGGGTCTAAGGAGGCCAGACGTGGTTTCGATGTCATGAACATGGGCTCCTCTGATTGCTGGTGAGATTCAAATTGAGAGTATCCTTGGGAATAGCTGTAATGGAAGGGAAGTGAGGTGCTGAAAGGAGGAGCCTCCACACTTCCTTGCTTCCTCATACACCCATCTCTTCTCTTCTGATGTCCTTCAAGTGTAAGAACCATGTCTCTGCATCTTTGGATCCTTTGTTTGGAGCTCTGTACCAGTTGTACAATGGAACTCTCAGAATATGTGATGGCCGAATGGATGAAAGGCCGCATGGATAACAGAGTTATAGTGAGGCTAGTAAAGTTGTCACAGTGTAGACAGGACAGTAGTGAAGGCAAACACTGGGCTGTGTGAAAATGTGACTGATGAAGTCACCCATCTGTCCGTGCTTTTTTTAGGGAACCTTGTTGAAAAGCTGAGAGTCACTTTCATATCGCTGCATTCCGTGTACCGGTGTCTTGACTTAACCAACTGGATCCCTGATCACGGCCCCCGGCCCTTTCTCTGTACCTTTCCTGTCTCAATTTCTGTCCTTTCCTTGGAAATCCCCATGACTTATTGTGAATCTAGAGCTTTACGAACCCTTCTGGCTGCCCTGCTACCTGCCCGAGGCTGGCAACTCCTACATCCTGGGAACACCAGCCAAACAAACAAAAGGTTAAATCAGGGAAAAGTTCATGCTGCATAGTGGGAATTTGGAAAACCGTGAACTAGGGGAACCCCCACAGCATAGATCAAGTCACACATCCCCAGTATTACTAATCACAAGTGAAACTTCCCACCGTTCAGAATCAAGCAAGCACTTCTCCGAGGGTGGTGGACCCTGGAATCATGTACATGCCCCACCCTCGGACTCCAGTTGAATAGGATTTGGAGGGGCCTGGTCATCTGCATTTTGCCAGACACCCTCAGTGACTGTCATGCACATAGTTTCAGATAGGGTGAGAAATGTCACGCTAAGAATTTTGCCAATGGATTTGAATATTGAAGAGACTTAGGAGCAGCAATCTGGCCAGAAGAAGGGACTTATCATATAGCAAAAACGCTGGGTTTGTTGTGAGACAGTATGTGGTTTTTGCAGGAGGTTTGGGGTGATGAGACTGAGGGGGCAAACACAGAACCCCAGCCATGCCTTACGGTCACACCGCCATTAACATTGTGCTGCCACCCGTCCTGATTACAGCCGATGATGCCTCTGAGAGGGCCCGAGTGGCGTTTGGAGGTTTTTCCATTGATGAAAGGGGGCTGTCAAAAAGAAGCCTTATATTATCCAGCATGGAGCCACACTCAAAAAAAAAAAGTGACCCTTGGCTGTTTAGCATCAGAAAAAAAAAAATGAACTACATAAAGGCTGTATTAATTGAGAGCACTTTTATTGTGAACATCAAATGAAAATTATCCGAACGGTTGTCATTGACACAAGATGCTACAGAAAAAGCTGAAATCTCCACCTCTTTCCCAAGGAATCTGCTTTGCTGTGCTCTGGGCTCCAGCTGTGCATGAGGACAGAAAGTGCCGCTGGGCACATTCCCCAGCTGTTAAGAACCCACACCAGGGCCCTGTCCGGTGCTTACATCACTTTTTTCCCAGAAGCTCATAAAGCACCTTGGCTGACCCTTCTTCATCACCTCCTAAAAAGACAAAAACGCTGTCACCAGCTTAGCCATTAGCAGGGATACGATCAATTCTTGGATTTTTCTTTAGAGCTGGTTTATAGATGGCAGCGAAAGGAATTAGCATCCATCTCACGTGCAAACTTCATTCTCTTTCAATCTCTTTCACCATAAGCAAACCGCTCCAGGTCCCTGCATTCATTCACAAAGTCACAAAGTTTCCAGCATCCTTGAAGTTTGCCCCAGTTCTCCTGCAACCAAAACCTCAAAGACACTAACGGGCCTTTTTTGACAGTAGCTATATTTCTTTGTGCACGCAGAGAACAAGAAAAGAGGGACGCCCTCCTCTGGGGAGAAGGTTTTAAAGTGGAATCAGATCCATTCCTGGTTTCAGACACAAAAGCCCAGAACTAGCCAGAGCAATCTGCAACGGCCTCCTCTTTTGTCGTCGAGGCAGACAGTAATTGATTTGACCTGCTTTATGGGGACAGTCTCCCAGGCATGACTGAGTGCTAATTGCTACTAATGAGTGGCATTTTCAACTGGCCGTCGTCTTGAGCTCCCTGTCCCCTCTCCTCCACTCAGGATTCCTGCCACTGGGTACCATGGTAAGCTTGTAGCGAGCCCTCACCCATTGCTGGCTCCACTTGCCCAGCCGCTGAAGATCATGTTAGAAAGGGCAAATTCCATTACCTTCCAAAAGGGCGATCTGGCTGAATGAGCAGCCGCTAAAGATGCACTGAGGCAATGCAGCTCTTGAGGAAATGAACTCTAAATGTTACAGGACTGTGGGAAATTACTTTCATAATGACTTTTCCTGGTGCAGCTCATTTCCCAGCATCCATCTCTCGTGCCCAGAGGAAAACCCACAAGCCCCAATCCGTGAAAGAATATCTTCTTGCCGAGTTACTTCATGGGCTCTTAGATTTCACATCAGTGCCTTTCTGTCTTAAAAGTAACACGTGGTATCACTCTTTAAATTATAATTAATTGTCAAATGAATTTTAGCTCTGGAAAAGTAAAAAATACAAGCCCCCTAGATTGGCTGTGGAATATGAGGTATCTCAGATAACACAAGTACCCAGAGCAGGGTCAAGAAACCTTTTCTCTAAAGATCCATTTTAGTCTTTGTGGGCCACGCGATCTCTGCCACTATTAAACTGCCATTGTAGGTGAAAGCAGCCAGAGACAATATGTATGGGTATGACTGTCTTCCAATAAAACTTTATTTACAAAAACAGGAATCTGGCTGGATTTGGTCCATGGGTCATCATTTGCCAGCTCCTGACCTAGAGCAAATACATGAAATCTAGATGTATACAAAATCATTATACAAAATTATTATAACCACGGAATGGTCCCAAAGGCCTGAATTCCCCTATAATTATTCATTTTAATTTATATATTTCAAATACCATGGGAACTACACTTTTTTATATATAAGCCTCAGTTTCCTAACTTGTGAAATAGTGGCTGGACTGTACTATACCTAGATTCTCTTCCGGTCTAACACGTAGAACTCCCTTCAATTCTGTGTGAATACAACCATGATCTCTACTGCCACTGCAGTCTAGGATCTCATTCCTCTCTATGCTTTGCCAGAACACACGTTCTTGATTTCCTGTTTCTCTCCTCCATGAAGCCCTTCAGGACTAATCCTGCATTTGTGCTCCTCCTCTCAACTGTCCTCCATCCTTCTCTAAGTAATGATTTAGCACATTTGTTGTATATTTCGATACAAGTGGAATTGTTCTCGAGTGTGTTCTTTTTGTGTCCTTTGCTTTGAGCAAAATAATTGAAACCGTTCTTCTGGGTGTCTGTGGATGTGGACACATTATATGCACAACTTAGAGACAAAGGAACCAAAATGTATTTAAGATACAGGTGTGCGATTGAGATACAAGTAGCAATAATAGGTTAAAACTGAGTGCCTTGGATAATATTCCTGTTGAATATAATAAAAGGAACCTTGAGATAGAATTAAGATTGATGCTTCGGGTTACTTGCAGTTTCCGGTTTAATTTTACTATTTTAGCTATCTCTACTGATAAATATCTGGAATTAGTATGCAGTAAGCTGGTCTAGGATTCACGGATTGCCTGCTAGTATATGTCTTGTGTTAGCCAGGGATAAATCCCTATTACGGATGACTGGGAGTTTTCTGTAGCACCACTGGTGGTACATATGGGGAAAGAGTGTGGCAGGATTTTTGAAAAGAAAAAAGAACTTTTTGAAGCACAGAGGATTCAAAATCAACAGAAGAGCTCAAGAAACTAGAAAATAAACAATAAGAGTAAACGCAAGAAAATAAAAGGAATAGCAAAGCCCAGGAATTCGGAGAGCGAAATAAACAATAAAAAGATGCAACAAAACAAAACCTAGCTTTATAAAAGAAGTTAACAAAATAAGGCTCTAGTAAGACTAAGAAATGGATAAAGATTATGCTAATAAACACTGTTATGACCACATAACCGAAGATATAATAGAGATTTATAAAAATCATAAAGAATTCGATGAATAAATTTATGCCGATAAATATAAAAATGTAGGTGCAATGTAAAATTTCTAGAATAATACAAGTTAGTATAGTAGACAACTAGTGCTAATCAATATCTATGTTCTTTCCTAACTGAGCACACAGCTGGACTCTGTTTCCCAGACTCCCTTGCATTTACTTACATGTGGACAGTGATTGACATCTGGTCAATGGACTGGACCCTAAAAAATGTTCAAACATTAATGTATGCATACATGTACTGTTTTGGATACTAGTAGGAAGAAAAAGCTGTCAAACTCATTTAAAAAGTTAATATGAGCTTAATATCAAAAACCAGGATAAGGAAAGTGAATTACAGATAAACCTAGATTTTTAAAAAAGAATTTTAAATAAAATATGAGTAAATAAAATCTAACAGTAGTCTTTAAAATTAATAGATCAGTTTTAGCAGTTTGCTTATACTCAGGAATACAAGATTGATTTAAAAATCAAAAAATATATTAATGTAACTATCACATGAATAACTTACAAAAAATCATTTAACTATCTCAGTAGAAACAAAAAGAAAACACTTGAGAAAATTCAACATCTACTGAAGATAAAATTCTTAGGACATTTGAAAGAGGACCTTCATTAACATCAAAAATGATATTTTAAAAGCCTATATATTACACAATATTTAATGCTAAAATGGTAAGAATTACCCACTAAAGTCAAGAAAATGACTAGGTATTCTGTTCTCTTCACTATCACTGAATATTTAATGGAGGCCCTAGCCAATGAAATAGTACAAGAAAAGAGGAATAAAGGAGGTATGAAGATTAGAAAGGAAGCGATAACTAGTCCTAATTTGTAGATAATATGATCATCTTGAAAAATCAAAAATAATCAACATAGCATTTTTAGAGAATTCAGCAAGATTGCTGATATAAGATCACCATACCAAAATCAGCGTATCTCCTATACGTCAATAATACCCAATTAGAGAGTATATATAAATGTTTCAATCAATAACAAAAAATACTGGAAGATGCCTAGGAATAAATTTAGCAATTCATGTGCAAGCTGATTTTGAATAAATTTACAAAATGTCATAGAATGGCATAGAAGAAGACCTGAATAAATGGACAGAAGATCAATAAATAAAAATTCCAATTATTTCTAAATCAGTCAGAAAAAATGAAATGGACCTAGGAAGCCCTCAAAAGAGTGTGGTACACAGAGAGGAATCAATTGATATTAGCTAGTATATCTATATTTAATTGCATATCGGCTCTATTTTTAAAGTTTACTTTATTGTGGTAAGAACACTTAGCATGAAATCTACCCTCTCTCTTAACAGTTTTTAAAATTAAATTTATTGGGGTAACATTGGTCAACAACATTACATAAGTTTTAGGTATACGACTTTATAATACAACATCTGTGCACTGTGCTGTGTGCTCACCACCCAAAATCTCTTTCCACCACCATGTATTTGACCCCCTTTACCCTCTTCATCCTCCCCCTACCTACTATTGACAGCAGGATCCTCCGCTCACCTATCGTTGACAGCAGGTACAGTGTTGCACAACAGATCTCGACAACTTAACTGTCTTGTTTAACTGAATCTTTGAGTCCATGGATTAGTAAGCCCACATCTCTTCCTCCCACAGGCTCTGGCAACCTCCATTTCACTGCTTTGATTCTATGCATTTGATCGTTTAAAATACCTTTCGTAAGCAGAATGGTGCAATATTCATTTTTCTGTGACTGGCTTATTTCACTTAGCAAAGTGGCCTCAAGGTTCATCCCTGTTGTTGCATATTGCAGAACTTCTTTCTTTTTTAAGGCTGAATAGTATTCCACTGTATGTAAATCCCACATTTTCTTTATCCATTCATTTGTCGATAGACATTTAAGTTGTTTCTACATTTTAGCTATTGTGAATAATGCCGCAACGAACATACGGATGCTAATATCTCTCTGCGATTCAGATTTCAATTCTTTTGGATAAATACCCAGAAGTGGAATTGCTGGATCATATGGTAGTTCTAGTTTTAATCTTTTGAGGAAACTCCATACAGCTGCATTATTTTGCATTCTCACCAATAGTGTCCAAGATTTTCAATTCTACACATCCTCGTCAGCACAAGTGTGTGTGTGTGTATATATGTGTGTGTATATATGTGTCTATGTGTATATATATTTATACACATGTGTATATATGTATATATGTGTATATATATTTATACATACATATACACACACACACACACACACACACACACACACACACACACACGTGTATATATATGTATGGCCATCCTGACAGATGTGAGGTGATATTTCATTGTGGTTTTGATTTGCATTTCTTTGATGATTAGTGAAATTGATCATTTAAAAATACAAATTAATAAAAATAATAATATACCTATTGACTATTCGTAGGTCTGTTTGGAGAAATGTAGGAATTTCTTATATATTTTAAGGATTAACCCCTTATCAAACATACGATTTGCAAATATTTTCTTCTATTCTGCAGGTTGCCATTTCACTCTGTTTTATGTGCTGTGCAGAAGCTTTTTAGTTCGATGTGGTCCCACTTATTTTTGTTTTTCTTGCCTGCCCTTTTGGCATCATGTCCATGAAATCATTGCCAAGACTAATGTCATGAAGATTTTCCTCTATGTTTTCTTCTAGGGTTTTACATGTCAGTACTTTTGTTTAAGTCTTTAATCCATGTTAAGTTGATTGTTGCGTGTGGTGTAAGATAAAGTTTCACCATCATTCTTTTGCGTGTTGTTATCCAGTTTCCCCAGCACCATTTGTGTCCTTTCCACATTGTGTATTCTTGGCACTCTTGTCAAAGATCGGCTGACTGTTGCATATCAATTTTTTTAAAATTTTTTTTTTGGTGACATTGGTTAACGAAATGCAGTAAGTTTCAGGTGTACAATTTAACAGTAAGGCATATATATATGTATATGTATATATATATATATATGTATATGTATATATATATGTGTGTGTGTGTATATATATTACATTGTGTGTTCCCCTCTCATAGTTAGATTTCTTTCTATCACCACATATTTGACCCCCTTTACACCATTTACCTCCCTCCTCCCCTGCCCCCTATCCTCTGGTAACTGCTAGTCTATTATCCATGTCCATAAGTCTGTTTGTTTGTCCTGTTCATTTGTTGCTTTTACATATAAGGGATATCATGTGATTTTCAACTTTTTCAGACTAGCTTATTTTGCTTAGCATGATTATCTTGAGGTCCATCCATGTTATCGCAAATGACAATATTTCATCCGTTCTAATGGTTGAGTAATATTTCATTGTATATACATACCACAGCTTCTTTATCCAATCATCTATCATAGGACACTTCGGTTGCTTCCATGTCCTGGCCACTGTGAATAATGCTGCTATGAACATTGGTGTGCAAATATCTTTTTGGATAATATGGGTTTTCGAGTCTTTGGGGTAAATACCAGTAGAGGGGCATATCAATTCTTGATCGGCTATCATGAACGGTTAATCTTGTAGAGGGCAAAAATGATGTTTGCTGTTTCCTTTATAACTCTCATTATACTTATCCTGTTACTTGGTTGATTCTACCAGACTCTCTCTCTTTGAGTGTGGATACTGTGGCTATTTCATCTTTTATTTTCTATAGTATCTAGTTCATTGTCTATATTAGTGCTGAATAAATATTTATTGAATGAACAAAGACTGAATATTGACCAAAATTATTAATGCTTGAAATACTATTGCAATATGTAGTTTCTTTCTTTTAGATACAAAGTTGACAGTTGGAATTAAAAGCATTAAACTCAGTTTAAGGTCTGGTTTTACCATAAACAGCTTTTTGCCTGAAGCAAGTCACTTCTGAGTTATGGTTTCTTTAACCTTAACATTATGGGGTTGAACTAGATGCTAAGAGGGGTGTCTTTCAGCTCTAACATCTTAATACTAGGGTAGATTTATGCTAATTGATGTTTCAGTTCTCAATCATTCTTTCTTGTGATTATCAAGATACATTTTGGGTAGGTAGGGTATAGATAATGATATACTCTGTGACCAAGAATGAAAGAAAGCTTTTTAAGACCAGCAAAATGACAATATATAGTAGTCATTAACATTGTTCCCCAGTAATCTGGTTCTCTCGCTGAGTACATGATAGTTTAAACTTTACTACTCATCTAATTTAGATGTGGTCACATGACTAGCTTTGGCCATCTATACGTGCGCAGCAATGACATGTGTCACTTTCCAGTGGAAGCTTTAAGAGCAAGTGTGTGCTTTGTCATGTTTCATATCCCTGTACCATGATGATAGTCAGTGTTCCAGATCAACATCGGTCCCAGTTTGAGGAACGAAATTCCTCAGCCAACTTTCAATGAACCTATAGCAAAAGCAAAAAACAAACCTTCATTGTTTTATGCCTTTGAATTTGGGTGATAATTTTTGTCACAACAAAACACTATCCACGTTAACACTCTATATTAGTGCCATGCTCTGATTTAGCAGTTCTTAATTTACTGTCATAATACATTGGTTATCCTTATGTAAAGTTCCTTTAGAATAGAGATATAACCTGTCTAGTTCACCATTGTATCTCCAGAGTTTGGAATGATTTCCCTCTGCTATAAATTAGACAGGATACACAGTTATCTCTACAGTACATTTATGCTTGATTTCTTACATCCCAATATATTTTTTTGAGTGAGAAAAAGGGGGAGTGGAAATAAGGATATTGGCCTGAAAATTGGATATAACCTTGAGTTTGCTGATCTGAACAGGTAGAAAAAAGATTGAAGATAGCTGAGACAGTCCCGACAGTGTACAACCCAACCATTACACCAGTTTCAGCCCTTTGAATGCCAGCACCACATCTCAAGCAGAATGGGTATTATAAAAGCACAAGATTTTAATGCGCCCATTGTTTTAGTTATCTTTGGGTGCCCTGTTTACATTCACTTAAACAATTGTTTCATGCTGAACACATAACAATGGAGATTGTTACCATACACAGTCTTTTTGAGAAATGTGAAAGAGAAAGATAAATATTTGAGAGCCTGCTATAAATAGGTACTTTTAAATATGCTCTCTTTTATAAATGTTTTAGTTACTGTTAAACATGCATACAAAAGAGTGCTTAACTCATGAGAATACAGTTCAGGGAATTTTCAGAAACTGAATACACATCTGTACAGACAGCACCCAGATCAAGAAACAGAACATGACCAGCAATCTGAGGACCCCCTTCCACCTTGTGACCACTCCTAATCCCTTTGAACTCAAAAGTTACCACTATCCTGATTTCTAATAGAACAGATTGATTTTGGCTATTTTTGAAGTTTATGAAGTTTATGGAAAAAGAACTAGAAAATACGTACTTCAGTGAGTCTGGCTTTTTTCTTTCAGCGTTATGCTCATGAGACTCACCCATATCTTTGCACATAGTTGTAGTTTGTTACTTTTGGTTGCATATATTAATCCATGGGGTGAAAATACCACAATGTATTTATCTATTCTAAATAAGCAAGCTAATGGGCATTTGGGCAGTTTGCAGTTTGGGGCTATTATGAATGATGCTGCTATGAATATTACAGTATGTATACTTTGAGGTCATATGAATGTATCTTTTAGATAGGTACCTAAGAATTCTGTTATTGGGTCAAAAAGAATGCATGTACTCAATTTTAGAAAATCCTGACAATTTCTCAAAGTAGTCAGGTGATTGACTACAAAAATGTCCACAATTTCCACTCCTTCCTTTATCCTATTCCCCTTATGATATGACTGCAGCTCCTCCCACTAAGAGGTGAAACCGATTTCCCCCACCTTTGAATCTGGGCTGGCATCGTTACTTGCTCTAGTGAGCTCTCTAGAAACCCTACTCAGCCTACATGTAAATAAGCTCAACCCAGCACGATGGATGACAAGAGGCATGTGACCGGGTCAGTGCTCATTTCAGCCAACTGCTGGCCAGCCAGCACACATGTGAGTGGGGTCATCCTAAACTAGCCTGCCCCAACTGACCTGCTAGCTGATGGCAGATGCACGAGTGAGCCAGTCAGCATCAGCCAGGCCTGGTCCAGCTCAATAGAGCCAATCAACTAACTTGTAACTAACAATAATGATTATTTTTTAAGTCACTAAGTCACACATCCGTAGACAGTGGTCGCATGTTTCATTATTTGGCAACAGTGCCTTAAGGTAGATTGTACTAACTTCATTTTATTCATGAAGAAACTCAAGGTTTAGAGAGGCTATGTGACTTCACCCAGAACACCCAGCTAGCAATGGGTAGAACCAGGAATCAAATCCTGCCTGATCTCAAAGCCCCTTCTCTTCGATGTTATACTGTTTATAAAGTCAAAGGCGCATACATATAAGATTTAGAGTTTTCAACTTCTACATGATCTCAAAACCCCTTGAGCAAAAGTTCAATCATTCTACTCGGTAGCCAACATTAGGAAGTGCTGTCATTTTGAGCCACTGCTCTCTCTTCTAGCCCAGAAGCCGATTATCCAATGTTCTAATATCCTGCAAAAATTTCCCTTAAGGGATACCCTTTAGTGTCACACTTTGGAATTTTACTTATAGGTACTTATCTGTGTTCTTCACTCCAGTAGAATTTTTCACGTATAGGTTGACTCGATTTTATTATACTTGATATTTACATATCTCTTGGCATTTAACATTAATCTTTTATCACATTTCTGAGTATAATAAACTTTCTCTGAGGTGATGTCAATACCATATATATATGAAAGAGGATGTGCAGAGGATCAAGCTGGAAGAACCAGCCTTAGGCACACTCAACAGATTTTAGACCTCGCATAGCAGGAGGTCAGGAGCGTACCATTCTTGAAGTCAAGAGATATGTGGGTGTAAACTTTAGGTGAATTTTAAATGTTTGTCTAGAAGAATAGACAGGATTGGCAGAGGGCACAGAGAGCGTGGTGGGGTCATCCTCCTATTCTCAGGTAATTCTGCATAGTACTGCCCTCCTTCCCAAATACATACTAAATAATACAAGCTTTGATGAGAGTCCTGAGTAAAAAAATTTTAAAAAGGTCACTTAGCTTCTTTGAGTTGAGGTTTATTCATATATAATGCATCCCTTTCTGAATATTTGGGATCAGAATATAGATATATATCCCTAGCAAGTGTCTGACAACAGAGCAGACACTTAGAAACTACAACTATTATTATTGTTGCATTGTTATTATTGTTGATTTATCCCACCTTAGCAATTGACATTCCACAGAATTTTTTTCCCCCCTCACAGCCCTAACATTGTCAGTCTGGAAGAAACTCTAAAATGCAGCTGGCTGCCCATCTCAATAAGTCAGCAAATATCTCTATTCTAAGCACTGCAAAAATACAAAGTAAATGTAAGACATGGTCTTTCTTTTCTAGTAGGAAGGACAAAACAATTACCCAAATGACTTATAGATGATAGGAGGTGTCGGGTGCCATAGAAAAACAAATGATTCTATGGAGCTTTGCAGAGAGGAAGGATGGCATCTGGATGGAAAGCAGAGGTTAGAAAAAATGTAATATGATTAGTGAAAAGGGAATTCCAGGCAGAAATCATAGAATGGGTAAAAATTGAATTAGGTAAGGGAAGGGCGTAATCATTAAACGATGATTTTGACTAACATGGGGTGGAGATTGGAGTCATGGGAAAGATAGCTAGAAAGTAAGACTATGGAACCCGGAGAAGACATCTGGGCTAGATTCAGGATGCAATGACACATTTTAGGTAGATACTTGAGGGAGATAAACTGGACAAAAATGAGCAGATTGAAGGAATCGGAGCAAAGTGGCCAGAGGGGAGATTTTTGCAGTGTCCTATTATAAGGCACTGAAGGCCTTGTTAGGTAGAGTTAGTGTGGTCAGATGCATAGAAAAGAAGAGTTCCATAGAAAGAGGTCACTGTGCTAAGTGAATGAATCAGACAGAGAAAAACAATTATATATGATCTCACATGTGGAATCTTAAAAAAGTCAGACTCATAGAAACGGAGAGTAGATTGGGGGTTGCCAGGGGCTGAGTGATGGAGAAAATGAGAAGATATTGGTTAAAGGGTACAAACTACCAGTTATAAAATAAGTTCTGGGTATCTAATACATGACATAGTGATTATAGTTATTATACTATATTGTATACTTGAAGGTTGCTAAGAGAATAAATCTTAAATGTTCTCAGCACAAAAAAATTATGTGAATGTGGTGGAGGTATTTGTTAGTTAATGCTTGGGTGGTAATCACTTCACAGTACATAAATGCATCAAATCAACATGTTATACACCTTAAACTGAAACAAATGTTATATCTCAATAAAGCTGAAAAAATTTAAATAAAAGAAAGAAAGGCATTCCTTACAAAGGAAGAGATATATTTAGGAAGGCTTTTTAATGACAAAATTGATTAGACTTAGCCACTGAGGTAAAAGAGAAAAGACAAATATGATTTAGAAGTTGTAAGTGTGATGACTAGGTGAACACTGGGCCCACTAACGGAAGCCAGAAAGTCAGGCAGGCTCAGCTTGTTTGGGGAGTGTCTGATGAGGTCATTGAGGCCAAATTGAAGTTTAGTATCGCCCTGGTGAGGATGTTCTTACAGGCAGCTGAAAATACAGAACTTGTATCAGGAAAGAGTTGTATGCTAGAGAGAAGAGTTGGGTGCCATCCAGAAATGAAGCTCAAATGATCTTACATCATGGAAATTAAAAATTCTGAGTCATCTAGGGAAGTGGGAAAAGAGGAAGTGAAGTTTTAATAGGCCTAGAGCAATTTATAGCACTAAAATAAAAACAGCATATAGATCTGAGTTGTCTAGGAAAAACACGTTGGTGATCAGCAATGAGAAAAATACTTCTGGGAATCCATCCAGGAGCACAAGGCCTTCTTGCTCATTGCTTCAGGCTCTAAACCTCCTTCCTAATTTGGGGGTGGCTCCAAGTTCCTGTCTAGTTCCTCTCTCTAGCCCTGGCTTCAAAGTCTGGCTCAGTTTTCCAAATTTTCCCCTTCATAGAGTTTCAAAAAGAAGCTCACATTCTCCTTTTTTTTTCCATCTAAGTATTCCTCTTGCAAGCACAGAAATAGATAAGTAACAAATGATTGTAGACAACATGAAAACTTTAAAATGCTGATGTTCATTATCTCTGGTCTTCATGCAAATATCAGGGAATAGTATGCTACAACCAGCGTGTACTGGCTCATGAGAGCTGATTGTTAAATTTTCAAAAATTTTGCAAGCCAGTGGTTAAACGTAGCTATTGTTAAAAATTAAATTATACAAAGTTGCAATGAAATAAATTATGAAAAACAAAAATAGTAGGCAAACTCATCACTGCCTGTTTTACTGTTATCAGTGTGCTTAAAGCAATTTGTCTGTTATTTCTGTATGGTGGGAATGCTATACAGCAATGCACTATTGTGTACCAGTTTCCTATTCTGCACACAGTGACATCATACTTTTTCATTTTCCCTTAGAGACCCAGTTGTTAACATCTGCCAGTACATCAGTGCCATGAGGCATGCGCAATGTCATGGAGGCGCACTAGGTTGGAGTCCCAGTTCCATTCTCTGCTGATAGAACAACCTTGAGCAACTCACTAAATGTCTCTTGAGTGCCTGTGAAAGTGTATATTAATTCTCTTTTCTCAGGATGATATGTGTTGAGAATTTGCATAGTCTCTTGAGAAGCCATTTCCATCTCTTGTCTAGGGAATTAGCCTGCCTGCCTATGTCTGAGTGGGACAGGAACAGGCTGTGCCTAATGCCCAGGTACATTTGGGTGGTAACTACTATGTGACTTGGTGGGATATTTGATCTTTCTATGCTCAACACTTAACCTTCTCCCTGGTAGCATATGAGACCAGTCAGGAATGTTATCGTATCCTAATTAGAGGGAATGATGGTGTATGTCATATCAGCAATGTTAAAGTATAACTAATATATTCTCATTTACCTCCTTACCCAGGAGAAAGCATCCCTAAACCTGTTGTTAAAACATTACAATATCAAAATAATTCAAAATGCAATTTTCTGAATATACATGCTTTCTAATGAGGGGGAAAGAGTAGGTGGGTGTGTTTCTCAGGTACTGTCATGGAATACATAAGATAGATTTATTTTTATAACTCTGGTTAGTAGAGTTATGAGCTAAAAGAAAGCTCTAAGTTTTAAAAAATGGAATTAAAAAATAAGTATTGAAAGAGTGCAGAAAATGATCTGCATCCTACATGATGACATTTTGTCAAACCATCTGTAAAATTTATTTTGATGGGTTTCAGAGCCCATTTTTTCAGCCTGAAAAGTACATTCAAGTTCTTCATGTCAGTCTGTATGATTGGACGGTTGGTCTAGCTGATTCTGCCACCTGTCTCAGTCATCAGTTCTTATTAGTTGTCTTCGGATGAGGAAAACAGTCTCTGGAATTCTATCTTCTTTCCAAATACCAAAAGTTGTTTCATTTTTATTTAGATATCAGCATAGCTTTGTTTTTTGAAGACTTCTGTTATAAATTCAGATTTTCCATGGTGTGTCTGTTTATATAATCCATTACTATTTGTGAAAAAATATATAACTTTTTAAAATTAAAGATAAAACTGACGTGAATATTGGACTTGTCCTACAACTTCCAAATATCCAAATAACATTTAAGAATGTGTATCTTGGGGTTAGCATATTACTCATTTCAGATTCCTAAAATTTTTATGTTACTACACTGAATATCCAATTCCCATATTATAGGATGAAAACTAAGTTGGTCAAAGTTGAAGCAAGTGATACGATTGAGTTGATCTCAGTGCCACAAAAAATAAAAAACTGAAGTTCAATTTATTGTATGCTATGTTTAAAGAATAATCCCAAATGACAAATGTCCCAGGAAGAGCTGTAAGCACCCAAAGCAAAGATAAGAGATCCTAAAATCAAATATATGCGACATGAGGTTTCAGGGAGATTTTCAAAGTACATATATACAGAAATGAATGCAGAGATTGCAAAATATTGCATTAGACAGAATACAGATAACCATAACTATGAAATGTATCTTAGAGTCATGATACTTCAGATAGTGGGCTATGATTAAAACTGGAAACTTAACATTAATTTTAACATGCACCTCAACCAGATAATCTAGGATACTGGCCACATACTTGAGATTCTTCTTTGGGAAATCAACATGCTTATAAGTAAATAACTTGGTGAGTGAATATGTGGGAGATTTTTACAATAGCCTCTCTTTCAGTCTCTCTGAGTATCTTCTGTTGCATTCATATTTTCAAGAGACACGAGTGCTTATATATGTGAAGCATAGGAGATATGTGAAGCATAGGAGATAATGCAATGAAAAAGAATAAGATCTCTCCCACCAGGAGTCACATTTACTCTAGGAGGACAGATACTTAAACGAGTAATTATTATGTTAAGTAAAATAGAGATAGACTAAAAGTCCTACAAGAGTATCTACCTACCTTTCAATTCTAATTGAAGAGTTGAGAGCATTTTTTTCTAACAAAGATTTTTAAAAAATATTTCTAAACTAAGATTTGAAATTCAAGTTGCATTTTCAAACCCTTTTTCAGACTTTCAAAACTAAAAATGCTATATGAATCACAGGGGTGCAAGGAAGTAAGGAGAAAGGCATCTGGGTAGACAGATGGGACCTGAGGGGGGAAAGACTAGGCTGTGGGGGTCTTTGGAGCCAGCTCTTCTTCCTACCGTGCCCTCATTTCCCTCTTCAAGCAGCAGATCAACTAGTTTCAGGCTTTGATCCAACAAAATCAAACTTAGTAAGTTTTTGACAGAGCGATGTGAGTTCATCCACAGAGGTCAGCACCATCCAAATCAATTTAGAGCTTCTAGTTGCTTAGGATCAGGATTAAATCCATCAATCAATCGTCAAATACAGACTTACTTCACATAGTGACTGTTGTTGGTTAATGGTTATCTTCCTAAGAGCTCTCAGAAAGTTATTCTACTTTTGAGATGATTCTTTTTTTCTGTTTGCACCCCAAAAAGTACTAAGTAAAAATACACTAAAGTAATAATAAATCAACATTACCAATTCAGAAAAAGATACATTGCACAGTTTACTCAAAAAGAGAGTTTCTCAGAGAAAAATCATACAGAACGTATTTGAATCTTGTGGCTTATCGGAATGAATGCAGATGCTTTGCTTTGAGTTCATATACCCAGTAACCAATTGTATATGATATTCCAGCTGTTGTGTCTATGATTTTCACATTTCAAACTCCTCTCAAAAATTAGTCTTTACTTTGACCAATAAGTGATTTTCTGTGCTATAATATTTTTAAGGTCCGTTTGAATGAAGACTAACCATAATCTCCCAAAAGGTTGAAAAATAATGGACAAAACTGGGCAGAGATAAAAATACACCTTATAAAGAATGACTTCCCTGATATACCTTCTTCACCACCCCCAGACACTCTCAAGACTGCTTTTTTGCCTTTTTTTAAGTGTAACAAGCTTTTATTATATTTTATTTTCTTCCAAGTTGTTATTACTTATAGAAGCCTATTTTCATTGTCCAGTTGAAATCCTTTTCTACTTGTAAGAAATTAATTAGGGGGTCTCAGGTTGGAATGGGGTGCAGCAGAATTTGTTTCCATTAATCTTAATGCAAACATTTTTACATATAAAGCTTCTCACTTTGCGTCTACAGCCATGCTAACCCTGAACAAGCCTGATCCTGACTGATCTTGGAAGCTAAGCAGGGTTGGGCCTGGTTAGCACTTGGATGGGAGACCACCTAGGAAGACCAGGTGCTATAGGCATAAAGGTTATTTTTTAAAAAATAAGAGATTGTAAGCTGACAAGGTCCTTGCAATCTGTGAGCTCAACAAAGGATTGCGTCACCTAAAAAAATAATAATAATAAAATAAAGTAAAGCTTCTCATGTTGCAGTCAGGTTTGCGGGGACAATTTAAAGTCATTATGTGAGGGATAAGCATATTCATTAAGGAACCACCATGTTTCAGAAATGGTGCTAAACAGGGGCAAACTTGGTCTGTGTGGCCCCTGCCCTTTTGATGTTTATGGTCAAGCTGGGAAGGTGGTTGAAATCATTTTTCACTTTCCAGAGATACGTCTCTACCTGCCTAGAGTTAGTCAAGACCTGCATTCCCTGGAAGGATGTAAGCATTACACTAGTGACTTCATGAAGCCAGATTCAGAGTGAAGTATCACCCTAACAGCCTGGACCCTTGGAAACCATTAGGGTCGGCCCACCTCGGTCTTCTGAAATAGGTGTTTATCTTAGAAACCTGAGTTAATAAAGCATCTAAGATCACCTAAAGCATCGTTAACCCCTAAAAAAATCCTGTTTAATAGTCATAACAACTGTAATATATTCAGCACCTTTTAGGGATCTATGGCCCTGAACCCTCAAAAAAAAGAACTCTTGCTTTGAAGCTCTCGTTTGAAGTTTAAAGCCTAGGGCCACCAGGCATTTACAGTCCTGATCTGGCTGCATAAAGGAATTTGCAAAGCAGTCCACTTTATGTTTTAGCATCCCAGATTCACAGTAAGAGGGGTACAATAAGAGGGGGGAAAGGCCACCTGCTCACTGACATGGGAGAGACATAGACGTGAAGGCCAGTTCGTGTCCTGGTTAGCTGAAGCACTGAGGGAGAAATGCACCCATCTATACTGCTCTGGTCTGTAGCTGGGGATCTGTCAGCCACAAGGATGGAAAGAGATGCATACCTAAAATAGGGCCCCTAGCCCACTATTGCTCTCACAAAGCAATAATGTGTCATCTACCTGCCTTCCTAGGCAAATATGGGCAGTTTCTAAACCATAGCTCTTTCACAGATTTGTAGGTACCTTTGACCAGTAAAGCCACTTAATATACTTCTATTTGCCTTTCTGTTAATTCTCAGGTTTAGGAAAGGGAAGATATGGTCACTGTGAGTCAATAGGATGAGCTGCAATTCAGTGAAAATGCCAAGGTAACCTTATGGTTTTGTAGGAAAGTAATAATGGACAAAGTCAAGGGGAGACAATTGACATCAAAAAGCTACTTGGCAGTCATTCATATCTTTGCGGAAGAGATGGAAAATAATGAGTTTTAATGGTAGTTTCAGTAAAAGGATAATATAGCTATACCCATCTAGTACTGATGAATGGCCTGACATCATCCCTGAGGAAGGTATTAGGTTAGATATGCTTTTTTCCCATGTTCAAACTTTGGTCTGAACTGGGGATCCACAGTCATCTTCTGTAAAGGGTCAGACAGTAAATACTTTAGGCTTTGTGAACCATACAGTTTCTATGACAGCTATTCAACTATGCTGTTGTGGCATGAAAACAGCCATATTTAATACATAAATTAATGGATGTAGCTATGCTCCTGTAAAACTTTATTTACAAAAACAGATGGCTGCTGTATTTCACCTGCAGGCTGTAGTTTGCTGACCCCTGGTCTATTGGATTAAGCAGTTTTATAGTCCAGTAATATATGTGTGTTGGGAAGAAGGGAATCTTTCTAGAAGAGAAAAGGGAGAATAATTGCAAGAAAATATTAATATGTAAGAGAAAGAGAAAGTCACTTTGAGGAGCAGAAAAAGATGAAAATAATTTAATGTATCTTTTCAGTCCTACAAGGGGCTTTGGAATCCTCATTCCTACCCTGCTTATTTTATAGTTGAAGCAACTGAGGTTTAGAAAAGGAGAGTGATTTGCTAGAAGTCACATAGCAACTTTATCCAGATATCCTGGTTCACGTATTTTTCCAATAACCAGGGTCCTTTCCTGCGCAGATTTTCTCTATACAACCTCAGAATCACTTTGTTCAACCCTCAGCATCACCTCACATTGCTAAATGCTAAATTGCTAAAAGATTTTGATAGTTATAGGTACTTGGGAAAAGAGCATATGGTGTCCACAGGCCTTTGACAGTGACGTCATCCACAGGACCATAAACAGGGAGGTCTGAGCACTAAACTTTATTGCCCACACCTTGAGGTTTACTGATTGAAAAGATTTGCTTTACTATAGGGTGATGAAAACTAGCTGTTTGAAGTAGGAAGAAATAGTCAATGTAATTCCACTTCAGAGTTGGCAATGAGGACCTGGAAATTGCAGTAGGTTAAATCTAATTTAGCAGATTGAAATTTCCCGGAGAAAAGTTTAGTAGCATGTGAAAAAGAGATGGGAAACTTTTGCACCAAAATACAGTGGGAGGACAGACCAAATAGACATTTTTCTAAAGAAGACATCCACGCAGCCAACAAGTACATGAAAAGATGCTCAACAGCACTAATCATTAGGGAAATGCAAATCAAAACCACAATGAGATCTCACCTCACACCTGTCGACAAAAAGCAAGAGATAACAAGTGTTGGTGAGAATGTACTATTGGTGAGAATATAAATTGAAGCAGCTGCTATGGAAACAGTATGGAGGTTTCTCAATAAATTAAAAATAGAACTACCATATGATCCAGCAATCCCACTTTTGGGTATTTATACAAAGGAAATGAAGCAGGATCTTGAAGAGATATCTACACTGCCGTGTCCATTGCATTATTATTCATAATAGACTATATGTGGGAACAACCTGATCTGTCTGTTGACAGATGAATGGACAGAGAAAATGTGATATATAATGGAATATTAATCAGCCTTTAAAAAGAAGGGGTGGGAGAAATAAGGGTGTACATGCTTTCATTTATAAGATGAAAATGGTCTGAGGATCTAATGTATAACATGGTGACTATAGTAGATAACACTGTTTTGTATAATTAAAATTTTCTAAAAGAGTAGAATTTAAGCGTTCTCACTACAAAAAAGGTGACTATGTGAGGTGATGGACATATTAATTAAATTAAAGGGGGTGATCCTTTCACAATGTATACATATATCAAATCATCACATTATATATTTTAAATATCTAACAATTTTATTTTTTAACTATACCTCAATAAAGCTAAATAAATGAATAGCTCTGGCTTCTATGCCGAAAGCAGCTGCCATTTAGAGGGGGTCAGTGGAGTTCTCCAAGGTCAGGGACACTGGGCATCCTCCCTCATAAGCCCTAAATAAAGGAAGACCTGGGTTAGGCCTTCAAGGAAATTTGCAGCTCTACAAATATCCAGCCCACTAGACAGTCTTCCATTATCCTCCTAGACACCTAAGTTCAGGCTGAACTCAAAAATATTGGACATAGCAGAGTGTAACCAAAGAGGTAGGGAATCTGGAGCCAGAAGGTCTGGTTAAATTCTTCCTTTGCCATTTACCAGCTAAGAGTCTTCGACAAGTCATGGTACCTTTCTGAACTCTGGTTTCCATGGCTATAAAATGAGGACAGTCATTTCTGCCACATGGATTGTCATGAAATTCAACTAAAATTTATAGGAAAGGATTTTGTAAACTATGACTTTACTAGCCTTTGCTAATTATCCTTAGCAGTCATTTATTCAGCCTTTCCTGCATTCATCTACCAGCAATCATTTATTGAGAACCCCTAACGCTTACTCTACGATGAATGATGCATAGTTCTTGTCCTTTAAGATCCGCTACTTGCCTATTCCCTGAGAGTCCATGATCAGCCAAGGGTCCTGCCACAGAATCCGAAGCCTACAGCTTCCCTTGGTTCGTAGCAGTTCTTCACCAAGGCGACACACGTCAGACTTCTACCTTCAAGGAACTTCAATTTTATAAAAAGATACAGTTCCCCAAAGCTGAGTTTACAAAACTCTCAAAATATAGGAGATTCAAGTTATTTTTTTTCTGCACATTTTTTTCTTCCAATATATTACTCATACATGTTCAACAGAAGCTCAATTTATCTAGGGCCCCCAGCCTAGCCATCTGTTGCATGTAAACATCAACAATGCATGCATCTAGTTAATTATGGTTCTTAAAATCTTGACAACCAAGAGATAATAAGTGCTAGGTGTTGGTGCTGACATCACAGTGGAAAATGTAAAGATCTTTGGTCAAAATGGATCTGTAATAGATTTACAAAGGAAGACAGGAAATTTGGAAATAGAAAGAAAATATAGATTTCACAAAAAGGAGGCATGCACATCAACATGGACAAGGAATGAAACTTTAGAACTGTCGTTTATGTAATAGAAAATAATTCTAAAGTCATTTGAAGGAAAATATGGGAAGCAAAATATAATTTTTCAAAATCCAAATTCACATATACAATCTTGCCTTCGTTGGCCCCTCAGGCCAAATGCATATCTATAACAAATATATATGTGGATAAATCTCCGATGAGGAATAGTTCTATCAAATATGTTTTTCTGGTACCCATTTCTGTCAACAAACATTAATTTAATATAAATTATTTATTGGCCTACAGTACTATTCTAAGAGAAATAAATGACAAAGCAGTGGTGAAATTGACATGATCTCTAAATTAAGGGAATCACCAACTCGCCTGTGATTTTTCTTTTTCTCTTGCTCACAATACCAAATGAGAACTTGTCTCTGCACTGCATTAGAAAGAGATTCCAAATAGGGAATATTAAATCCATTTACAGAGACTATCAGCCGCACTTGAACAAATAATGATAAAATGAATTTATGATGTTGATTTACCCTCATTCTTAAAATAGACTCAATGGCAGCTGGTGTCAAATGAGAGGTTAGAAAACCTTATACTACACTGCCTCACATTAATTGCTAGAGCTCAACTGAATTCATGTCCTCGGTATCTTCCTATTAAAGGCATAAACCCCACTCTTTATTCCCACCAAAGTTTAGTCTGAGGAATTTGGATAATTCTAATTTATTCTCAATTGTCGGTGAGGCTATATGCCATGTGAGGATTGCTGACTCACAGAAATTATTGAGATCATTTGTTCTTATGGATCCTCACAGAAAGAAACCTAAAGAATTGATACACAGTAAATAAACAATCATATATATTCTCTCTTCTGCTTTACGAGAGAATGCTTTCCCACCCCTTAAAGAAAAATCTTGTTTCCATAAGGAATTCACTCAGATTTCAATTTCTGCTCTTGACTACAGGCACATTTGTCATCCTAGATCAGCAGTCACCCCTGAAGTAAAGACCTCCGTTCTTCAATTCTTCTATGACCCAGGAAAGCTTTCAAATGTTTGTAGTGTATCTTTGCTACAAATATTAAAAATCCATATAGATAGATAGATGATGTAGATATAGATATAGATGTAGATATAGATATATTAGTTTAGGTTGACCCTAAATGTTCACAGGAAATTCTAAATGCATCTTTAAACAATTATTATAAATCTTTTTGCCAAGCCAAAAAAAAATGCTCTTGTAATTTTGTTTACCTAGAATACAGTGAATTGTAAAAATTACCACTAAGTCAATAACAGCTTTGGGGGAGAAAAATAGAGTATCACATTGATTGTATATAGTTATTTCAAAACCATCAAAATATTGGGGGGCATATGCCTTAGCATTGAGGCAATGTCTTAATTCATCTGTTTTATAAATGTGAATTTTAAGATTTTATGTTTGATAAAAGAAGGGAATACCTACCAATGTTTGTAAATATGAAGGATGTGGGTACCACACAAAAATTATGAAAACATGTACTTCACTAGTCCAGGTGTCCAAATATATCATAATGGGCCAAATGATGGTCAGAGAGATGATTTTTAAGAAGTATGTGTGTATATATTTATGTTTTTCCTTAGCTTTCACAATGATCTGTACAATCTGTGTTTGAGAATAGATAGAGAAGACTGTGAACTTAACCGAGAACAGTGTATTCAATTTCCTTGGCTGATTATACACAATCCACTTGGGTTTCATTTATCTTAATCATTTGGGAGTAATAAGAACAGCACATCTGACATTCCTATTGGTGAATCCGACCAGACCTTATTTTACATTGAGACTTATATGACTACATATTAATCAACAGCCTAGAATCAGCTGACTTGGTGCAGAAGTGGATGGAGAAAATAAAGACAAGAAGATCCTGAGAGGTACTTTGAATAGAGTGGTGGTTGATACCATACCTATAGATCCAGAAATAGCTTAGAAAGTTTATTTTTAGAACTGTTTTACCAACTTCCATAAAGGAAAGAATAAATAATTGCACTCTGAGGCATCAATAAAAATCTCTCACTTGGGTAAATTGGGTAAGGATCTAGGTTGTCTCTTACTTGCTGCATTTGTTTCCTATTGATGCTATAACAAATTACCACCAACTTAGTGGCTTAAAATGACACAGACTTATCATCTCAAAGTTTTAGGGATCAGAAGTATGAAATGGGTTCCATTCAGCTGAAATACGGTGTTGACAAGGCTGCATTTCCCTTACTTTTCCGGTGTCTGGAGGTTCTTTAGGTCATGATCCCTTCCTCATATCACTCCAGATTCTCCTTCCATTGTCACATCCATTCTCCTTATCTGCTCCCATCATCACACCTTCACTATCTCTGACTCTCCCGCTCTCTTCTTTCCCTCTTAAGAACTTTTATAATGATGGACCCACCCAAATAATTAACAATAATATCCCCATCACAAAGTCTTTAATCACATTTGCAACAACCCTTTTGTAAGGTTACAGAGATTAGGATATGGACATCTTTGGGGGCCATTCTTCTACCATACTTTCTTCTGGCATTTCTTCATTCCTTTTAAAATGCGAGCTCTCAAGTGATGCTCTATTGTCCATTGGCAAACTGCAAGATTCTCTGGACTCCAACAGATATTCTGCTACTGCCACACTACTGTCTTTAGTGTGGCAAAGTCTAAAACTCCAAGAGTGGAAAAGCAGATAGTACCGCCTAGGACTTGTTACAAATATAAATTCTTGGGCAAAATCAGAAACTCTGGGAAGTGGCCCAGGAATCTATGGTCTTCCAGGTGATTCATATTTAAGTTTGGGGACCACTGGTCTATACTTGTATTTCTGATATGTATTATTTACATTGGCTTTTATTATTTTAAATCAGTGTCAGTCACATCCTTCTTAGTTCTAGTGGGCTTCACCAGCTGTAGCAAAGATGCAGGTATTGGGTAGGGTGAATAGGCCTTGAGCTCTTTTGCGTTCAAAGGATGCCAAAGTCTTAGGGAAAGCCATTTCATTTCATGTTTTATCCAATCTCCTTTTAATGATTCTTTTTTCATAGAAGTTTTCTTTGGAGACCCTCAAGCATTCCTAGGGCCTGTTAGATACATGATGAGATTAGAGAGTGCCTATTCTGTGTCAGGAATTCTGTAAAATGTTTCTCATTTAGTATCTCATCATGATCCTCATCTAAATCTTAGTAAATAGATAAAATGCTCCCTCTTTTAAATAGGAAGAAATTGAGGCTTAGAGAGACAGGTTTCACACATCAGTTTGCTTACTCACAGTACACCCAGGTAAACATAGCAAGAATATTTCTGAATAAAGCATAAGAGGAAAGAAAGGAGAAAGGGAGGTCCCTGTATCCATAAAAGTAGGAAGAGACGGGATTCAAAGCCACATCCATCTGATTTCAAACCCAACTTCATTTCATTATGCAACATTGCCTCTGATGTGTGTCTGCCTCTGTGTGTACATGTGCCCGTATAGCCATATAGCCATGTACATGTGCCCATATAGCCATATGTATATCATGCCCTGTAAATAATGACTAACTTAAACTAGCAATCATGGATTAAAACTATTAATAGTTTTTAGTTTGGGTCGTAACAATATATCCATTAAATTACCAAGGAATCTTTTCAAACACATAGACAAATATAAACCCAATTAATAAAACTATCATTTAGGTATCAGTAGTTATAAATACATCTTTATGGTTTATTTTGTATGTGACATGTAGAAAGACTAAATGTGTCTTTGAGGAAGAATATCCATGGTGAATTTTACTTTGCCCATAAAAACCAATGTAAATCATTTATTCATTAGTTATACTCTCATTTACTTACATCAAAACATGTATGTTTTATAACATAAAGTTACTAATGGTGTTGACAGCTGAGTACACTAAGATTTTTTCAAAAGTAAATTACATAGAATTTTTCATGGAATGTGTGCACATGGTAGCAACAGTTATTTATAAATTATGATTTATGCATATTATTAGATTTTCATGCCCCCAGTATAGGGATTTATAACCTGGAGTTCACAGACTAGGGCAGAAGTCCCCAGCCTCTTTGGCACCAGGGACCGGTGCTCCTATGAGAATCTGATGCCTGATGATATGAGGCGGAGCTGAGGCGGTGATGCTGGCGCTGGAGAGCGGCTGCAAATACAGATGAAACTTTACTGACTTGCCCACTGCTCACCTCCTGCTGTGCGGCCCGGTTCCTGACAGGCCATGGACTGGCACCGGTCTACAGCCCAGGGATTGGGAACTTCTGGACTACGGGACCCATGGACAGAGTTCAAGGCCTCCATGAGCTTGATACCACCAAATTCTATGCATTGTATTGTATCTATTCATTTAAAAACATTAATTCTGAGAAGGGGGACATAGATTTCATCAGACTGCTAAAGAAGTCCGTGGTACAAGAAAAAATGACCTGATTTAATGAGACTCTTTTTTATAACAGATAATGTATAATCAAAGTTACATGCGCATTTAACTGTTTTCAGTTATTTAATTCAATTTAAGATGATCAGCTCAACAAAGAGTTAATAAACGTAACCCTTATTCGAAGCACTGTTTTAGGTGACAAAGCCAATTTTTTTCTTCCTTACAGGAAGTTTATTAGTCTCTCTCTCAATAAGTTTACAGTTGATTCAGAAAAAATAATATTTACAAAAATAAAAAATATATTACTATAACCACCACATTAAATGGCTAAAACTAAAGGTTTTAGGAAAGATCTTAAAACCAATGATTTAATTTAGATTTCCTAACTTAGTTCAAAGCAGAATATTCTTTCCTGGAATGAAAGAAATGATTGGCTGGGGCCAGATTTATGCATTTATATTTCTGGTGGAAATTTTATGATCACTAACCATTCTCTAATAGAACTGCACCTGCAGCTTTTTCTATCGTGTTTAGCAGGGTTGTGCAACTAGGCAATGTTTGATTATGTTTGACACTTCAGGCATTAGTCTTGTTAGGAGCATTGCTTAAAATTCATAACAAACAGTTATGGTGAAATGCTACAGAATATAATGGATGTGTGAATTTAGAAACTCTTAATTTATTTAACTTTTTCCATCCATTTATTTACTTTTTAAATTTATTTTTCAATTACAGATGACATACAATATTATATTATTTTCAGGTGTACACATAGTGGTTAGACTTTTATATAACTTACAGAGCGATACCCTCAATTAGTCTAGTACCCATCTGATACTGTACTTAGTTATTATAATATCATTGACTGTATTCCCTATGCTGTACATCCCCATGACTAATTTTGTAACTACCAATTTGTACTTCTTAATCCCTTCCACCTTTTTCACCCAACCCCTAAACCCTCTCCCATCATGCAACCATCAATTTGTTCCCTGTATCTATGAGTTAATTTATGTTTTGTTTGTTCACTTATTTTGTTTTTTAGATTCCACATAAAAGTGGAATCTTAGCATAATACCCACTTAGCATAATACCCACAGGGTCCATCTATGTTGTTGCAAATTATAAGATTCCATTCTTTTTTATGGCTAATACTCCATTGTATATATGTACCATATCTTCTTTATCCATTCATCTGTCAATGGACACTTGGGTTGCTTCCATATCTTGGCTACTGTAAATAATGCTGCAATGAACATAGGAGTGCATATATCTCTTGAAATTAGTGTTTTCATTTTCTTTGTATAAATACCCAGAAGTAGAATTACTGAGTAGGCAAAGCAACCAAGGCAAAACATCCTTTCAGAAGAGGACCCAGGTAAGGGGTTTGGTCTGAGTACTTGGCATAGGAAGAAGGTATAGGAAAATTACATAAACTAGACATGATTGTATTTATTCATTTATCCACTTATTCATGTATTTAACAAATATTTATTTAGCATCTGCTATGTGCCAGACACTATTACAAGCACTGGGTATAGAGCAGTAAGTAACTAAGACAATGCCCTTGCCTTTGTGAAAATTACATTCTGATCATTCATTATTTTAGTTTTTAATTTCATTAAAAATCAATTTGAAAATTAATGATATCCATGACTCAGACCTATGGATTCTGTTCCAAATGAGTTACAGTGAAACATGGAGATTCGCATCTTTTCAGAGCTCCTGTAGTGAGTCCACTGTGCAGCTGGAGCTGAAAGTCGTTGTCCCCAGATCAGTTGAGATAGGTTATGTTCTGAAGCAGGAACAAATTAACACTCAAATCTCAGTGGCTTAGAATAAATTCATGCTAATAGAGCAACTGCCACCTCAGATGTTGCTGGTGTTTCCCTCTATTCCTAGAGAGACAGAGCTCTGGAACTCCCAACACAGAAATGAAATGCCACTCTGGTTTAAAAATGATGTACATCTCTTCTAATCACAATGCCTTGGCCAGAACTACTCACATGAGACCACCTACCAATAAGGGGGCCAGGAAGTGCATATCTATCATGACCAGAAAGTAGAGGAAGCCATAAATGGTTGTTGACCAGCATTAAATAGAATAATTAAGGACAGATATTAAGGATAACCATCGTTGACCAGTATTAGTGATCACCATTATTCACCACCACTAAGGATAACCATTAGGGTTAACCATTTTTGACTAGCATTTGGGATAACAATAAAGATACACACTACATTGACCAGCATTAAGGCTAACTACTGTGTATTCAGGATAAGCATTATGTTAACCAGCATTAGGATGACCATTAAGGATAAGCATAATCTTGGCTATCATCAGGACAGCCATTGTGGACCAGCATTAAGGATAATAACTAAGGATAACCGTACAGGGTCCGTCCTTCAGGCCAGGCAACTCAGATATTGGATTTTTGGTCTCTATGTAGCCCATCCTGACTAGTCAACCTCTCCATCTTTGCTATATTTTGAACTACAAATATTCCTGGCCCACACTCACTGCCCAGGAGGCATGAGCTAACTCTCTTTTGTATTTCTATAGCATCGTGAGTACAGTTCCTCCACAGTATGCACCACGATGACTTTGAAATAATCTATATACATTGCTGAGAGTGGGAGCTATGATTTGCTTTGGAATCCCTAGCATGTAGCATGAGGTCTGGCACATGGTATATGCTCAAGAAACATTTGTCGAATTGATCTGAATTAGGGCTATTCCTTAAATGAGCCCTAAGATCCTGGAGCAACTCCTAGCAGCCAGCTTTCAAACTACTCCATCTTCCCTAAACTTATTTCTTCAACGAGTTAAGCTTCTTTGCCCTGCACACAGTGGATCTGAATGCCCAGGCTGATGAACTGTTTCCACTTAATTCACTTGATTAAATGTTCCGCAGAGGTAAACACAGCGGTGCCTCTGCCAACATGTAGGTTTGAATTTACTCATTGAATGAAGTCTCTGCTGTCAATACCAAGGAGACCAACGCCAAACAGCAACAGAAGCACCCACCTTACTATGAAATACAACCCTGGAAACTCATTTGTCGTGTATACGAATGGTTCACCACCTTGCCCTGTCAGATAATATTTCCTTACAAATTATAGCACAGAAGATAGATAGACAGTGGAGGATCCATGGTAGTTCCACACTCTGCCTCTGCTTTGTCCTCTCTCCCTCTCCCTTCATCTCTCTCTCTCTACCTGTGTGTGCATGTGTGTCTCTCTTTACTTTTTGCCTCCCTCTGTCTCTCCCTGTCTCTGTCTCTCCGTGTCTCTGTCTCTGTGCATATGTGTCTCTCTTTGCTTCCTCTTTTTCCCTCTCTTCCTCTTCCGCCTTCCCCCCACCTGTGTGTGCATGTGTCTCTCTTTGCTTCCTTGCTTCTCTCTGTCTCTCCATCTCTTCCTGTGTCTCTGTCTCTGTGCATCTGTGCTTCCCCGCCCTCTATCTGTCTCTCTCTCTCCCTTTTTGTGTATATGTCTCTCTTCACAACCCCTCCCCTCAATGCCTCATTAACTGGATAACTGTGTGAATACTGCTTTAAGGATATATTATATCCTTCATCTCTACCTAGATAATAGAGTAAAAATCAGGGAAATTGCTCTCAATGGAACAAAACTCATTTATCACCAATAAACAGCAGCTGCTGATGCCTGATAGCAACTCCGTCCCTCAGCACACTGAAATATGTATGCAAGGCTGTGCTAATATCGGAGCGTGTGCTGCTAAAAAGACTTGATAAACAGAAGTGGGGATATAGGTTGAAAGGGGTGTTAAATGAGCAAAGATGGCATCTTTTTTAAACTGGAGAAATAAAAGCAGGTGTCTTACCTCTGAGATAGTAGTGGTGGGGCTCTAGTCAGATTAGACAGTTATTAAGCGTCTGTATCCTCACAAAGAAACTCCAGCTAGGAGATAAATTTAGATAGTCTAAATGCTCCGATTCCCTTCCAGCTGTATATTTCCCACATTTGAAATCCCTTTTGTATTTCACAGGGAAGTCCTTCCAATAGCATAATGAACATGAATTCATGTTCACATAATATCCATTCTACATTATCATGAATTCCTGTTCATATCGATCTCAACAGGGAGTTCTTTTGAGATTGTTTTTTAAAACAATCTACAATTTCTTCTTTCCTTTTTATTTTCATGGCCAAACATTGGCACCTGCAGCCCCTAGCTGTAGTAAGGACATAACCCTAAATGATGACTATGAAGAACACAGATAAGTCTGCAGGACATGGGCACGTGACTCCGGCCATGACAAACCCACCTTTCAACGAAGTGTTCTTTCGTCTCCCCAACATACTTACTTTTTTCCAGTAACATCACAGCTCTTCTCTTAGGAACTGCTTCTTTTTTTACTTCTCATGTAGCTCTTGTAGGGCACCATGTCTTTATAGTACGCTGTTCCCAAAGTTAAGTTGCTTGGTCCAGAAGTGGGCACTGGACCCAAAGCAGGACAGTGCAAGCTCTTCCTCACGACTTTGCTAGTTGGCACTGAGTACAAACCTCTCAACTGGTATTGAAAACTACAGGATGTGATACTTCAGAGCAATTGGCAGCCATGACCCCTAGCTCGGTGGGACGGTCGGGGGAAGCTACTTTACTGGAGGAAAGGGAATGCTAACAAGAAGAAATAAAAGACACAAAATAATTTCAGTAGCATTCGTAGTGGACATTGTCAGCATTCCACGCAGATCCCTCTGGAAATTCCTGAACTATTTCTGCACACCCCATCCCCACCTTCTGTGTGCTTTGGCTTCTAATGGTCTACACCTGTGACTCTGTTAGGCTGACAGCTTTTAGATTACTAGAGCTCCTCTATGCTTTGGCTTCTAACGGGCCACACCTGCGACTCTTAAGATGCCATCCTTTTTGGCTACTTGAGCCTCTTTGCTCTGATGCGTGGAGCCAGGAGTGCCTGGGGTTACATTTCCCCAGCGTGGAGCTCGGAGGCTTAGTCAGTGGCAGACTGGTATAGGCGTGTGAAACCGAACTCCCATGCCTCCAATTCGGAGCGAATCTGAGTTATAATTTAACCTTCAGAGTTCCCCTACAGGGTCAGGCTGAAGCTGGGACTTGGTTTGGAATGACCTCTTTGTCTGGCTTCTTCCCCTGCCCTGTCCTGCTTCTCACATGCCCTTCCTGTGTTCTTGAAAGGACACGACAAACAGAAACTAAGACAGCGTTCTGGTGAGTCACTGGTCCCAATTCTTCCTGAGACTGTTCAGTATACCTCTGAAGTTTTGTTACTAAGATGCCCTGTGCCCCTTCAATCCTCTTTTCTCTTCATAAACCAGTTCAGATAGGGGTTATGTCATTTGTGACCAAAAGAGACCCGATTCATTCAACAAGTGAGACACCCAGTTCAGTGGAATATGATGCGATCCAAACAATTATTTTATAGAATGTGTTAATACGAAGAGAACAGTATATGTGCTTGACTTAAAGAATGGTTGGGTGAGTCTTTATGTTTTAGAGTTGATTAGTCAGCTCCATGAAAATGGTCAAAGTATATTGTCAAAAACCGAGAAATAGTGAAATTAAAACCACAATAAATAGTATTTAGTATTTAGTAAGAGTTTGCAAAAACAATTTGCAAACTAGGAACTCCCAAGAATAAAAACCAACATAAAGTTCAGGGGCATGAAGCTACAGGATGGCTTATTAAGTGAAAATGAGGAAGTTGTTTAATCTTTACAATGGTTGATTATTACAATGGGGGTTTCCAGATGACAGGGGATTGGTTAAAACTAATTGTCACATACCGGTTTTTAGGAAGATGACAAGTTTCTTTTATGATTGTCAGAGGCATTTACAAGAAATAACCTAAGTTTCGCTTAGGTTCATGAAATAAGCTAAATTGATTTTTGCTTACGTGACTTAAATGGTTTTGTCTGCTCAGGGAATTCTAAGTCTGGTCTCCATTGCGTATTTGATTTTAACAATATCTAGATACAGTAATATATACAATTTAATAGCCTTTGAGACAGTGCAAGAGAAAAGAATTGGATCTGTTGATCCATGTAGTTGTACAGAAACTGGTGTAGCAGAATACTGAGCAGGATATTAATAACATTTTCGATCTTATTATGATTATAGACAACACGTGATTTGCAATGAATTATAAAGGCCCAAGAGAAGTTTACTGATGATAATTACAAGAAACATTTTGACAGCTACCATCTGGAGCAATGCTTAAGTGAATATAAGCTGCTAAAAATGAGTTTAATATGATAACCAGTTTATTGGGCAGGTTACAGAAATATCTCTCTACAAATTATTCATCAGGGATTGAGATCATTTGTTCAAACTTTTGTAAAATTTCCATCCCAGTTTGGATGGAGGAATTACAACCACCAGTGTCCCAGACTTAACTGAGTTCTAGATTTGGGACTAATTGGTACCCGATTAAAGCTATTCAACCATGACCCTGTTGTAAAGTAGAAGCAAAAATGGGGCCCTGGCAGGAAAGCCCATAATTACTACAACAAAGAAACAGCAACCTGAGTGATAAATTACAAATGGAAGTGTTTTACATTTTCTTGAGAAAGGAGGTTTTATAGACTGTCTTTTACTCATATAAAAAACCTGCAAAATAATTATTAAATATTAAATTTAATATTGGATAAAGCAGCTTGCGCATCATTGTCACATAATTGTTAACCATTAATTAATTTACTAACTTCAAAATAATTAAGTGACAGGATAGACACAATGCCAGTGCACAAACTGAAGCTATACATTAGTGACTTTCAGATATGTCATGGTGGGGTGGGGAGAAGTACCTTACTAATGTGTTTTATTCACAAATAACCCTCCTAGTTAAGTAGATTTAAGGTATTAAGCCAATGCCTTATTGGTTTCATGTGCAAATGAAGTACTTTCATGTAAAAACTTCTCTCAGTTTTTCATATTGTTTTCACAGGGAAGTAAATTACACTCAGTGGTGCTGATGCATTTCAACCATTTGGATTGTGCTTTTGTTTATGATCGAGGCTACTAATCATTCATTCATTCATTTATTCATTCGTCAATAATTATTTGGTCGCCACACTTTGCGGACACTGGGAATACCATCATAGCTAAGACAGGGCTCCCTCCCTTATTAAGTTAACAAGCCAGCATTGGACACAGACAACATGTAAGAACCACAATTGGATGTGACACCTGCTAAAATAGGCATATATATCAGATCTTAGAACACCTTGGTTGGAAGGGAAGAAAAATAAGCAGATAGATGAAGCACTAGGTACCTCGGAACAGAAATCTTAAAAGACATTTGCCATTTGAATTTGGTCCTAAGTGAGGAGCAGAATTTTTCCAAGTACAAAGGAAGAATGAACTTTTGCGTGTCGAGGGAAGCAAAGTCATGAAGATATGGAAGCATAGTAGGCAAAGACTGAGAAACTCTGAGTAGGTTTATCCAAGACTGACAAATATACAAACCCCCTATATCTGACTGATCAGCATAGGGAGAGCACCGAAGAACCAACCTGTTTGAAAGCTCAATTAGTTTTTTGTGCCTCAATAATGTACCTCAGTAGGATAGTCTATTGATCAGGAAAGTTCTCCTGCAACACAGTGCAAGACCTGAAATGCACTCATGGTAACCAAGAGTAAGCTCAGTCCTATATTGATTGGCAGTGTGGTGGAGGAAGTAGTTTGCACACCTTCGTGGTACTTGGGCTACACTTTACATATATGAGACTTTTGAGCTTAGAAGTAGGACCATTCCAGGACACCACCAGCTGGTGAGAATAAGGCCCCTAATATAAAGGCATGATAACAGCCTTGATTTGGTTTAATTAAGTTGCTGAGCAGAGAAGACCTCACTGGGTAACTAACTGATGGGACAGGAAAAGGCAGGCTCATGCATACCTCAGCATATCCAAAAGAATGAAAATCTCTGGCAGATTTGCAAAAGCAAGACAAAATCATAACCCTCAAAATTTAGAAATTGCTACCTATTCTTCTATATATTTATATTCTAAATTCTCTATATCTCAAAATGTCTTCAGAATCCAACCAAGAGTTTTTAGTGGCCTCCTACATTCAGGCAGTAGCAAAACACTTCCAACTATAACCTTGGTTCTCAAGAGAGCAAGATAGAATCTACTGGAAAGCATAGGATAAAACTGGTCCATCCTCCTAAAATGCCAATTTTACTTGATGAAAAATATCTAAGATATTTCTATAATAAAACTGTAATCAACATAAAACAAATTCATATGTATAATTCACTAGACATTTTGTGCTAAAACAAAAGACTTCAAAGAAGTTTTGAATTTTCCATGTGTACCTTTACACTTTCTCTGCCATTTGGAGTATATTAGTGGAGAAATTTGAGAGACATTTTCTTTATTTAATCCTAACAAATATGCAATGCTCCCTACTTTACACTTGTAGAGGTGGAAGCTCACAGAAGTTATTAATTTTCCCAAAATGTAACAGCGCCCTTAATTAGAAAATTTCCACTGATGTTTAAATCTCACCTTGAACAGAAATAAATGTAAGACAAGCAGATAAAGGCCAACCTTAACTTTTTAGCGTATATTATTATATATTAGCACTGACATTTCAAACTGTCATCTTATTCTACTGTTTCTGTCTAAACAATAAAAAATTAACTAAGTGTTCCATATGTATTACAAACTAAAAACTTTCAAAGATCCTCATAATGAACCATTTTACTGTTTAAAATTTGTCCTAAATTTTGAAATGTCTTTGGAAAAGCAGCACTTAACTGCTGCCATCAAGGATGCCAACTTATGCATTATTTTTATTTCCTCAAGGAGATGAAGCAATGTGCGCAAGTATACACAACTAGCATGAGTCCACCTCATTTAAATAAGGATCCAGGAGTGATTGACATAAGGCAAACCCTCCAAGGAGCTATGGGCCACATACGGGGCCTAAGATGTAAGAACTCCTCTAAAGCATCTTACTATCTCAAGATCTAAGTCTTTTTTATCTTTGTAATTCAGATCGAAGGCAACACCATTGATAGGAAACGCTGCTATTTTTCACCAACAGCTCTAAAGCTGTCGACTCATGGGCTTGATTGGGAATGTATGTGACGTATTGACTTTTGGCATTTAGTGTCCATATCCACCAACATATTTAAAAGGCTGGAAATCTAAAAACTACATTCACCAAACTCCCTTGATACGAGTGTTCCAGATGTGACATAGGTTCTGCCAAATGTATCTACTCATAGGAGCTATGAAAAGCAACAGGGAGATAGAGGTCATTCTTCTCTATGTTCTTTGGGCATAAAAATACGGTCCAGCAGGTATGATGTTGACTGGATTTCATTGTCACTGTAGTCGTTCACTGGTGTCTGCATTACAGGCATGTTGGCACATGATCTTGAAGTCAGCCTAGAGAGAGCCTCTTAATATTGTTTGATCTCTCCAGCCTTTTCGATAGTTCTCTAAGAAACTAATTCCTATATTAAATTTCTTTCTTCTTGACATTCCTAAAGAGTTTCTTCAAGGGAACACGATAGAAATCATTTCTGGAGTGCCACCATGAGCTGTTGTTAGCACAAATGAGACTTAAAAGCCAAACACATGGATATGAAGTTACGGAGATAGATGGGCGTTCATGCCTTATTTTCTGTTGTTCTATTTAGCTGAGGATGATGCAGGCTTCTGTAAGATAGTTGTAAAATGGCTCAGACCAACTGATGTTCTCTGCAAAGGTTTAGCTGACTGTGGCATCATGTGAAACCTGAACACAATTTAGTCCTCCTAAGTAGGGAGTATTGTGACCATAAATGCCATCATATGCTAATGAAAAGCTTTTTCCATCATTGGGTATTTCCCATTGTCAAATATATTCATCTGTTTCCTAGAGGTGAGTACTTAAAATGGTGATTCTGTTCAGTTGTATCTCAAAGCAAATTCTCAACTCCAAGTGGACATGAGTATTCCTCACAGATCTCACTGAGCTAAAATCAAGATGTTGGAAGGGCTGCGTTTCTTTCTGGAGGCTCTAGGAGAGAATCCATTTTTTTGCATTTTCTAAATTCTCGAGGTCTCTCATATTCTTTGGTTCATGGTCACCTCCCTCCATCTTCGAAGTCAGCATCTCTCTCACCATTCTTCCACACTCACACTTCCCACTGACAGAGTGGGAAAGGTTCTCTGCTTTTAAACTGTGTCATTACATTGGGCCCACCCATGTAATCCAGAATAAACTCCCCATCTCAACCTCCTTATATAATCATATCTGCGACATCTCCTTCACTGCGTAAGGTATCGTATTGACAGGTTCCAGGACTAAGGGCATCAACATCTTTGGGTAGACATTATTCCACCTGGCACAGGCCAGGTGGCATCAGAGGACAAGCATAAACACTCAAGGCCCTAACTTAAGGCCTAGAGTCAGAATGAGTATATTGCCACTTTCACCTGCTTCCATTTAGGCTGGCCCATGGTCAGAATAGGAGGACCATAGAGTTGCACAGCAAAGGGCCTACATCCAGGGAGAAGAAATGGAGCCATTTCTGCAACCTACCCTGTGTCCCACTCACACCCTATACCACTCCCTGCTAGTGAGCCGAGGACTGGTGCTGTAAGCCAATTCACCCCACTCAAGACTTGCATGTTGCCAAATTGACACCATTATAAGGGACAGAGATAGAATAAATGTTGGTTAAATAAAACTGATTTTAATTCTACAGTGAACAGAATGGTTATTCTATGAGCCTATCAAAACTGAAGAAAATATGAGGTAAATGAGAATAAGGTAACTGAATTGTCTTTGTTTATTTGGCCTCTTTCCTTAAAGTGATTGTGTTTTCTGCTTAACTATCATCACAATTGTGTGGCTTCCTGCTGGGTTTTCTCCATTTATAAATGTAGCACTTTCTACACATCCAGGAATTAAAAAAATAATAGAATCTGTCTAGGTAGATCCTGGACTTAGAAGAAAAAGCAAACTAAAATACTAACAGAAATAGATATTACTTTTTGGAAAATAGTGAAAATCCAAACACTTTACAAAAGTATATTTTCAAAATCATGTTTGGTTCAATTTTCTCTTTATTTCCTAGCAGAACTGCTTTATATGAGCATATTTATTCATTTATGAAAAATCATATATTTAAGGTATATGATGAAGAAACTTTATGATTGTATTAATTTTTTTTTTCTGAAATATACTCATTTTGAACAATGAGCACTATTTTTTTTTCCCTAAGAAGGCCAAGGCAGAACCAAAAACAGACATCAGGAGTCTATTCAAAAGTAAATTTTGATTCTTTAACTATCATGAGATAGACCCTGCCAGCATGGCGCCGCTGACTGATCGGTTTGCCAATGCAGTCAGTTGTTTTATCTGTCCTTGCAATTGATCATCCAACAATGCATTTTTTCAGCCCCTTTCTGTGCTCGCAGTTTCATTTCCTTTCACTGCAATCACCGCTGGGCATCACCTACATACATCCCAGCCTTACTCCTGATTCTGGGCTGCTCATGCCTTGAGCATCCTCCAATTCCATGGGTCTTGGGGATGCCTACATCTTAAAGAATCTTGTCTGACAGGGCTGATCCCAGGTAAGCCCTCCAAGTCACAGCTTCCCATCCACCTTTTTCTTGCCAAGTCATCCCAGTGCATGCCCTGAACTGATGAATTGAAAATAAAAATCTACTTAAATCACTCCACTGTTAAACAGTCTCCAGAAGGTTCTCATTGCAAATAGAATAAAATCCAAAATGCAAAAGTTGACCCCCTACATGCATCTCCAAAATCACCTCCCTTAACTCTCTATTCACTCATTTGCAGCCATATTGACTTTCTTTCTGTCTCAGGGCCTTTGCACCTGTTTCCCCTGCCTGAAACCCTTATTAATTCATTTCACAAATATTTCTTTTATGGGTCAGGCACTGTTCTAGTTTGTGTGAACTGAGCACACAAAAAGCCCCACCATACTGAAGCGTACACTCTCTTCCTTGGGATTTTTTTTATGGATTTTTGAGTCTGCTCTGGTTTTCCTAGCTAAAAGAATTCCTACCTTAGCCACCCTATGCCATAACTCCCTTTTGTTTTCTTCAGTCTTACCATTGTGTAAAACTACTTGTTTTTTGCCTGTTTCATCTTAGAATGTGATCTTCATATTTGTCTTGCTCTTCCCTGGTGCCTAGAACTGTACAAGGAATTGCAGAGAGAAGGGAGGTGCATAGTATGGATCACTAGGCTCTGTAGTTGGTGCATCAGAACTCAGCCTCTGCTTAGATGATTTTTCATAGGAAATGTATCTACCAGAATAAATTATCATTTTATTATAATTGCTCATTTAAATTATTCCTAGCAATAATGGAATTATATATTTTTTAAAGTCCTAGAATCAATTTTAGAGATGATTGTTCTCAAACTGGTTTATTTTTTTAACATAAAGTGATTCCGGATAAGATGGAAAAATCCAGAATTTATGAAATATTTTGTAAAGCTGTGATCATCTATTGCCAAGACATGCGATATTAAAATGCCCAGTCACCTCAAGCAGGAGTAAGCAAGCCTTTTTGGAGTAGGTTAGGGTTAAGGTTAGGGACAAGGACATTGGGGCTTAAAAAGATTGAAGATGGTGGGTTATTGGAGTTATGGGAAAGCTTCTCCTGGCACTGTGGCGGGAGGGCTGAGCCACCTTGGCATCTCCTTTCTCTCCCTCCCTCCCCACTTTGCTGGTGGGTAGCACAGTTGTAGAATTCAACTCTACCTGGACACAGCATGAAAGCTAAGAATGACAGTTCTCGAACACGGATAAGCTATGTCCTTGTTCAAGGTTGTAAGGCAGACTAATCCCATTCCCACAGCATGGCTAAGGCTGGAATGTCTTTAGATCTAGACATTCCTGGGGGTATGTGGGCATTTTGTTTTTCCCAACTGCACCTAGAGAAGCTTCTAGTCTTGCAGTGGTGGTGTGTTCCTGGCCTTGCCCTCACACACACTATTTGACTATAGGCAATACAGTGAGGCAAAAGCAGCAACAACAGTAACAGTATTTCCAATGTTCCTTGTTCAAGATAATAGTAGTTACAGTGAGGCTTCTGGACCAACCAACCAACCCTACAGTTCTTAAAATTATCATCACAGTGAATTGTATGGATGGAAGAAACATATTCTTGAAGATGGGGGGTATCAGAACTAGGAGGCTGTTAGTACAAATAAAAAGTCATGAGAAATACCCTTCTTTTGTATCCCAACCTGGTAAAGTGGGCATATCAGTTTCATAAATATTTAAAGCACAATTTTGAAATGAACGCTTATGTCCCTTGAAGTAGGATTGTTTGTACCCCTATAAAGGACACTCTTAGAAACACCACTGTATCAAAAGTGTCAGTGAATTTCTTTAGACTCAAGTCTGAAAATCCCATTGACATTGAAAAACTGTCTGTTCATCTGCTTTGGCTCTGTAAGAGATTGAAACTTTTCTTCTTACACAAATCTGAAGGTTACGCATAAAAGAATATAGAGATGGAAAACAGATTAGTGGTTGCCTGGGGTGGAGGGCTGGGAGTGGATATGTTTCTAAAATAGAAGCACAAGGAAACTTCTCTGTGATAATGGAACAGTTCTGTACCCTGGCCGTGGTGGTTACATGAGCCTATACATGTGATAAAATTGCATACAACTACACATGCACGTGCACATACACACATGTGCATGTAATCTGAGTAATGTCTGTACGCTGTA